>JARHVA010003839.1:0-170000 GCA_037957365.1 Torreya grandis
AAAAAACAAAATGGGTAGGTAATAGAATCAAATGATTAGATATGTAAAAGTACGTTATGAATGTTACAATGAATAAACCTATGAAAAAAATTCTTAAGACCCAAAATTTGAAATGCATAACTTGTGAACTATAAAATTTGAGAAGTATAAATGCAAAAAAATGTACATATACAAGACTCCCAAAGACCATTAATATGTTAGTCTAAATAAAAAAAAAATTATAATGAATAAAATCCAAACACATTATAATTAATCAACACTCATTCATATTATAAACTTTTAAGGCCCAAGCCTACTAAATAAACATATAAATGTTGATGTTAAATTCTTTTTAAAATTAAAATATACCTTTCAAAATTTTAATGGGTTAAAACTTAGGAAAAAAAGAGTGGGGGTTGTTGAATGCAATAAATGATTACTCAAAGGATGAATAATATTGAGTATTCAAGAACCTCAAAAAAATTTATTTCAAAACCCTGAATCAAACATGAATCATACCCAAAGAGAATAATTGAACCAAAAAAATAGAATATACTCCCAATTTATTCATACAATTTACTATCCTTGACCATACCTTGGATCTATGTGTGATGAAGTAATAATATTTTACCCTTGATTGAGTTTTTTATTAAGGAGTTGTATTAAACTATAGCTTTCATCCTAGTTTATTTAAATCATATTTAAATTAAGGGAGCTTAGGCTTTAATATGCTACTAGCTAATTGTCCATTGCCTTGATAGAGATTCCTTAGGTTCTTTCTAAGTTTTATCCCTCTTATTATTATATTATGTGTGATACATCAATCTTATTTCTTCATTTGATTCTTTGATTACCTTTATATTTTAATTGGGTTTAATGATCTCTCTTTAGGATACATTGGTCCTCTTTTTTTATAATGTGAGTAGAATCAGGAAGTTAGGAACCATTGTGAGATGGTATAAGTGAAAACTTGGTTTACCAAATGTCCCTTCCATCTATATCTATATCAATGGTTATTAATTTTAAAAATTATTATATTAGATGTTTATTTGACACAAAGAGATGAGAAAACTTTCTAAATTTGTATGGAGTAATGAGAGTAGATTTTACATACTTGATATAAGTATCCAATTATGGTATAACCATGGTTAATATATTTATTGCATACCTGAATTCTAAAAATCTCAAACACAAGGATATAAAACCTAAAAATAAAGATATTTTATGTGATTTATTTTATGTCCTTCCCATGCATGTTCTTATTTTGGAAACTCTCTAATGGATTTAGAATTAATAAATTTAAGCATGGATGAAAATCCTAGTGAATTGGATATTAGTTTGGTGATATTAGGAGAGGTAATTCTGAGTGTAACATAAAACAAAGACATCTATTCTGGAAATTAGGGAAATAAACTAAAGGAAAAAAAAATTAAAAACATGAATGACTAATGTATAAAGAATAAAACTACTCTAGAGAAAGAAAATGATAGAAAACTAGAAATCTAACCTTGAAAATAGTAAATATAACCCAGTCCTACTTCTACCTCAGCACTTGTGTCCATTCAAGGACATCTGTAGATTGTATAGCCATGGATTAGTGCTTAAAAACCTACCTATTAACTAGATATGTTAGTTCATTACCTTGGAGGTCAATCAAATTGAAAGAATTTTTAACCAAAATCTTTGATATTTGGTAAGGTCCTATCCATAAGGGCATAAAAATTATCATGTTGTCCTTTATTTTCATGGGATTTATCCCATAAAATTGTTAGATCAGATATTATGAATGATTTAAACTTTTCTCTTCTATCACAACACATTTTGACTAAATCCTAGTGTTTATTGAAATTAATAATGGTTTCATTCATTTAATCTTCCATTTCTATTATATCTACTAATTGGGACTATTCATTCTCACTGGGTTTCATGTACTCTTGTATAAATTTATATATTATAAATTTGAGCATGATTAGGAATAATGAATGTCATCCATATACTAGTAGGTAAGGTGAATCCTTTGAGGACCTACTTGAATCTTGTTTTGTTTTCCCATAATGCATATTTCAGTATATGACACCATTTTTTATGTTTTTCTATAGTTGACATTTTAATGGCATCAATCAAGGTGTTATTTGTTGATTCAACCAATTGATTTCTTTGAAGGTAATAATTGGAAGATTACCTGATGGTGATTTGATTATCATGGGACTATTAAGTGAACTCAACTAATTGGAATGTTCGCCCATTTTCATAAACTAAGGAAATGAGGGTACCAAACCTAGTTGTGATGTTTTCTTCTATAAAACTGATTACATCTTGTGCTCTAGAATTTTTTTTATCCACCACTATAGTCCATCTAGTGTAGTAATATGTATTTGTGAGCATAAATTTGTGGCTAGTTGATGAATTTGGGTTGATGACATAAATGAAATTCGATCCCCACTGATAAAATGTCATATATAATGGAATTATTGTGTGTACTTATCTCTTTTCCATTCATTAACATTCCTAGAATGTTCTTAAATGGGAATGTGTGTCTTTGAAAATTATTTGATAATAGTACCCTATTTAGAGAATCTTATGTACCGTGGTGTTTCTAAATAAATTACCACTACCAATATTTTGGTGTAGGTTTTCCAATATATCTTGTGATTCTTCTTGTCATACACATCTCAACTATATTCCTTCATAATTTCTTGTATATAGGCTTCTTTTTTTATCATGTAGTGAGAAAATTTGAACCTCAAGGCTCTCTTTTATTCATGACTAGGTTTTGGGGGATAAATAACTATGATTAAATATTAAAAGATATCATCATATTGATCTCCTTTAGATACCTAGGTTTGATAGGCATCCTCAATGGTGATGAATTGAGGCTTAGTCATAAGATAGATGATGCCTTATCATTTGATAATTTTGGAAGACTTGATTTATATGCCAAATTATTGAAATTTTTCCATCCATTTACATTTGTACTCTCCTAATTCATTATGTTGTAAAGTGGGTTTGATATCAGGGTATGACACAATAGTAATAATCTTATTTCTTAATATGTAATGTCTAAATTTCTTCACCCCTTTGACCAGAGAAAAAACCATTTGTCTATCATGGAGTACCTAAGATATGATTCCTTTAAATTTGTGTTCATTAATGGGATAGGATGCTCACTTTCATCCTTCTTATAAATAATCACAACATCAATTATGTGTTATATATCAAAACAATATAATAATAAGTTGTTATTGAAGTCTTGGCTTATTGACACTAAATATTGAGATATGTTATCCTTGATGTCTTGAAAAGACTTTAGGGCCTACCATGTCCATTATAATTTGTCATCATGCTTAAGCATTGCATTCAAATGTCTAACTATTTATAAAAAACTTGATATAAAACTTCCTCATAAAATTTATCTTTCTATAAAAAGACTTGAGCTTTTTCTTGTTGTTTGAGAATGAAATATTGATAATCCATTAATTAATCTTGGTTAAATGGTGATCCCATCCTTGGTGAAGATTTTAGCAAACAACATGCCTTTAATAACATCAAATAGGCTCTTTTTGGGGTTTATAGAGATATTGAACCTTCTACATATTTCAAATATTGATTATAGGTGGCCTACATGTTTGGTTATGTTATTTAAGAAAATAGTGAGGTTATACATGTAAATGATTATACATTTATCTATAAACCCTTGAAATGCATTGTTAATGGATTGTTGAAAGTTAGTTCATGCATTAATTATGTTGAAATGCATCCTTTTGTATACATAAGTATCTATTCATACCTTTTAGGACTTAGATGAATATAAATCCTATGTTGTTAAAGAGATGAATATAGGAAATCAAGGTGGAAATATGTAATAAATATACCCACTATTCTATTACATAATTTATTAACTTTGACCTATTTAATAATAATAATAATAATAAATAATGTAAATGAGAACATATCTAGAAAATAATTGATACATATTATCTAGAGGATAAAAAGTGTTGTATGGGTTGGTATGAGTGCCATAAATAGGATCCACATGTCAAAACCCCTTTTAGATAGTAGCACCCTAATTTGATAGTAGCACTATAGGGTACTAGTGTCCCTATTTTGATGGTAGTCTCCTTTGTCCAAAACTATTATAAGATTTTAGATGCACCTATGTCTGGGTCTATCAATCTTGTTCTTGCATGTATTTATTTTGAAACCCTTTAGATGACCTATTTTGACTAATTTTATGAGCAAAACCTAATCCTCCATGTTGGTAAGGCACCTATTTGATAAAATTATTAAAGGGTGTTTGTTATTAGGTTAGGTTAAACATACTCAACACCCAGATATGATGAGATTTATTTAGATACCAACACTTTGAAGATGGATTAACCCTAATATAGTTCTCCCCACCTAAGTACTAGTGTAAGATCATGTGAAGTTAGTATGATTATAGAACTAAATGTTATGAATTTGATTGAAAATAGAAATCTAAGTAATATGAGCTTAGGAATGTTATAGGTGGTAGTATGTATAAGTATGATAGAATAAATATTGGTAACATTAATTGTACACTACTTGTTATAAGTTTGTACGTGTAATTTGCATCTAATTTTCATCTAGTCTTTAGAGGGATAAAATTCATGTATATATACTATTTTGGTGTTTTCATAGGTTATAAAAGAGGTTTAGGCTGACCTTAGGTGGTCCAAGATTAAATAATACATATGTTTTTGGAAAAAAGAGGGAAATGACAAAAGGACCAACATTCGGATAGTAACACCATGTGGTACTACTTTCCCTATTATCACACTAGTTTCTAGGTGACAGAGCCTGGGGCATGAAGGGAAATGATGTAATAATGATGGTTTGAAACTATATTAGGGATGACTAGGGATGTTTGTGTCCCACAAAAAGGATGGATAAGTGTGAAAATAGGCCCTAAGGTAGGTTTTGGGCTAAGATAGGTTTAAGTGGTCTAAGGTAGCACTCTTAGTACTCAAATTTCATTTTAAGTGATTAAATTCTCCCCTCCCATCCATTTATTATATAAATGCAACAAAGTGAAATGAATGTGAAAAAGAAAAAAAAACATACATGGACTTACCTAAGAGGCAAAGCCTGGGAATCTAGATCTGAGTATGTGAATCATGACTCATTATGTGTCCTAAAAGTGAAATGTACATAAATTAGTCCTTACTTAAGAGATATCAAAAATAAATAAAAATTTGATTAAAGAATTAAAACTAAGTTAAGCGATGAAACTAAGTAAATATAGTTGAAAGTAACAAATACTCCTCATTGGGTATGCAAACCAATGCATGAAACCTAGTGACCACATGTGTGTGTATGTAGATATTGATCAATCAATGAATAACTTGGACTAAGTTAATGGATTACTCAATATTTATATGTGGGTGGCTCAATAAATTAATATTGTTTTGAATCTATCATTTCCCACCCCTACTTGGTTGATCATGACCTATGAATAGTTTGAATTTTATTATATCCAACATACACCACATTTTTATTTTAGAATAGGGACCCACTATATTTTATAAAATGTTCCATACCTATCTTGAAAATATTATTCCAATAAATATTTATGTGTTGCACCTAAATTCACTATTTAAAAAACATAAATGTAAATATTTTATGTGTTTAGATGAACCTATTAATACTCTTCAAAAGTTTTTCATATGCATAAGTTTTTAGAGATGCATAATTTATGAAGTCCTAGGCTTTGTAGAATTTGGTAATTGAAACTTTTTGTTTAGAAGACTATCATTGATAGTTTTCAAAAATTTCAAACCTATATGAACCTTGGCATGAAGTTACTCTTTGTATATTTTGTTTTTAGGTTCTATTCAAAAATTTATTTTTAGGTTGGGCCCTCACAACTTCATTCACCATGAATTAAATTCTTCACCATTTAATATTTGGGAACCAATTTTTATAAATGTTACATTTTGACATTTACTCTTTGGATAAGGTGTCTGGCATGTTGGTCTTTAGGATTTTGGCATTTGTCAAAATAATTAAATGAAACTCTTTGGAAAAAGCTCTTAGTATCAAAAAGTGTTAGTAGGATCATGGTTTAGGTTTCACAAAGTGTTAGTAGTCCATTAGAACCTTCTAAAAGAGACAATAGTTCAAGAAGAAGTCCAAAATAACCAAATCATCATATGAATATCATGGAAAAATAGATTGGTTATATTTATTATGAAGTTAATAATTGTAATTAGTGAATCAGTCAAGGATAAAATACCATATGGACATAAATCTCTTCATGCCTAGATCATCCTCTACAAATTTCATAAGTTGATGAGTTATTTATTTCAAACTATAAAGCTTCAAATTTGAATTTATAGAGTGGAACATGCACATGGATGTAAAGTTATAGCTTCATGAAGTAGTCATTAGAATTCATATATCCCAAGGTTTAACATGAGATTGATAAGTTCCCAAATATTGGGATCTAACGTTAAGACCCAATGTTAAGCATCGATCTGACAGATGTAAGTGGGTCCTAAGATCTAATGATAAGTATATTATCATAAAAAGTAGATCAATGATGAGCATAAATTCAAAAGGTTAGAATAATTGAGAAGCTAAATGTGGCAAGATTTTTGGTGTCTTGATAGAGATCTAATAGTATGCATCAACTAACAGATCTAGTGGGTCCAGGTAGATCAATGGTACATGTTTACCTATATAGATAAAATCAATGACAAGTAATGAGTCATCAATTTAATGGATCTCAAAGGCTAATAATAAGATTCCAAGTTTCATAATTGTCTTACACTATCAAAAAATATAGGGATCATGTTTAATCATACAAAAATAGATCTACAGTACATAAGAGGTCAAAAGTTAATAGGATTTTATAGAATAGATAAAGAGTTAACAGTTGGCATAATATGAGAGGTCCAAATAAATATCAACAATCAATATTAAAAGTCAAAGAGAGTGGGTCCAAGTAGATCAATCATTCTCTTTCAATCATTAGGAAGTAGATTAATGATCAATATTAAAGGTCAAAAGATAAGAGATTTTAAGTGGAGAATAATTGTGACCTAGGTAGAAATAGAAGCAAGTCCCACAAAGATCATCCTATTGCATTAGAGATTAGTTAAATACCTTTTAAAAGACACAATGATATAGTTAGGATGATCAATTATGGATTTTTGATGCCATTTAAGCTCAATATGAACCTTTGGTTCTAAGATTTGTAACATACAAGATCCATCTTTTGGGGTTGTAGTATGGAATCATGACTGTGATCTTTATTATTTAAATAATACTTGTGTATATGGTGAGTTCATGATTTCCATAAATGCTCAGAGGCAATATGGGTCTATTTAAGCCTAATGGAGATCAATAAGGAGGCTATGTAGTCTATAGGTCTACATTGATATAAAATCTATAGGAAAACTAATAAAGGAGATTGGTTTTCCATCTACAAAAAAGACCTATGCTCAAATACTGAAGTAGGGGTAGATATATGTTTATGGAGAAGTATCTCATATTTAGACAAAGCTATAGCTCATAAAAATAACTGGTAAGAGTAAAATTGGGCATGGCTTTGTCAAGTACATGGATATAAGGACCTTGCCCTCATAATGAAGTAAGTGGAGATGATGTAGAGTCCCAAGATGGAGATATGGTGGTTGGAGCAAGTATCCATATAATTTAATGGGTTTTTAGGGTTCCTAAATTTTTTACTTCATAATAATAATAATGACTCACCACCTTTGGCAATTATTGTCTTCTAATGCATTTATTTTAGCCAATGAGAAGATTTGATAGCTATTGGGAAAAATAAAAAGATAACTTATCAATAGAGAATTAGTGTTATTTGATTAAAATGGTTGAATATCAATTAGTTATTTATGTAATCTTTTTCCCTCTCTTCTATCCCTTTCTCATATATTACCCATTCTTTTTATTTAGTAAGCTCTCTCTTAGTTTTTAGAAGAAATAAATCTATCTCTTTTGACAAGAACTCTCTCTCAATTTTGATAGATTAGAGACTCTTATTTGATAAGGTTAAACCATATAAAAACATGTATGAAACCAATTTTAAAAATAATAAAGGTTTCTTTTACATAGCTCTTGCTTTTAAACTATGTTTAATAAGCTTGTGCATGATGACATTATGAAGGAAAATCTTCCATGCCCATTGTCCCTTTTTATTAACTATTCTATGGTGTTTTCTAGTTGATTTAAGGTCTACATTCATGTTATTGCTACCATTAATGTATGTTTTTTTAGAGTCTTATAATTCCTCTTAGCTTCATTCATTGCTTCCTAAACCTAGTGTATGAAATACTTATGCAATTAGCTAGATTTTGAGATAGTGTGAGCTAGTGCTATCTTATGATTATTTAGTGTATATGTCATGCTTTTATGAGTTATCATTTAATTTTGTGTATCACCCTCTTACAATTTTTAGGATCCCTTTACCCCCTTTTTAATGATTTTTTCAGTGTAAACATTAGTATAGGTGATCCATCAAGAGGAAATTGGCCTTCTCTAGAGGTTCAACCCCACCACAGGTGACCCATAGCTTGGGGTTATTCTCATAGTGTAGCTCAATTGGAGGGAGCCTAAACAAATCCCTGCAAGGGTGCAAATTGATTCTATAATAGTTTTTGGCATGCATAATGGGACCTATTACAAATTAGATTGGTCAAAGTTTCATGGTGGTTTGATCAATTTGTAGTAGTTATAGATTCCAAGTAACAACATTTATCAATTCCAAAAGAACATTCAACATTTTGGTAGTAGAATAGTGACTTCATCTCATTTTAAAGGTGACAATGAGGCCATTGTTAATAGGTATTCCCTTTTAATTTGTTTAATTTATTTTAAATTTTGTCAAAATTTTAAGCTTTGTGAATACACACCTATATAAAGGTAACTTTGTTCCTAAATCATATTCAAGCAATACCCCTACAAGTATATCCTTGTTAAACCATTTGATATCCATGGTAGTCATTATATATATTGTGGATTTTAATGTCCAACATCATCTAGCCCTCCATCAATATGATCATATTCCAATAGCAGCTCTTAAAAGTGTCCCTTATTTTATTTGAGACCAAATGAAAACCCCTTTTGAATACCTCATGGATATAACCAACATCTAGAACATTCATGATATTAATAAGGAAAATTTATAAATTAGGTTATTAGAATCTCCTTCAAAGATAAATCCCTAGATTGGTATAGAATCCTTTCTACTAATTATATTACCACATAGGACTAATTAGGTGAGGCTTTCTGTAAAATATTTGAAGATAAAAGTGACCATATGTCACCTATAGAGAAATTAATTGTAATAAAAAGATCCCCTCCTAAAGCCATATAAGACTTTAATAAAAGGTTCCAAAAAACATGGGACATAATACTAGTCTTTATTAGGTCTACCCCTAACTTTGCCTTTGTATAATATTTAAAATCCCTTAACAATGACATTATAGTAAAGATCCAATCTATGGGAGTGAGCACATTATCAAATGTATACAAGGTGGTAATTAGAGTAGAAATTTTTTTGGTTCAAGCTATCAAGCTTACACTTAGACCACAAATGCCTTTATTCCTTGAGATTATACCATCTCCTATTTTTATTCCTCTCTTTGATGTCATCCCTTCTGTGCCTACAATTTTTGTTATACCCTCACCAATGCAAGAAAAGGCTTCCACTAGTCAATCTAGTGATTCCTAAAAGCATTAAAACTTTCAAGAGATTAAGAGCATGTATTAGTCCTTAGGAAAATAACTTGTAAATTTTTAGAGGTAAAAAGATTTAAATAGGCCTTACCAAGCCTTATATAAACCTCATCATCAATCTTATCAATCAAGTAGGCTACCCTACAAAATAAACTTCCAAGGCCAAGGCCAAGGTTAAAGGCAAGGACAAGGTCAACTTAGCTATAATAGAAAGAAAAAATATAATCCAAATACTACAATCATTTCCAACACTTTAATTCCTATCCAAAATAATTTTGCTTGAGAAGCTAGGGGTACTATTCCTTGGAATCAACCTTTTGGGCAATCTATTATCCCAAACATTGATTTCACTCAAGCTTTCAATGATCAATGACAATAGGATACCAATTATAGGTGAAATCAAGCTCTTATGGCTCAAAACATAGAGGTGTCCATGATAAAAAAAATTAAAGATCCTCAACAAATTTAAAACCCTAATCAAGGACCAAGCTAGTTGGGTAATATAATGGTGAATTATGATCAAGAAGAGTGTTATGCACTCAATCAATAGGCTAGTTCTAGCTAGGCATACATTCTAGTGGAAACAAATATAAGGTTCAAAATAAGGAACATGGATGGTAACTAGGAAGAAGTAAATGAGCTTATTACCATTACTCCTTCAATATCAAAGCCAAATGGGCTTATTTTTGCTCTAAAGGTTCTAATTTCTCCAAATAATCATAATCAAGGGAATGCCTTGGTCCCTCAAAACTCACCAACTCAAGGTAGATTTATTATTCCGAAATTAAAAATAAAGGTTAGAGGTTGACTTATCATCATTATGATCCTAATTTGGTTCCAGGCCTTTCATTGACTAGTTCTTATATTCTTCTAACTCTATGAGTTCTACCAATTGTACTATCATTTCATCATTGTTAATAAATTAGAACTAATGATTAAGTTATAGACTTTATAACTTAGTTAATATAAAAACTCTATATTCCCTTACATATAGCAACATGAATGAATAATTACCAATGGCTCTCTTGGGAGTGATTTTATCATCCCACAGTGTTGATTTTAACTTTGTGTGTGATGTCTTTTAATTGTCTTCCATTTTGATTTTGATAATCCTTATTATATTTTTGTTTTTAGACTTGGACAATTCATTACCCTTTGGGTAATAATTGGATGAAGTATGTAGGTATACATTAAAACACATTCTCTCACTTGAGTGACCATAAAATATTTGGCATTATTTAAGATAATGGTGTAAGGAACACCAAATCCTGTGATAATGCCATCCAAGAATTTTATGATAGATTCCTCTACAACATCATTCAGATCATCTAATTCAATGTATATGGTGAAATAATTAGTTACTATAATTACCCATTTGTGGCTTGCACTTTATAGTGGATTGATCATGCCAATGAAATCCAATTCCCATTGGGTAAATGGTTGGTCAACTTGGATTGGTTTGAGAGAGAGAGTTGCTAATATTTGCTTGATTATAAATTAAGCACACTTTTCATAGTTCCTTACCCATTTATGGGCATATTTTAATATGTTAGGCTAATAATATCCCCCTCTCACTATTTTGATGGATATGGTTCTTGCAGATAAATATCCACCTAATGGATCATAATGAAAATCCTTGAGCACTTTTGGTATTTAACCATGTTCAATAATCTTTAGGATGAATTCATTCATATATTTACTAAATAATATTCCATCAATAGGAATATAAGGAGTAGATTAGATTCTGAAATACCTTTTCTTATACTACTAGAAATTATACAAATACTCACTAGTATACAATAAGTTGTTCATGTCATAGATCTAGGTATTAAATAGAGGTGTAGTGATTGGTTGGGATGAATTTTGATAATATACTACCTTGGTAGTCTTAATATAAAAATCTAATTGTTCAAATAATCCATTTCCTCTTACAAGATTAAAATTTTTGATGTTCACATCATACTCCATGACTTTTGTGATCCATCCTACTCTTTTTTCATTTATTTCCTAGCTCATCATGAAATATTTAACACTTTGGTGACTAACCATTAGATTAATATTATTATTGGAGAGAATATGCCTAAAAATTTTGAGATCTTTAATTATAGCATATACGTTCTTCTCCATGAAACTATACTTTTTTCATAATCCTTCAAGAATTGACTGAAGAAAGATATTGGTTGCTCCAACTATTATTTATTATTTTGGGTTAGAATATATTATCTATTACCTTCCCCTCCAAATCCATCAATAATGAAATCATTCTTTTAGTTTGGGTTAATAAGGGTAGGAGCTTGAGAAATATCCTACTGGATGGATTCAAAACTATCTTTTCCTTCTTATGTCTAGCTGAAAATGATGCCCTTATTAAGAATAATTTTAAGGGGCTTGGCCATAGAGGAAAAAATTGGAACAAACCTTTCAAATTTGATATTTCTTAGGAAACTTTGTAACCTAGTTTTATGGCTTGGAAGTGATAGTGAAAATATGGCACTTATTCTCTCTAGGTCTATTACAAGACCTTCTTTCAAAATAATGTGTCTTAGTAATTTCCCTCATGATTTATGAAAATTCACTTTTTATTAAAGGAATCTCCAAATTCCCTACACCTTTCAAAAAAAATTCTAAGTTGATCTAGGTGTGCATCAACATGTTTTGAATAAAAAATGATGTCAGAAAGGTATACTAAGATCATCTCATTTATTAAGCCTCTAAAATCCATATCCATGGCTCTTTAGAATATAAAACCATCATTAGTTAGACTAAAAAGCATCTTTTTATATGCATACATGCTCTATTTTGTATTGAAAGTAGTCTTGAAATGGTCTGATTCTTATACTAGTTTTTGGTTATATCCAAAATAACCATTTAGAAGGGAAAACATTTCATATCCTAATACAGTTTGAAAAATTTGCTCCATGGATGGAAGGGGATAATGATCCTTTAGGGATTCTTTGTTTAGGTATCTAAAATATACACAAATCTTGATTGTGACATTATTTTTACTTATATGGACCAAATTAAGAACCAAGGATGAGTGTTTGATAGCAAATACAATATTAGCCTCTATCGATTTTGACAACTCAATCTTCATGGATTGTATCTTTGGATTAATTGGTCTCTATTTCTATCTAATAGGCTTGGTATTTGGGTAAATATATATTATGTGTTGGGATAATCTAGGGTTAAACCCCCTTAAATATTTCAAACTCCAAGTGAATTTATCATCAAATTATTGACACAACTAAATAAAATAATGTTTTTTAGAAACCTTGCATACCTTTCCCATCTTCAATGTTTTCTCCTCTAAAATTACTACCAGCTCATAGTCTTCTTCATTGACTATGATATTCTTATTTTCACCTTTCAATTGATCATCAGAGTTTAAAATACTCACCAGATTAATAAGGCCCATGGGTATTTTTTTTGTCTTCAAATGAATGATTTAATCTCTATATTGGTCTTGGATTCTTGACTACTTTTTATTAGAGAATTCAACTTCCTCTCTTATAAAATTCATAATTTGTTGATCACTATAAAAGACATTATTATTTGTTTCATTATCAAGAACATATGACCTTACTATAAAATTTACATGTTCACTATTTTTCTTCTTTATTTCTTCAGATAGGTTATAATAGGATCTTACCAAATCCATACAATCAATGTATTTATTTTGTGTTCTTGGTACAGTTTAGATGTTTAAAGTGGTAAAGTCTTATAATAAGTCCGAAACCTTTAGTTTGTAATATATAAATAAGTTATTTTTGGTTATTATTTTTGATATTAATTGGTGAATAATCAACTCATTATCACTAAAAACTTGTGATTGTATCCCTCTTTCCTTGGCCAATTGGAGATCTCAAATCAAAACTTCATATTCAACTACATTATTAGTGCAGTTGAATTGAAGTATAAAAGAATATTAATAAATATCCTTTTGTGGAGATATCAAAATCAT
Source organism: Torreya grandis (assembly GCA_037957365.1). NCBI lineage: Eukaryota > Viridiplantae > Streptophyta > Pinopsida > Cupressales > Taxaceae > Torreya > Torreya grandis. Next base: position 13,661 of record JARHVA010003839.1, read on the forward strand.
ACTTTCACTTTCACCACTCCAGATTCTCAAGCCATCAAAGAATAATTACCACATTACTTGGAGATCCTTAGCTAGTTTCACAAGATTTGGAATAATTGCATCAATTTCATGGATGTAATATGTACCCAACCTAGTTTTTTATACATATTCATAAGGATTAAATTGGATATTTTATCCCCATATGTCTATATGAGTGTCTATGATATCTTTCATAGGTTTTGTATCCTCATGATCAAGGTCCTCTTCCTGATCCTAGAATGTGTAATTCATATCCACAAGGATAGGAGTGTATGGATCAATATGGTCTTTAAAAATTGTTTTATATCTTATTTTCACTCTCATTCCATATTTCATCCTACATAAAATGTGGGACTATTTATAAAATAGATAAGCTCCCATTTTTTCATTGAAGTCTTAGGAAAGGCAAATAGAAAAATAGGGGGAGATTAATAACTGAGATATCTTTAGAAATTAACAAGCTTGGACTTTCATGGATATTAAGGTTTAAACATTTTAAAGTATTGTTTATTTAAATATTAGTACTATCCAATTAAACCAAATATTTTTTGATAGGTGTATACTTAATACCAAGAGCATCAAATTTTTTCTTAGGCATAAAAGAATTACTAGACCCTAAATCTACCATGTAACTATGGATGAGATGTTTCCCAACTATGAGTGAAAAGTAAAAAAATGGAGGATTACATTTTTTTCTCTCTTTGGTGTTAGTTTATGATTAACATAAGTTAACTACAACATTAGGTCCCTTAGCTAGAACTTTGTCTATTATTTGGAAGTTTTTCAAATCTTCTTGTAGCAAGTCCCTTTGTGCTGGATTAGATAGTTCTTACCACATGGTGACATTAAAATTAGTTTTATTAGCTTATTCAAAAATACTAAAGGGAATGTTACCAACCTTCAATAATGCCTCTGTGGGAGCTATGGCATCTTTCACAATATTTGGGGCTAGTAATTTTGACTTTGATTGGCCTATTGGCACATTGGGTAGCCTTGGTACTATGTTGCCTTTTACATATTATTGTATAAATTTAGAAGTTATAGCTTATTCCACCTTGGGAGATTGATCACTTTATATTACCCTCTTCTTAGATCTTATATTTGTTTCTACTAAACCACCACCATTGACTAGTGTTTCCTCATGATTTACACCACAAAAAATTTATATTCCTAGTTTAAAAGGGTATCTTTATTTTGAGTAGGATCTTATGTATATTCTTTCTAGGAAGTGTCTTTTAATTACTATGTTTAAGTTTTTTTTATGCTTTGCACCATCAAGGCTTGACTAATGACACCATTGGGATAAAATTATTATTATTTGGTTGAGCTCAAGTGTCACACCACTTGTACTCTTGAGCCAAGTTGTTTTGAATAGGTATAATAGCTCAAGAAGTGCTTGGTGTAGGTAGAGCATGTATATTTAGACATTTATCTTGCATATTTTGACTTTATGGATATGATTTGACTTGGTATGGCTACCTCTTGGATTGGTATGTTTGGTTAGATTGTTGATAAGTCCCATAGTTTTGACATTGGTGTCTTTTCATTTCTACTAACTCATTGCCAAAAATCTTAAGTAGTGACTTAACCTCATACAAGTCATCAGTAAGAGTAGGAGTTAAATTTGGTAATTTGTTTGTAGTGGGTATTGGAGAAAATATAATTTGTGTAGGAGGAACTTCTGGAAATGGAGACATTGGTGGGCTTGGGGCAATTTTTCCATCTTAAATTAGGCAATTTTTTACTCTTATTGAAATTTCATAGACATTAGGGAGTGTGGTACCAACCATTAACTAAATCATAACAGCTATATCACTATTTAAAGCTCTCAATTGATATATAAAATCATTATTTGGGGTTGGCTTGACCAACATTGGAATTATTTTACATGGATTTTGAAACAAAAAATTTAAATCACTCATGAATTCATGAGGAGTCTATTGAATACTAGTTAATTATATAACCATAGAGAGGTGGTCATTTTTATCTTAAATTACATGTATAGTGTATTTGCTAAGTCATCCAAAACATGAATAGAATTTGGAAGTAGACATATATACCATTGTATGGTTTTAGCCTTAAATGAGGAGACAAGAACTCTAATTACAACATTTTATTGTACTATATTTTGAATTGAAAAAATATTAGAAATGTATTGTATATGTTCCATGGGAGTGGTGGAGGTTTCACCAATAAAATATGAAAGGCTTTTAATAGTTTAGGTGGGTATATCATCATACTAGGCTAACTAAAGAGGGCTACCTCCATTAAAGTCTTTGAAATTTTAATTTCTCAAAGCCATAATGAGAGGTATGAAACTACCATGGGTATTTGTAGGAGATACAAATATATTTTTAGGATATATTATAGTGTTAGGTATAAATAATATTGGTTTATTTTTATATGGAAATGATAATGATTACATGTCAATTTTTTTACCTTTAGTAGATGATCTTGTTTGTATCTTTCGCATATGTAAACATGGATTTCCTGAATCCATAATCTAGTGGAGTTGCCAAGTGCTTAGTAAATTTGTATGAGGATTTTACAATGCTTAATGAGAATATAACTAATATATTTTTAATAATTTTTGGGTCTCATCAATTATTCAAAAAACTATTATCATATAGATTTTGCACATGTCTTTGTGTTGTAGCATGTTGTGTTATATGTGTTACAAACTGTGGTAAATATAATGATAAAATTGGATCATAAGCAAGCTATGGGACATTGGTAAATTGAGATGAACCTTCAAATAAGGCTAAATTTCTTTGACTAAGTTTATTACAATTAATAAATTACTAGTTCATGTTTAGAAAAAAATTAGTGATCTTGACCTAAACTAGGGTTTGAACTATGAGAAAAATAGTTTTATCAATGAATTTTACAAATACGGAAATGTTTATTACACCAAATAATTATAGTGTATTTTTAATGCTTGCTTTATATGAAAAAAATAAAAATAAATATATTGAATTGTATTGGAGCATAAAATCATGAAAAAATGAAACCAAAGGTGATATTTGGTATGTATCATATAAGGAACATGATTATTTAATTTGATCAAAAAATCTTTTTAGAAGGGAAAAATAATACTATAGATGAAATTTTATGACTAAAACAAGAACGAAATCATTCAAAATTTTTATAAATATCATTTCATACACAAAGATAACATAGATAAGGCAAAAATTCAATCTATTATCATTCTCTAGGTTATAACATGCAAACCAATTGTTCAAAATGTAGAATAATTTCTCCAACAACAAAAAGACAATGGGCTACACCAAGATACCGATATTTATAAAAAAATATTCTCTTGAAAGAGAGCTAGTTAAAGAAACTCTACACCCAAGTAAATAACAATCAAAATCTAAAAACCTCATGCAAAGTGATGTGATCTTCAATTGTAATGACATCTTTAACAAGGTAAATGAAAGAAATAAAGAACATGCAAATACCAGGTATTTGAACAAGTGATGGAGGTGTGGAGGAATATTGTATAATCTTCATGTAATGGCCTCCTTGTCTTTGGTTCAGTTACTATTATATTTTCCATGGAATGTGACACCAAAAATGAACTCATACTTAGAACAATAGAAATATTTTAGATATTTTACGTTATTTATTACAAAACCTAACTTGTATTTTTTAATTGGGACTTTTAAAACTTTTTAATTCATCAAATTTTGAAAAAAATAGAAATGCAATTTAAAACATGAGTTTGTAATAGTTAAGAAAATCAAACTTTGTAAAAAATAAAAGTGAAATTTACAAGTTATATTTTTACAACTTTTTAACATGTCAAAAGGGTACTTGTAAATTACAACTAGCTCTTTCTTAAAAGGAGCTATCAAAATGATAGTTGTAATTTGTAGCCTACAACTTCACAATGTCTTTTAGAATAAATAAATGTAATATTTAGAATGTATTTGATTGAAATAATCAATCTAAAATCATAGCATCAAAAGATTGTTTATCCTTCTTTGCTTGTGTCTTCTCAATATAAACATCAAAGTATTTGAAGGTATCTAGGATATGATCTTCATCAAGACCAAGTGAACATAGGTTGCCTATTTCACATTCTACAATTGTTTCTAAGAGTTCCTTTTGTGTATCCCTATATATTCAAGCATCTTTCCCCATCTGATCTAGTGTATTATGATACTTGATAAATCAATGGATGGAACTCAATTTGAATGTTGTTTCCTATATTAACTCTCTCTTGACCACTTCTTTGAACTTTTCTTTAACTTCCTATACTAAAAGGATTTGGTCTTTATGATTTATTTCTTCACATGACAACTTATTAAGAAAATATTAAATTTCATATATCATATAATATTTATCCTTGGTTTTATTAATACTCTTTGTGAGTATTATTATTCTAAAATTAGCTACCCTATCCAATTCCTCATGCTCTGCATCATTTCCTAATATATTTTCTATAACGAGGGTGTTAATTTCAATCATATCATCAACATGTAATTTTCGGTAGAATAAGTTCAACCTTTCTATCTCCTTCTCATATTTGCTCATTGATGTCTTCAAATATGCCCAATCATCTTTCGAGTATTTTTAGTAGTCCATTGATAACTCAATTAATCTATTTCCCTTTTGTGACGAGCCCCTCAACCTAATCATTTATATTCCTTCCCATATTTCCAATATATTTTATTGTTTCAATTGTTTCCTTATCAGAGAACTAATTAATAGATTGTGTTGTTTGGGTCACGGGCTCAATGAGCTTCTTCAGTGCAATTGTCAACTCTTTGACTTTATTTTTCAACTCATCCTTTAAGAACTTGTCACTATCATTTTATAAAAAATATATTTAACGATTTATTGAACATAATGTTTTAATACATATTTTAGGATGACTTATGTGCAACTTATATATTTGGTAATCCCCCACCATGAGATCTTCTTTTTGTGTCTAATGGGGGGGTTGTAATTTCCACATATTTCTCCCCAAGTAAATTGTATAGTATTCTTGATACGGTTCTAGGAGCTTCCATTAATTTATTTTATGCCTCTATAATGACAAGATCTAGTGTACTATGATACACCATTTGTTTCTACTTTGTTCCCATTGATTGTACCAACTATCTTGGAGTGACATCCTATTGCCCACACACTATTAACTATGAATATATAGTTAAAGTTTTTGCATTGGTGGTTATTGTGATGAGTTTTTTGTCTATCATTGATATGGATATTAAATTCTTAGATAAGGTTTTGGAAATCTCTTCTCCATATGTGGGTTGATTAGACATAGTTTTATCAATTATTTACTCTATCTCTACCTCCTTAGTGGGGGTTTGGGTTATTTTAGAAATGGAACATACAAGTGTAGTGGAAATGGATATGCCTACCAAGGGTATGGGAATTGGAAGTGAAATAAGTGAAGGGGTATGCATAGGTATTTTAAAAGCAGAACTTGTGGGAGTGTGAAATCTAGATCCATGAATGAATCAATCAAAGTGGTAGGGACACTCAGGGTTAATGGAATGGGGAAAATTATGGGAGATGAAAATGAAGCAATAGTTATCCTAGTGGTTGGGATGGATAGTGGGATCATAGTTAGGATGAATCAATCTTTAATCATGTATTTTTGTGTGGTGTTAATGATTAACAGGGTGGTGGTGGATATTAGGGATGAGATGGAAGGAATTATGGAAGATGGGAGTAGAATTGAAGCATGAGTGTCTAATTATGTTGATTGGAATATTGATTATGAATTCATTGGCATAGGTGAGCTAGTTTAAATGGATGGGGTAATTATTTGAGTTGATGGTGGAGTGGAGATAGGAGGAGGAGGTATTGTAGCTAGTTGAATGATAAAGACAAGAGGAGAAATTATTTGTGCTTCAATTGTAGCCATGTCTTAAGTTGAAATTAGGATTAGTTGATCCATTGATGCTCCTTGGCTATTATATGTCCCTATTTTAGCATTTTATTTCTATTATATATTATGGGATACCACTAGACTATCTTCTTATTTTATATGGGTTATACTTTTGTAACCTTTTGTTGTTGGTGGTACACCTTTCTCTTTTACTTCCCTTTGGTCTTCATAATTTCCTTGGTCATAATTACCCCTTTTCTCCTTAACTAGTTTATTTTCCTATTTATTACATTTGTGGTCGTATCCATTAATGAAAATGACATAGGTATGGACCACTTGACTGATGGAAGGGGTTTTTAAAATATATTATTATCATAGTTAACCTTGTCCATTGGAGATTCATCATCTATTAAGTCCTCAAGGACTGGTACCATGTTATAAGATTTGGTATGCTCTAGGGTTAGCTTGGAATAATATTTTAGTCTTACTTCTTCATCTTGTAGGTCTTCCAAGTAGTTTTCATAATAGGGAATGTGGGAATATGTTGTGATCCCTAATCTACTGGTAATTTTAACATTTATATCACTAAATGGTCTTGCCTCGAGAGCTCTTAAGTTCATATAATTCATCTTTTACACTTGAATTTGGATAGGAAATGACATGTATACATCCCTATGTTTAATGGGAAAATGGATTCCTACTTTATTTTTTCTTGATAACAACTTGTGTGTCTGTAAAATATACCTCACAAATTCCATTAAGCCCATTTTTCACTTACATACCTTGGGAGGGTGTAAGGATAACCATTGAATCATCCTACTCTAATGTATGAGTATGTCAGGAATTAAATGTATATGATCCCTAATTTGTGATCTCATAAGTATCAGTATTAGATAACATCCTCTTTTCTATCACTTTGTCAAACATGATTATGGTGCATTATATGAATACTTAATTTACCATTCTAAAATGTTGTCTACTTGCCTCAAGGGTGAGGTTATGGTAATAATTGAATACATTTCTAAATTGGTCAAGAACTATGTTTATCCCTAGGAAATACCTTTTATTTACTAATATGTATACTAGAGATGAAGTGATATATAACTTCCTTATGTTTTAGACTTCCATCAATTATTTTTGGATGGACTCACTTATCAACTAGGCTTAGTGGATGTACTACTTATCTTCATGGATTAACTATTTATATTGGTGAAACCAATCCTAAAATTTATTAGCATTTGGGTTCCTAGTGACAATATGAAAGAGTATGGTTATATCACCCACATCCTTCTAGAAGTTTATTCTAGCTAGGGTTTTAGGTAATCTTGTATATGTAAGCCTAGGGAATTTTATCCATTATATTTAAGTACCTTTAGACATCTAATGTTATTATCCAAATAAAACATCTTCGATGAGTTAGGATTTATATCAAGATAACTCTCATACTCTAGAATCAGGAACACTGAGTTGATGAAGTTAGAGTCTAGGTTTAAAATATTTTTTCCCTTATCATTTAACACTTCTCTCTTTTATGCATCATAGTGATTTTCCAATGTGAGCACAAGATCAAGGATCTACACTAATAATGGGAAGGCTACTACATGGGGTAGTACATAGTTTTAAATTCTTTGAATCTAGTCATTTTTTAATTTAGCATTTACCCTTATCCATAAATCACCTAGGTTTATGTGATGTAGGTCTATGTCTGTGATTTCATTTATGTTAGATTATAATTTGAGTGGGAACCTAAGTAATTTATATTTTAGATTAATTTATTTTATAGATATAGGTTCTAGAGAAACCTATGTGCAAAAACCAAGTACAAATTTGGTGGGCTTTGGGGTTACAATTGTAAGTAAAAGATCTAACAAAATTTAGAATTGCTTTTGCAAGAAAAATGTCTAGTAGGTTTTGGGGTTTCTTTTGAAATAAAATGTTTAGTGTGTTTTGGGGTTTAAAAACACATTTGAAATGTTTGATAAAACTTCTGTTAGGTTTTAGGACTCGTTGTTGGAGGTAAAATCCCTCATGGGGATTTAGAGTTACAAATATAATAAGATTTTTCTATGTAGTTGTAGGGTATCAAATACAGTTGAAAACTCTATGTGGACTATGTAGGTAATATTCAAGGGATTATTCTACTAGTTTTTATCAAACTATAGGATTTTATAATTCTATAAAAATGTCTGAAATAACTTCACAAGAATTTTTAAAACATAGAAAATCTTGAAATGACATAACAAGAAGAAACCTATAGATGACAAACAAAGATAAAATATTTAGATTAATTATGAGATAGGAGACTGATATGAAATTTATATGTGCCTAGGTTGATAAAGAAAATGGTATATGGAAAATTCAAGAGGAAGAGAAATACTATGTAGAGGGTCACAATGGAAGTCATGGTTCAGGGCTTCATGGTTGAGGCATGGCATCTCTTAGTTTCATGGATTTGGTAAGGATTTATTCATGCATAGATCCAATTCCTTGATTTTTAATTTAAAAATTTATTTAAAAAAACCCTAATTTCAATAATATAAGCCATAATCTTACAATGAATTCCCTTAGGTTGGTGGTTGGTAGGAGTTTCACAGTCATCGCAAAATTTTACAATTTTACAAAATTAATTTTTTCACTCTAGCCTCCACTTTCCACCAGGTGATTTGGTGGTTTTTAAATGGTAAATTGGAATTTGAGGTTTAATTTACAACTTTTCAAGTTACAAATTATAACCAGAGTTCTATTTTTCATAAGGATAGTTGGTAGGAAGTAGGACTGATGTTTTTTTTTTACAACTTTACAAGTTGTAAATTTCAACAAGAGTCCTTATTTCTGGTGGGAGTTAGATGCATGATAATTAGAGGTTCTATTTAAATTTTAAAGTTTTTAATTTTCATATTGAATTTCAATCTCTGGTTTCTATGGGGAATGTGTTTGGGGGAAGGTAGAGCTCTATTTATAATTTACAACTTTATAAGTTGAAAATTACTAGTGGGGTTCTATTTTTTGATGGTCATGGGGTGTGTGGTAAGAAGAGGTTGGGATGAAATTTTCATGTTTACAATTTTCAAATTTCATTTGAATCTCTAGTTATTGTCGGTTATGAGTAAAGGGAGAAGTAGAGGTCTATATATAATTTGCAATTTTTCAAGTTGAAAATTGCATGTAGATATTCGGTGTCTACTAGGCTTTGAGAAAAGGGTATTTGGGTCATTCTAAGGCATATTTCCAAAAAAATAATGCATCTCCCTTAGGGTACTATATGTTTTGACATTTTTGGGACAAAAAATATCAACAGTTCCATAGGAAATTGCTTAAAATTAAAGAAGTTTATAAGGATTTTCTCAAGAAGCTCATTATTTTGGAATTATTTAACTAAAACATTGACTAGATCCTATAACTATGTAATGGAATTATTAATAATTAAGTTACATAATTATAATGAATATCCCACAAAGTTTTTTTTTTAAATCTTGATAGTTTAATAGGTTTTAATTTGAATCAATTCTTTCTAGAGATTACCAAAAACTTTAAGATGTATGATAGGATTAATATTCTTATCATATGTGATGGTTAGATAGATGATTTTATTATACATTTACATAATGAAGGGAACTAAATGTTCATTTTGAATATGTTGAATCATCTTATTCTAAAATGGAGGATAAGTAATAATGTTTCCAATGGAATCTATAGGGGGATGAAGAGTGGAATTCTGATTTGGTTAATTTACAATAACTTGGGTAAATTTATTACAAAATTATAAGATGTGGTCTTGCATTTAGAGAATCTAATTACTAGTATAATCTTGAATAAGGGCCATATGTTGAACCACTTTACTAATGACTTGGAAAATATTAAGAGGAGGATTTTTATTAGAATTGTCATGTTTTTTTATTGTAAATATAACCACTATGGGAAGGATTCCAAATATTTTTGTTAAAAGGTAGACCATTATTAGTTACCCCAAACACCATAGTGGAGGGATTAATAAGGTAAAAACTCTCTTTTTATTTGGGGTGTAACTAATATTAGTGTCAATATTCCTAGTAATATGATTAGCATCTACTAGGTCTAAATATTGGTTGGTTTAAACCATTTTACAATCAATAGACCAAGGTTAATATTGATAAAAATTATGCCATGAAGTTTTTTCATCAATGGTGGACATATAAGGAAAGAAATATTAGCACATGTAAAATATTAATGGATTGAGACTCACCAAAAAAATCATAAGAGGTTACATCATGATGAAAATGTGAAAAATATAACTTTAGTAATGAAGTTATGAAATTGTATTGGTTTCATCGATGTAGTTGAATACAAAATAATGGTAGATATACATTGTATAAGGTTGATTGATAAATAAGATATATAACTAAGAAATATAATATTATATATATTTGATTGATATATTTTGAATAGATAGATAACTATATCACATTTCATGATATAGTTGTTGACATAGAGATACTATATCATGTTGGTCAATGCAGTTGAGCAAAAAACCTCACCAAAATGTTTGATGATGGTGAAGACAATGTTAATAATTAATAAGGAGAAATGTGAAAATGATAAAACTAGATGTGTGATAAGATTCACATCAACATCATTATAATGTATGCATGGGATAATATTACCATTAATTATAATCTCTCTCAATATAAAGGATACAACCAATGGTCATAACAATATACGTTATGTATACTTGAATGGTTTTTGACAATACCCAAGGTATTCATAGATCTATTACAGGGCAATCCATATATCTAGTAAAGGGTAATAAAAAATCCATGTCTAAGAAATATCATTCTAGATATTATTCCTAAGATATGAGGTAAGGTTCTAACCAGATCCCAAAGTAAATCAAATGATGTAGAAATGATAATAAATAGATCGTATCAAGGATATAATCTGGATTCCTAATGTAATGAAATGATAAACAATGGTAACCTAGATCTAATATTTACATAACCTACTAAAATTCTAATAAATTAAGTGGTTAAATGGTCAACCAATAGAAATTATATGAAACGTAAGTTGATAATGTAAATACTAAGCAAAAATATAGATATACAAACTTATTTGGTATAAGGAGTATCATAATCTAGTATAAACATGCCTTAACCTCAAAATATTTAACTTTAAAAAAAAATAGTCAAGGCTATGAAGCCTCTTTCCAGCAAGTGATTTAACCATAAGACATTTAATCCATTTGTTTTTAGAAAATGAATGTGTGACCTTGTGTAGTCACACCATCTAAATATCAAGGGAAGAGAAAAACATGGTTGGGTCCATATGTGTTAATTAATAACAATGAGGATAAGCAAATACCTCTACCTTCCAATCAATGAAACAAAGGAAATAATGTCAAATAACTTACTACCTTAATTTAATGTTATAATTAAACCAACTAAGAACCAATTATAACTCAAAATTAATCAATATTAAACCATATTTCATTTTTAGGTTCACTAAAAAGAAAAATTATTAAATCTTCCACTAGAAAAGTAACAATCCATTATTGCAACATTGGGTGAATATCATCTCTAAATGATATTTAGAGATCATTATGCTACCATGTGCCTTTAAAGATAAACAAGCACCCTATCAATACATTTTATGAGATTCAATTCTATTATACACTCTCCATGTTTCCATTTTAGAATTTAATCCATGGAGATGAAATATCATAATGCCTAAATTTGAAATAAAATCATAACTTAGTAAAAACCCTTAACATGTTCATAAACACATTCAATTAACTAATAATACATTGTTTAATATCTATATTTAACCATTAATTTGGCCAAAGTTATGCTTAATATGGTGTTCCCATATAAAGTAATAAGGTGAGAGATAAAACATTTGCATGTTCCATAATATTAGATGAAAATATTCCAATTACTAATAAGAAGTTTCAAACTTAATTAGAACTAAACCTTTTATGCTTAATGTTATCCTTTCAAAAGATAATTTAAAAATCAAGTTCATAACACATGACTCTAAAACTAATTTTTTCTCATTAATTATAGTGATAAATTGATAAATTAAAATTAAAAGTATATTACCTAAATTACCATTACTTTTTAACTTTAAAAAATCAAGATTAACAATATAAAAACATTTCATCTTAATAAGAAATGATTATAGTAAATCCACATGATTATAATTATAGAAACAATTCATTTCCCATAGGAAAACTAATTAATACATTACAAGTCTCTTAAAATAGGAATTAGTCCAAATTACTAAGAAAATTAATAACATGTAATTTGATTCATACCACAATGCTTCATAAACTCAATTCTAACTTTAAACCTTTATAAGTCAAGATTATAATTTGATCATAATTTTACCTATAATTTCAATGTAGAGAGTTAACTTTAAATAAATATTTAGTGCTTAAGAGAAAATATATTTTTTGAAATCAAATAACTACAATTTAACCAAGATCAAAATTCATTATCCCTTATTATAGACGTTGCAATAGTATTGATAAAAAAAGTATTAGATACATGTTCTTAATGATTATAATTACCTAATAAAAATCACATAATTCACTTCATAATGGTGTCATTGAATAAAAATAATTTAAGAAAACATACCTAGGCTAAATGTAAACACTTATATACAAATAAAGTCAAAGCTAAATTTCTTGACCTTTCAACATAAGATGAAAAGGAAATAATATTAAATATTTTATTTCTTGATTTCCTATAGGTAGTGCTTACCCAAACAATTTCAAGACTCCTCATATCCTTCAATAATATTCCATAAACATCTTAAAAGATAAAAATATATTATCTACCACTATTTTAGCACAGGTGTTATAGGATTAAGAAAAGACCATTTTCAAATATTTTACACTTTCACAGTCCATACCATTACATAAAGATTTTCTGGAAAAATATTGTGTAAAATTTTTGATGCTCAACATTTCATATCACTTATCTCCTGATAAAGGATCATAAAATTTTATTCAAAATGTTGAGCATCAAAACTTTTACATAATTTTTTCATAGAAACTTTTCATGTAAGACTATTTTGTTCAAACATGAATGCAATGTAAATAATGAGTTTAACTCAAAATTAAATGTAATTAAAAATGGTATTCAATTCAAATACCATAGAATATTTAATATACACAATATACAGATGATACCATCATTTCTAATACTTGATGAAAAATAGCTCTCAATGCCACAATCTAGTTAGAGAAGCTATATAACTAATGAACAAACAAAACATATGTCATTTATGTTGTATCAAATAATGCATAACCTATAATTGGGTATTACCTTATATAAAATGATATTTATAATAAAAATATTAGTACATTCACTTTAAGGGATAGACTACAGTCTTTTTAGTTCAACTAAACTATTACATGGTTTAAAAACCTTTAAGTCAATATTTATCCAACTAAAAATGAAATGCTTTAGTATTGAGATCTCTATACAAGATTTAATCACCATAACATATTGCATGAGTCTTAATATATCTCAATCATTATATACATTATAATTATTACAATTTTTAGCTATTAGTGTAACAAAGGTTGTCTTACCATGTACTTAACTAGATGGAAACTATGGTTTTACCATATGCAATTGTAATTTATGAAGTGCAAATTAAATATATCTTAAACATACTCAAATATAATAGTAAGATGGAAATATGTGTACAAAATTATTTCAAATCAATATATAATTTACAAATAGTCTGAGTCTATACATTATTTTATAGAGGCTACATCACACCATCTATGTATTTCTCAAGATTAAAACAAGGTTTTTTATCACATACAACTTTGATAAATGAAACACACATTTTAAGTCATTAAACCTAATTCTAATTGAATATAATAAACAAAATAAGACTAAGAAAAAATAGTGTACTATACACACTACAAGTTGATCCATACTACAAAGTTATTCAATAAGGACTAAGTTACTAACTTAATCAACACAATTGAGAACTAGTGTTTTAATCATTGAAATGACATAAACATGACAAGTTTATAAACTGATATCAAAATTTATTAAACTTAACAATACATAGAGCATGATTAAATTCTAATAATTTTTTATTAATACATAACTAACTATGAATAGAATATATATAATATTATTGTAGTGCCTCATAATCTCATTGGCACAAACTTTTACAAATGTCAAATATGGTAATAGTTCAACTAATTTCAATAACCAATAGAAGAACAAAAGTTATGGAACTGAGTTGTTATTATTAGGTTTTTAGCCAAAAATCAGTTCATTCCAACACTAAAAATAACAACTCCATTGTGAAATTATCAAAAAATGGGAGAGTAAAAAGAACCCAATAATCAATGGCCCTTACCACCCCATCCACCAACTATGCGATTGCAATATTTCCTTGAACAAAATCCTTGTAGAATAAAATCATATAAGAGAAAGGTGTAAGAAAGAACATTATTCCACCAAGGGAATAGGTTTGACCACATAAAATAAACACCAAATAGATACATAATATATATTAACACAATGCATTCATGGGCCTCACAAATATTAGGCACAATTCCTAAACAACCAACCAAAGGTATTTTCACTATTTAATTTGTTTGTAGTGGTGTATGAGGGTGAGATGAATATAACCCATATAATCTTATGTTATACTTTTTATATATCAATAATTATAACTTTTTTATTATAACCCAAAACTCTATTTTTATTTATAAAGATAATCAAATAAACCATTGAAATATAAATGAAGGGATTTACAAGAGAACCAAAGGAGTGAATGGGGCTTATGTAGAACTATAAAGTTTTTAGAATTCCCATTCTTAGTTATCAAATAAAAATTCTTTTTGTTCTAAGACATACATTATATTTTATAGCAATAGAAGAAAGCAATAATGAGGTACATAAATGAATAAGAATTCAACTTCATGTAAAATTGTAATGGATAACAAGACCATTATTTGTCCTCAAGTTTCCACTTTTCCTTATTTTCTTCTACAAATTGTATGTGTGTTCACCAGGGTTATCCAAAAGGAGTGAATGGGTGTTATGCAAAACCTTACAATTTTTTAAAACTCCCATACTAGGTTTTCAAATAAATTTCCTTTTTTTTTCAACAAATACATTCTATTTTGTATCAATATAATAAAATAATAATGAGGAATATAAATGAATAATAATTCAACTTCTTGGAAAATGTAATGGATAACAAGACCATTATTTTACCTTGGGTTTCTTCTTTTCCTTCTTTTTTACTTCTGCAACATACATGCACGTTCACTTCTAAAACATCCCAACTTCATTTAAAACCATTGAGAGATGATTTTATAAAAAAATCACAAGAAAACCATCATAAATAGGGAATCATGGATACTAAAAATGGATGCTCTCATGATGCCATGGCAATGATGCTTGCAAAATATGTAGTCATTTCTACTCATTATTATTTCACTTTCTCTCCATTCTACCTTCTTTCTATTTATTTATATTCCCACTTGATTGAGCTGAACACCTCATGGCTATCAATATTTCCTAAAATTTTATTACTCATGTACTAAGACTTAGTCAATCATCAAGGTCTTAATAAATTATGATGACTTAATCAATGTTTTAATCAAAGTATTAATTCACTATTTACACTTTATGAAACAAATTATTATGTCTCTCAAATTCAAAACCAAGGAACCAAGTCTTATAATAGATATAACACCTAAGTATTATCATCATAAAAAGTAAAAATAACAAGTACAAAAATAACAGGGTTGGCACAATACAAAAAACATAGAAAAATAGAATGGTGTAATAATGACAATCTCTTTCTTAAGACTTACCCTTATATACTTATATACAATTATTGTGATGGTTCACTTAATTCTTATATACTCTTAGCTTAGTTCAATCTTTGGATGATCTTGTAATCATACAAATAACATTAGAAACACCTTTACATAAATGACAATAATAAAAAATAAATATCAACATAAGAATATATATAAATATCAAACTAAAACATAATCACATATTAGAATATCTCATAATCCAACAAAACATGATTTCATAAGGTAATTCAAGTAATCTATTTAATACTACAAGGTAGGATATGACATCCATTCCCTCTAAAAGAGACATGATCTCAAGACCCATTAAAAAGGTGAATATAGTGTATATAGATAATATTTTTAAGCTTTTATCAATTACTACCACTCTTTATCTTGTAGGAACCCATCGAGTCTCAATCTCTATGAGTTCACACCTTATTGGGTGCACTGTGAAAGGGTTAGGTAGACCATTGGTCCTTTTCAAGATTATTGTCCCTTTTGCCACTTGTTATATACACACTTATATCCTAAAATCCATTTCCCTAAGTTTATTTTTCTTTATTTTACACTCCTCTAGTCATTTCCCACCTTTTTTACCACTTTTCTTAACCTAAAACCCATTTTTATAGTTTATAGTATTAGCTCAACCTTGTATTCTTATTGGTGAAAATCATTTAGTGTCTAGGTTGGCTCTTGGCTAACCTAACCCATTACCTAGTGAGTTTTATCAATAACAGTATGAGGTCAACTGGGTTGACCCTATTAGATAAAGCTTTTGAAAGGGAATAGGTTAAATTCACCTATATATACAAGATAAATTTTCCATTATTTAGAGAAGAAAATAAGAAATAAGAGTTATTTTTCATCTACTTATCCACCGTTCTACTTGAGGATTAATTATAGGGTTTCATACTTTCTTTAGAGATATGAATCTTGTCTTGTGGAGAAGTATTTTGGATGTATAGATAGTTTATGTATCTTGGTTATTATTTATTATTATCATACTTACATACCAAAAAGACCTCTTGAGAATCATGTTCACCAAGGGAGAGATTGAGGCTTGACGGGTTCATCTTCAAAGGTAAGTATTACCAACTTTGTTCATCATTTGTAAGAGTATATAGATATGCATTTGTAATTCTCTTTCAATCATTAGAATTGATTATAAATTGACATGAGTATATGTCTTCTATTCATGTTTAAATTTGTGTATTACCCCCACTTTATGCCACAAGATTTGATGAGCATGAGATTAGACTTTGTTTTACTTTTTATTAGTTTAGTGAATATGAAAACATAAGGCTTAGTTAGGGTTATTAGATGATTTTTGTTTACTGGAGGCTTTGGAACAATCCCTAGTATTATTTTTGTGATAATATATCCCTTAATTGGGTTTAATGGATCCCCATATTGGTCATGTTCTCGATTATCTAAAGTATCCCCAATCAAAAGTGTAAGTAGCATTTATCTTCTCTAAGCTAGGACTGATTTATAGATCTAATGCATTCCTAATTACATGCATTCTAGTAAACCTGACATGACTCTAATGAATTCAAGTTTTCTTTCACATTTTTTATTTTCATATCATTTTATTTATTATTTTTATATATTTATGATACTAGTTCAATAGGGCCGATATAGTTTCTAAATTATATGCATAGGTTTAACACATAGTTGTATAAAAATGACATTGTTGTTTTTATGTAGGTCTTCATCAAGTATAAGTTACTAGGTCAAATAGGTCAACACACTACCCCTATTCACTTCTATAAAATATACTAGGTTGACCAGGCTAATGTAGTATTCTAGACATCTTTCTGAAAACATACTAGGTTGACCAAACTAATATAGTATTCCAAACACGCTTCTAGAAAACATACTAGGTTGACCAGGATAGTATATTCATTTTTATAGGCTTCAAAAAAAGGATTTTCAAACCTATGTTGACTTAGTAAACAAATGTGGTAAATTTTTCAAGTAACATTCAAGGCACTTCAACAATAATCTCACATTCTTCAACATCTCCCAACCCACCAAGGTTATTTTTTCTCTTTCTCTTTCCTTTCAGTTATTCTTTATAGTTCTGTTTTCCATAGTTTGTAGTCTTTAAAACATACATCATATAGTAAACTAGGTTGACTTGGTTAACCTAGTTCTATATTCTATCTTCTATCTGAAAGACTAGGTTGACCCTGTTGACATAGTTCTTAAAGACCCTTATGTAGTATAGTGGAGACACTGTTGACTATGTTCTAAAATGTTTACATACATTATCATTTTAATTGACATTTTTCTATTTTTCAAATTGAAAACTAAAAATTATATGCTAGTAATTACTTCACACTTTCACTTTCTATTTATTGTATGCTTAGATTAGCTCACATAGTCTAATTAGGTGGTTTTTCAATATACCATTTAGTTGCACTATTTTTCTCTTTCTTGCACACAATAAAAAATAACATAATTTCAAAATTCATTTAAATATTTGTCTACCCAAGGCCTACCTACTTGGATTTCATTACCAAGAGGTTAGCCTACTTGGTTTTTTGACCAGGTGTAAAAATGTGGTTAATGGTATATATTGGCAAAGCACCCAACACCCTTATCATTATGAGATTGTGAAGTGAGGGGGTAGGCCCCAATACCCAGCTATTAGCATTACTAACATAGATCCATTTCATCCTAAACATTGTGACACTATGCATAGATTGATTTTTAGTTTCCTAATTTCATCCAACTTCCCTATCACACTTAAAATAAAAAATTATATATCCAACAACATTCAAGATGACAACTTAATTAGCATTTGATTTTCAAGTTAACTACTTGCTCTTTACTCATTGTATGTTGTATTGTAAAAACTTTCATTGGCTAGAATTAATGCAAGGTTTTGTGTTGTGTGCATCAATTGGATCATTCTCATTGACCCAATTAATTGTGTGTTTAATTCCATTTATTATTTTCAAAGTACATTGTAAATTATTTCCCTCTTTTCAATAAAGTATCATTTTGTTTGACATAGTCTCTTATAAAATGTCTATCTCCAGTACCTATAGTACTAAGTAAACTTGGTTAACCCAACATTCTTTTTTGCCTCTTAGAATTTATTACTAGGTCAAACCTATTGACTATTTATCCTTATCATGTTATTCTCTATCCCAGGTTATAGTACTAGGTTGACCTTATTGACTTTGTATTATTAGTCAATTAGTTTTGAAACCCTATTTCTAGTACTAAGTTGACCTACTTTACTCTATACTTTTATTTTTCCCTTTGTATTTCCTTGATTTTTCATCAATTTTTCCTTTCTTAATATCTCTCCTTCATCATGAACTTCCTATTTAAATACAACACTAAGTTGAATTGATTGGATACGATGAGACTTACCAACCCTAATAGGTTCTCCCATAAGAAACTTATGGTTCCTATCGTAGATGAAAACAATTTTCATATGGACACTCACAAAACAAAGTATTGGACCCATCATCATTATTATTAACTTTTTAATCTTCTCTTCTCACTTAAAAATCAACCCAAATTAGAGTATAAACCAAAAGTGTTCCTCTTTATCTCTAAATTTACTCAACATTGAGGAAAGGATCCTTCTACTATTTACCAATTCATGATTAATATTCAAGTTGAAAAGCTTCATTCACCTTCTCCCATGTTCTCACATGGATTTGGGAATACTAAATTCTTTAATTCTTAACCTCTTACCTTTATTTTTACCCATTATTATACCATGACTTCTTATTCTTTAGCTTCCTCTACCTCCATGCCTAGTATCTTTACTAACATGGCATGTTCTACATCTAGTGGGCCCCTTCCAAGACCCACTCTTCTCAATTATTCCACTAGTGAATTATTTGATATCCAAGGTAATCAAGCCTCTAGTGCTATCCCTTCTCAGTCCTCTACTAGTTCATATTTTGACACCCAAGGAAATCATGCCACTAGTGCCTCACTTACTAATAGTTCTTCTCTAGCTCTTATTAACACTCATAATGGTACCCAAGCCACTAATACCAACTTCAATGCTTCAAACAACAATTCAACTCAAACCCATTAACTTATATTAAAAAAATTTAATCAAATGAATAATTTTCAAGCTAACAATGTAAATCAAATGATGTAAATGTAAAATCATCTTATTCATCTTCAAATCCACCCTCAACAAATGTCATGGGGTATGCATAAACAAAAATTTCCCTCACCTCCTCTTTGAGATTCCCATGGTAATATTATACCTAAAAATCCTCTTGTAAATAAGATAATAAATAATCTTCAAAATGAGCCTCTTACATCTCAAATTTATAATATGGATATAGGAGGTATCACCCCTATCATTTATTACAATGGGTCAATTAATCCTACTCTTCATCTAAAAACATTTAAAAATATATATAAAAACTAGGTCAAATTAAATACCTTTGCCACTACCAATACATTAGCCAAAAATCTCACAAGTGACTCTTTATATTAGTAAAACCAACTTAAAATTCATTCTATTACTATTTTGGAAGATTTAGTCAATGCTCTAGTCCAAGAGTTCTAAACTAGTGATCTTCTTGAGAATACCTTGGACCAATTTATAGATTGTAAGTAACTTGAGATCAAAACTACTAAAGTTTTCATTAAATTATGGAAGACATTGTCTAACAAATGTGAACATAATATTTTTGATGATAACCTTTTCCATCTATTCACTAATGCTCTTTTTCCCAACTTGCAATATCAGGTCTAAACTCTTTCTCCATGTACTTTGGAGTAGGCTATTGACTACACTAAACATAAATATTTCCTTATGTGTCATTTTGAGACATAAAAAATGTCTATGATTATATACATTTTACTTAATAAAAATAATCATAATGCACTCAATGATTGTGTCATGGACTCTTATGATATTATTCACACTATTAAAGCTAACCAATCTCTATAAAAAGTTTCCCCTCCTAACAACATCACCAATCCTCATTTATCTTAAAAAAATAACTTAAATGTTGACAAACCTTTATCCTCGATAGAATTATTAAAACATATACCAATGCCTCTCCCATAGAAACTTGATTCTACTCACCCCATGAGCTCATGGTATGATCCAAATAAATTTTGTTGGTTTCACACTAGTTGGGGTCATTCTCATGAAACCTATAGGTATCTTCATTATTTGTCAATGGATTTCCTTCTTGGTCCTAATTTTTACCATAATTATATCATTCATCAATTACAACAAGCCTAGGAAATTTTTTAAATCCCATGAAATGCAAAGTAAATCTCAAGCTTCAAATTAGGCTAATGTTAATCTGGCCATCTATAAAAATCCAATTCTAAATCACCAAAATACCCACGCAAATCATACCCATTCTACCAATAATTTTGACATTCTTATTGATCTAAATCCTAAATATAATGTTGTTAATATGTATAATATGTGAAGGGTGGTTTATTTTATTGATCCTCAACCCATCTACACACCTTCATTATCTCACACATTTTGTGTTATCCAAGATTCTTCTCTAAATCACTTAAATTAGTTGGGGCAAGATGAACTTATATATTTTGATGAACCAATTCCAACACCTCCATTTTATAACACTTCCCATACCATTTCTACCATCCCTCCATATTTTTTACCTAACATCAATGACACTCAAACTTGTATCAACACTTCTTCTAATCTATCTAAAACCTGACTTACATCAACTACTCCATCTTCTCAACATAATATATAAATATTTCCTCTTATTAAACCTTATACCTCTTATCAACATAAATTTACATGTACTTTATCTCCTCTATCTGAGGACCTCCTTCAAAACTATGCATATCTTTCCAACAATCTTCTTATGGGTTATGATGAGTGGGATCCTATCATGAAAATCACTAATATACCATCTCAAATCCCATTTATTGAACCTATGAAGACCTCTCTTTTTCATCACAACCATATTATACATATTTTAATTGAAATTAACATCCCTCATCATCCCCTTATAGGGTATGAAGCCACCTAATCTAGATCTAAAAATAGTATTTTACAATAATGTGAAGAGATGTCCATCCATGTTGATGAAATAATAGATAATTCTCTTTCCCTAAAATTCTCCATTACTTTTATGATTATCGATGATATTTTTCTTTGTGAAAATGATCCTCCTTTATTCATTAGTGTCCAAATTGGTGATATCTAATTCAAGCATGCCTTGATTGATGAGGGTTCTTGTACTTGTGTTGCCTCTTTCAATTCTGTCAAAACCCTTATATATTTCAAATGCAATCTAAAGTATACATACAAAACATGTAAAGGCTATGATCAAAGGAAAATTAATCCTTTAGGTTGTGTGTGGCTCTCCATTACCATCCCACCTATCACTATTCATTAAGCCATAGACTCATCATGTGAGAGTAGTTTCCTCTTTTACTTTCCAATGCATTAAATTTCCTCACAATGGAGCCATATATAAGATTCAAGGTAAAATTAACCCTCAAAATTTTGAAAAATTCTAAGACTATGGTATATTCAAGATTCATACTATTGAACCCTTACCAAGAATTTTGTTTCATGAATCTCAATGGTTTATTTTTCCTCTCAATTCTACTCAAAGTTAAAATGGTCATCCTGAACTCATTGGGAATATACCCCTAACCTCCTACATTCAAATGATGATGAGCCTTATGAGATCAATCTCAAGATTAAAACTTTGCATCTCTCACCTCATCTCAACTTCCTACTTCATTGTAACCTTTTTCTCATTAACCACCTTGTGATGACATCCCCATTGTCTTAACTAAGACACAACATTCCATTCATCACACCACATCAAATGATAAGGTCATCCCTATCTACACCATTGATTTTTATACACCTGATTATGATGATGGTTATACCTTAGATGATATTTTCTTAAGATGTCTCATTTAGGCCCAAGATGATGATATTATTTATTATCATTCCTCTTTGGTTAAGTCTTTTATTATATCTTCCCATCTTTCATCTTATATCATTCCTTATTTTAGTATGTTTTATTTTTATCATAGGGTATAGATGGTGTAGACACCTCCAATTTTTGAAGGACATCATATGAGTATTTTTATGGATCATGCTATGACTAGTCCCTATTAATTTCTTATATACTTTGACCCCTATATCCTACTTATCCATGATATTCATGCAACTCTCCTTCAACCTTTTATCGACCCAACCCCTCCCTCAATAGAGCCTAGTTTAGATCCCATTCCTACTCTCACTTTAGTTAAGTCTCTTCCTACTTCTGATCCTATTTCTCCTTTAGTTGAGCCTCATCCAATATCTCTACCAACCCTACCTTCTCTTGGTGATGGATTTTTACCTTTATCACAACTAGCTCTTTCACCCCCCAAATGGGCTAAATAGCCTTATTTTGACATTCATAAAGTTTCATATCATTGGAATAATGATTGTTCACTATACCAAGATCCATTATATTTTATTATACCTCCTCATATGAATACACCTACCAATAATACTCATAGGAATATCTATTATTTGCATGACATAGATAACCCTTCATCCTCACATTATTGTAAGCTATGATAATATATTTACATTTTGTGTCTTACTACCCCTTAGCCCTCAAATAAGGCTATACCTCCCCCAAAAGGATTACATAATTATATTCCTAAGTATGGAGAGGTATATTATCTATAGTACCAATGTGTCACACATCACACTAATCATTGTCACATCCTTCATCAATATCTTAAGGATCACCTCCTAACCACTCTTATACCTTCTACTATTCCTCCCATAGGTTATTCTTACAAGAAGTCTCCCCCTTCTTCCCCCATCATTCCACCTCATATGGTTACATCTCTTCCTATGGTCCATTCTTCCCTTACAATTCCTCCACTTATGAATCCCTCACTTATGGACATTCCTCCAACCATGAATCCCTCACCCATAGACATTCCTCTACCCATGAATCCCTCATATGTTGACATTCCTCCACATATGAATCCCTTACCTATGGACATTCCCT
Source organism: Torreya grandis (assembly GCA_037957365.1). NCBI lineage: Eukaryota > Viridiplantae > Streptophyta > Pinopsida > Cupressales > Taxaceae > Torreya > Torreya grandis. The sequence goes on from JARHVA010003839.1 coordinate 37,368, forward strand.
CACCTATTGATCCTTCACTACCCATGAGACTCTCACCTATGGCATCTTCCCCACTTATAACCCCTTCATCTCCCATAAAAACCACTTGCATGTATTCTCCTAAGTATCCCTTACTTGATAGTCCTCCTTAGCATGAACCTTCAAGCATTCCTACCTTTTCTATTAAAGAGATTTGATGTGAAGTATTTTACCAACTTTCATTGAAGATTGGTGAGACATTAGCTGCAATTCACATTAAACTTCATAGAGACTTATCATATATTATGCATAATGTGTGTGGAAAAATATATCAATATCTATGAACACATGCATGGTTTTATTACATTTTTACATAGATTAGAAGTATTCTCCAACTTTAGATTTATCTCTTTTATATCATTTGACATTGTGTAAAAGTATTATCTATCTTACATGGTGACTTTGGTTTCATACTTATATTACTTATGATGTTATTAAGTTCTCTTATGGATTCTTTTTCATACTTACATTCTTTTTCTTCTTGATTTTATTTTCATATGACTCTTTCATTGTCATGATTGTCTGCTATCTTATGTCTATAAACATGGATAATTGTTATTATGACTTGGTTACATACACCTTGCTCCCTTTAGTCATTCCTTCCTTACCATGTGATTAATTAGTAAATAATTCATCTCATTATACTCTTATTTTACCATTATAATTTGGATATCCTTTTATATCCCCTTTAATCCCTTTTCATAAACAAAACATATACATGTTTGAGATTTGAGATAACATGCTAGTTCATAACTAAGCCTTAGTGTTCTAGTCAGTATTTTCTTTAAATACTTAGCTTCCTTTATCCAAATCCTAAAGATAATTTATGTGTATCACTATATCTCTCATTATTGATCATTCCAAGTTAAAATGAATAAGGAATCTTAAAACCCATAAAAGCATTCAAAAGCCAAATCATTTAACAAAAGAAAATGATTTATAATACAATATTAAAAATTCTCAAAAGTCCAATCACACTAAAAGACATAATTATAAACACATCTCCTTATTCTAATAAAAGATCAAAATCCATAGTTGGACTCACAATAAATCCAGGATCCATTGAGGTGTGGTAGGCTAGTATATGAGAAAAGAAGAATGAGAAAATATTTTAGTGCTACCTACTTTCTCATGCTAGTACCCAATCTTCGTAGTAGATCAATGGCTCTATAAGGGATCTTGAGGAATGGGGAACAGATTATGGGAAGGTAGGTAAACTTTAATTTTATTAATAAAACCTACCTATATGATTTTATCTTAGTATCACACTTATTGAACTACACAACTTTTTTCCTATAGTGAACAAGTGTCATTTGTATATTGATGGTCACTAGTCACTTAGTGTCTTTTCATGTCCTTAGTGTGCCTCATGTATTCTAAGGTCTTCTCATAAGATGCATATGTTATGATTTTAAAATCCCCCTTTTCAATTCATACACACCTCATATTTCCCCTTGAGAAATATTTTTTTGATCACTAATCACTCCCCTAAGGATTATATTTGTGAGTTGCATTGTAAGACCATGGATAGGACATGGCCTTCCTCACAAATTACCAAAATTTTCAACTTACCATTCCAAACATCCAATTTTACCATAATTTAATTTTATTTCTACCTCATTAGTGTTCCTTTTATGAGTTACAGTGTAAGAACATGGATATGACCTAGCCTTCCTCACAAAATATTTGAATATCCAAGCCACAACAAAAATTACTATGTCAAATATGAGATAAGATGTGATTGATTATGAATTACATGTCATTGACATGATTCCCATCTTGATTTAGTATGTTTTACACTTAATTAATCTCTTAATTTTATCTTCTTATTTTCCAATTGCATGTAATAATCTAACTAGTTTTCTTAAGTTTTTCATATTTCCCAACTTGAAATAGTGTGATTAGTTTAAGATCATTTTGCCAATTTTGTTTATATTTTATACTTCCCAACATTATTTATTATGATTTATTGACTTAATTTATTTTTTTTACACCATTTTCATTTCACATGGTTCCCATTTTATTACATTATTTTCATACTTCATAATGTGATTTAGTGTTATTTTACTTGTTTTAATTTGGTGCCAATTTTTTCTTGGTTTAAAAAAAAATTACCCTCTTGTTTACCACTCTTTGGTTTCTTATACGTAGTAATTTTTTGTTATTACACATTTCCCAACATGAAATAGTGTGTAGTACATTTTATTATTATTATTTATACTTTACCAAGTCATTTTTTCCTATTTTGTTTTAACCATGCATGTGTACTACATAATGCTATAAATTTAAACACAACACATATATTTACTATAGCATATACAACAAAATCAAAATACATGTGCTAGAAAAATATATATCCATGCATCCATAACCACAACCACAATATAAACACATAAGATCAACATCAAACTATCAAAATAAAATATCTATCTATATATATCATGTGCTTTTGATACAAAGTACGAAAATACATCATTCCAACTCAAAGGCTAGGCTCTATCATATCTATCTCATGGCCTAGCCATGTTACCCATATATGCCTCAAACATTATCCTCTAAGTAGTATGGTGTAAAAATGGTGTCTAAGATCTCAAACATGGTACCTATCCCTATAGGATGGTCATCTAGGCCTGTACCTATCCTAACTAAAACGTGGTAGCCAAATACATGGCTCTCTCTTAAGCCAAGGCCAACCATGCCTATTCCTCTCTTGATCTCACCCCTAATAGTGGATGTAGCACATATTTGTGTATCTATAATCACCTTGAAATATCTCTTTCTAGTCTTAACTAGCTCACCTAAATTAGGGTAGATGGTACCACGAGATCATCCAATGTGGTAGGGTCATATTTTCTTAGCACTCTATTCAAGATATCATGAAGTTTCCCCTCAATAAGGATCCCCATATGGTCTCCTCCTTTGTAGGATCTATAAAATTCAAATTATATAGATGTTAAATCATAAATATATCTCAAAATCTATTTATCTATATTATATAAATCAAATATGATACATCTAGTCTTCTATTTTCTAAACTTAAGCAAATTTTCACCATTTATTACATGTCCCAGTGTCACCAAGTATGGTCTCCCCATCTACTCGATCGCCTACCTAGTCTCTCCATTAACTCATAAATTTAGTACCTTATCTATGGAAGGCCTCTCAATAAACATAAATCCTAGGGTTACCAACCATGCTCATCTTAAGCCTCACCTCAATGATGCTTCTATAGACTAACTCTACCCTAGGCTGATTGATGAGTCATCTTGGATGACTAACCTATGTGCTCTTTCTCATATTTTGTATCTACATTGGTGGTATGATCAAGGTGGTACCTAAAACACTATTGTATCCACATCCATGTCCTCTATAGCTATTGGCCATCATACTTGACCTATCCATGGTCTTTCATGCTATGGTCTAATATTTAGTCTCATGACTATTAGTCCCTCTCCTAATCTCAACCTTAACTCTTTTGCATGACTAACCCAAAATATGGGAAACATTATAGTATTCATTAGGTGACGGAGTCTAAACTATAATATTAATAATGTTAGTGGATGAATCTCTACCCACCATAAGTAGTAGATCATGATCCATGCTCATGCCAACTCTGGTGCTACCATCCTCTAACCTAACCAAACTATCACAATGTGTGGATATGGTTACCACATGATCTCTCCACATGTAAACATCTATAGTTATAGATGTAGGGCATGTTCCACACTAACTAATCCTATTTCCATCTTAGTATCGAAGGCAACTGATCATTAACCACATGGGGAAACCCAAGTGGTTGGTCTATTAAGAACCTCTCATATATCTAGGCACTAAGTAATATCACTAGACCCATGGTATTATTCCCTCTAGACAACATCTTATACATATCATGTATAAGCTAAACCTAGATAATAAAACCTAGGTCATAGAGTGACCTCTAGTACAATATTGAGTAGCACAAGGCTATCACATATAGTGGTGCCTTACCATCTAAAGTATGACATAACACCTATACTATCACAAGTTCTATCACTACCTTCCACATATCCAAAATATATGATATATAAACATCAAATAGACTCAACCTTGTACTTGATTAAATACTATCTAAGTTACCCATCAGGGTAATGCTTGTCTCTCCTCTTGACCATCTGGTATCACCATGATCACCAGTATCACTCATATAGGAATTTCATTAAAGGTACAATCATTGAGGGGGGGAGGATGAATCAATGATCCTATATAATATAATGTCAATTTCATTCCTTTCAAGATATTAATCATTCAATACATACATTCATGAGGAATACATATCATTCATAGCAATGATTAGGAAAGATAATGTAAAATCAAGAACATAACACATGACATACATGAGAAACCCTCTTGGGAAATAAAACCCATTATAGGCTAAAATTATACTACTATCTTATAATAAAAAGAACCAATTTAGACTAAATGTAATTTATCAAGGAACTACCATCCCTATATAGTGAGACTATAATCTGAAAAGGTGCTATAACACCTATCTAACTGAGCTACAATAACAAGTAGAACTTTAGAAAGTTCCACCTTAAAAGGATGTTAAAACCCCCTAAATGTTGAGCTAACACGATAAAACCTATGAAAATAACATCTCCTTATCATTTATTTCTTTTCAATCAAATGGAGATACAAAATATATCATCTATCTTCAACTCTACATTCTTAATGCATCCAAAACCATCTTTTGGATCACCTTAGACCTCTTTGTTTATCCTCAATATGTAAGAGCACTAATTTAACATTACAAACATGACTCACATGTCATGCAAATAATCATAAATCTATTATAATCATTAAATAATATATTATTCACTCTACCTTTCCATCACTCCACAAAATTATCCTCTTAATATAAATTCCACATCAAAATCTAGAAATCAACATATTTGATTTCACTATATAAAGAGAATTCATGATTGTCAACATCTTGGTTAGACATTAGGCATGTATTAACCCTTAATTAATCTATCATGTGAAAAAAAAACTAAAAAAATATTCATTTTATAGCCATAACATCTATGGGTCACTCTTAATCAGCGATACCTTACGATTAGGCCCTTATAGCTCTTATAAGTCTCAAGGAGACCTAATCACCCATTTAACACTTCATCGAGAAAAAGAAGAACATAATATAAATTAAAAAAGTATGACACCATTCCAAATGACCTATTTTACATCCTAAAATGATCATAGTCACCAAAACACTCTTCTACTAAAGCACTATTTACTCAAACAACACTCTGTGCACACAGTCACCATGAATGAACACACAATCATCTTCTTAGAAATTTTTCATACTACATAGGATTGTTAAAACATTAATAATTCAGAAATATCATCCTTAGGGAGTCTAAAAAATATTAAAATAGCTATTTCACCTTTAAACATTGAGGTACCAATAAGCATAACTCAAATACTCTTCTTAGGTTACTTGCAGAACATGCACAAACACAGTCAACTCTAAACCTAAATACCTTTGACTTTCCACACTTTCAAATATTAAAATTTATATTTATAAATTTTAATTGGATTTTAATACAAATTCACTATTTACACCATGAGAAAATTATGCCTAGATCAAAATATATGGCCTAAAAACTAGACATTGGTCATTCCTTTGTTAAATTAAAATATTTGAATTCAAATGGCCATAATTAAACTTAAAGCACCATGCCCTCATCTCATGTCCTCAATTATTATATAAATAATTCAGAATTGACATTATCAAAAATTTGACCCATATTTCACCACTTCCCAAACATTAATCTTCAAATAGTTGGCCTCATTTCATGTAATCTTTCAATCTTGATCACATACACACCATTGATCTCTTCGATATTTTCCTTGCTTTAACAATGCTATACATATATCACTTTGACTTATTAAATTTAACATGCACCATTGAAATAAATTATTAAAAACACCTGATCACCTTTTATCCTTGGAAGAAGCTCTATCTTTATCTCTGCTCAACATTAAACAACAAACACTTGTCCTCATCTCACTACTTCCTGACATCTTAAAACAAACACACTTTGTTGATCCTTTTGTAAAGAACTCAATCTTTAGCTTCATTAACCAATTAAAATTTTTACCCATTTAACTTACTTCCATCTATATATCTATATTTATGAACTTATGTGAACCATTAGATCTCCATTTGGTCTTCATCTTTAATATCATATAAAAATGACTATGGGGACCATTGCTTATCCTCCTAGAAGGAAAACATTGGAACATAATAAATTTTTGTTATACTTCGATTCATGATCTAAAATTTATACCATATGATCTCCTCACATAGGATTATCTAAACATGTGTCAAAATTATCCTTAAACCTTCACATGTGTGAGATATAACTCCATTAATATGCTCACTTAGATTTTTCTACCATAGAGCCAACTATGTCAAGAACTTGTCTAAATGGCAAACTTTTCACATAAATATCCTTTGATGCACTTCATTTCATAACCTAAAACATATCATAAACCAACTAGGAAAAAACTAAAAACCCATATGATCATTTTCTCCTCATACATTCACATGTATGAAATATAATAACATAAAAATTCCTACTCAAATTTTCTTTCCACATTGCAAGTTTGGCTAAGTATGGGAAAACTCTCTCAAACTACCAGGGAGTCCGATTTTGAACTTACATGTCTTATGTTGTGATTTACATGACCTAAATTTTAGTGAATATAAACTAGGAAAAAATGTGATCATAACCATATGATCAACTCCCCTTGACTCAGCCACATGTGGTAATAATGATGCTATCAAACTGCCTACTCAAATTTCTTACCATTGGACCCAAAATGTCTAGATGAAAAAAATGTTCAACTATATGAAATAAAATCATGAAGATAAGAACTAAAATAATATAAAAACTTTGATATGACTCTTTTCACATCCTAAACTCACCACACTCATCCCTAAACATTTCTAGCCATGCCAAAACTAAAGATCAAGTAAGCCTCATTTAAACATACTAGGACAAGCACACTGTACACTTTATCATTATCACTTAGAATATCAAGGCACTTTATACACTCACCATTACATCACCATGACATCATTTATAACTCTCTAACAATATACCCCTTTGTCATTGATGTTAACAATCATTATATAGCAATACGTAGCTTACCTTCCTTCTCTATTTGTAAGAACTCCACAATAAGAACTTTCTCCACCTTTCACACAATGACAAAGTGGGCACCAACTGATCTTGATGACATGAAAATAATACCAACAAGATAGGACCATCTTAAAAAGATGATACAAACTCCTACTTACCTTGAGTCTACTTCTTCTTGCCTTAACAACTTCCTCTTACTCCATGTTAACATTCTCTTCAACTGAGCACTACAACCAATGAATACAGAACACAAAAAATATTGAAATATAATGGAAGTCAATAAGAAACATTTTAAGGGGACTCACCCTAAAATATCTGAGCCATTACACATATTGAGCATATTTAGATCTCCACATACCATAAAGAACCACCATATAAAATTACTAACCTTATCTCTTACGACACCTCATGGACCATGAAAAAAACTTCATTCCACTCAAAAAATAGAAACATGTTCTAAACCAACATACTAACTCACCTTGAAACATACATACCTTGATATTTTATTATAAGAGAGAAAAAACATCACATCTTCATTACTAGGCCTATCTAGACTCCTTGTAGCCCTAACTATAACTTGCATAGCCCACACATTTTAGTAGATTCATCTTGGAAACTTGAAACTTCATATCTATAGCACTCTCATATACACCCTTAATCACACCAATTTGTATTACCTAGCTCAACATCTGTAATATGCCTCCTTCACAAACCAACTTGCCAATTTAGCCTCTATTTTTACAAATACATGAAAAATTTTAAAACCAAAAACATTCATATCAATATTAATATCGATTTTAAAACCCATTTGTCCCATTTAGCCTATTAAAAATCCTTAGAATTCAAATCAGATGGCAAATCACTTTTATAGTACAGCCCAAAACCCAAGAATCTCAAAATAAATAGAGTCAAAAAACATCCTTCTGGTCAACGTCCACCTTTAAAACTTCTCATACACCTAGAGACAACCATTACACACTTTTGGACCAAGATTTGAGCATCCATACCTTTTTTAAAATTGAATTTATATAACCCATTTTAGGTATGCTTTCCCTTAAGCAGAGACTAAGAAATCAGAGAGCAAATAAAAATATTTAATTTGACATCAACATACCTTTAAACCACAAAAACACCTATAAAAAGATATAATAAGGTAAAAATACCTTTATATGTAAAAATATCATCTTTAAAAATCACAAATACTCTTTTTCCACTTGAAAAAACCTTCAATTTGACCTTATAGACTGACCATATACAACTATGAGATCACACTGACATCACCATAACATATCTTCCACCTGAACATACATATTCCAACTAAAAAAAACTCATATCTAGCCTTCTAGAACCATCTAAAGAAAACCATAGAAACACTTCATTATCCATTGCAAAGAGTATCTTAATAAGTATAGACAAAGACATACTTTGCACCATAATGCTCCAAAACAAAGTGAAGCCACGAGTGACCCACAACTCATCATATTCCTTCTCCTCCTTGGTCATATGATATTTTTCATTCTTATTCTTAATATTAGGCTTAAGAGAAGCAAAATGCATAACCACTAAAACATTATCCTTTTATTCTATGATTGGGTTGACAATACATGGAAATAACATATATTCATGACGTACATTTTCATCTATAGAAACTTCTTTGCATCTTAGAACCTCACCATGAGGTACTAAAAATTGATGTTATTTACATGAAACTTGATCAACAATAGCAAAACATTCACTTGGATCCATACACATCTCAGAACTAGCCTCAACTAGTACCTTTGTATTCTCTTTAAGCTTGGTCTCTTCACTCACAACATGAGCAAACAATGAGAGCCCTTGACACTCTTCACCTTCAATAGTATTCTCCACTATATAAAATAGATTACTTAGACCTACAGTCTCATCATGAATCATACTTAAAATCTTTGGAATCTATGAGTTGACTTCTTCATTGCACTCTAGGAGCCTAATTGAACTCATTTTGACTTGATGACCTTTGCTTGCAAAATCTAACAATGTCACCAATCTTCCCATAGTTTTAGAAAATAATACTCCTTGATAGAAACATAGTTTATTTAACCTTGTTTGGATATAAACTTGCAATGTGTCCTATGTAATGACAAATGAAACAACCTACTCCTTTTGGAGATAAATCACCTTGTTTAACCTTATGTGGACAATAGTTTAAAAAGTGTCCCACATCAAGACAATTGAAACACTTAAATTTGTTCACACCTTTTGACTAATGACCCCCATCATAGTTCCATGAAACATAATTTATCATAGGTCTCTTGCATTATCTAGTTCTATTCACAAATTTATTACATGTAAAACAATAACCAATGAAACTAATATACCTTATGACATTTGGTTGTCTGATTTGATTTGTTTTCATTCTGTTAGAACCTTCATTCCTTATCGAATGATTTGGCTTCAAATACTAATCCACCTTTTTCTCATTTATATTCATGTCAAATTGAGAATCAACTTTGGGCTCTTCATTATAATCCAATTCAAATCTATCACTAACTGAATGATGAATCTTTAGGAGATCATCTAGATCATTAGAACCTTTATCAAACTTGGTAGATGATTTCACCTTGCTTTCAGATTTATCTAACTCATATTTTAAAGACACAATCTCATAATCATACCTTGAGCATTATTATTCTTTGGATCTTAGAATTTTAAACATAAATTCCAACTTAAAATTAATAAACATGATAACACCTTCCTACTATCTACAGTCTTCAACCAATCTTGCCTCAAACACACTGAATTTGTCCTCATAGTCCTTGAGTTTATATTTTATCTTATTATTGATCTTCTTCTAAATACTCAGTTCTTTAAGATCATTTTTCAAATTAGTATCATAGTCTATCTCACCTTCATCATCATCTAAATCACTTAGATTAGGCTCCTTTTGATGTGATCAACTAACTTCTTTAGCCAAGAATAGGGCTTCATCTTCAACATGACCATCATTTTCATGATCACACTTCAAGACATTATCTTGACTCTTATTTGATGAGTTATAGTCTTTATTTATATAGAGACTCTTCTTGTTCTTGAATAACTTCTTGTTTTAGATTAAGGTAAAAACAGGTTTTGAAGGCACCCCAAAACCCTTCACATCAAAAAAGAGATAAACCTTAAAGCACAACCAAGTTTCAAAAAAGGAACCCAAAACTGGAATAAACCAAACCAGGTTAAATAGGAACCTGAAAACATCAGAAAAGACCTGATGTAACAACTGACACAACTTCTTGTTGTTTTCATACTTTCTAAACCTTTTCTTCATCTTGTTCTTCATCATGCTCTTCATCATTATGCTCATGAGGGCACTTTCTATCAAAATTTCCTATCTATCCACAAATGAAAAATTTGAAAGGTAGCTTACCATTATACTTACTTGAACCTATTTTCAATTTACTTGTAAAGAAAGCAATCAATTCATCCTCATAAATATCAGAAATGTCATTCTCCTTAGGTTTCTTACCTTGAAATTTCTTCCTAGGCTTCATCTCTATCTTAAATGTTACTTTCTTCTTCATTGGTATATCATGTTTCTTCCTCATCTCATAGGTAGTAATAATGCCATGCAATTCATCCAACTTTAGTTGAGTAAGATCATGACTTTCTTGTATAATAGATACTTTAGGATCACAATTGAGAGAGAGGGACATTAATACCTTTTGAAATACATTATCTTCTTTAAGGTTTTCTCAATGATCTTTGATGATGTTCACAATCATATCAACTCTCTATAGAAAATATGACATAGAATATTATTCCTTCATCTTGAGACTTTCAAATCACCGTCTATGAGTTTACAACTTAGAAAGATTAACCTTTGAATATGTTTGATAAATTATCTATATTTTGTCCCATATCTCTTTAGCATATTTACAATAGATTGCTTTAATGAACTCAATCTCTATAAGACCACAAGTAATGGCATTCAATTCCTTAGAATTATTCTGAAATAGCTTATTATCTGTATCACTAGATGGAAGAGTAGTAGGAATACCATAACCATCCATAATAGATTGACACACATCAAACACTAAGGACATGATGTATGTCCTCATCCTTGCACTCTAAAAAGCATAAATGGATATATTGAACATCAATTATTTCTTAGTAGAGAAATGTCCTTGATGACTACCCATATTGTACCCTGGATCACCTTCAAGCTATTAAGCCTTTACTAAAGGACATGTTCTGATACCAATTGCTAGAGGTATAATTACTAAGAGGGTGGAATCAATGAGCCTAGATAATCTAATTTCAATTTCAATACTTTAAATATAGTAATAATTTAATACATACATTTATGAGGCATACACATCATTCATAGAAATGAACATGAAAGACAATGCAAGATCGATCATATAACATGTGACATATGAGGGAAACATTCTTGGGGAATAAAAACTAATAAAACCTACAATTGGACTACTATCCTATAATAAAAAGAACCAATTTAGACCATCTATAATTGATCAATGAACTACCATCTTTTATTTAGTGAAACTTCAATTTCACAAGGTGCTACAACACCTATTTAGATGAGCTACAACAATAAGTAGACCTTTAACAAGTTTCAACTTCCAAGGAGATTGTAACCCCCTAGATGTTGAGCTACCATAATAACACTTATTAAGACAACATATATTTATCACTTATTTCCTCCCAATCTTATGGAGATACAAGGTATATCAACTCTATTCAACTTTGTATTCTCAATACATCTAAAGCCACCTTTTGGATCACCCTAGACTTCTTCGCTCATCCTTAATCTATAAGATAATTAATTGGACATTAGAAATATGAACCATATGTCATACACATATTCTTAAATATATTATACTCATTAACTCATATACTGGTCACTCTACCTCTCCTTCACTCCATAACACTATCCTCTTAATACAAATTGCACATCAAAGTCTAGAAATCAACATATTTGGTTTCACTATATATAGAGAATTCATGATTTTCAACATCTTGTTAATATATAAGGCATGATTTAAACATTAAGGTATATATAATATTAATAAATATCTAAATACAATCTGCATACGTCAACCATAACATCTATGGGTCACTTTCAGGTAGCTACACCTTTTAATTAGGCCCTTCTAGCTCTTATAGATCTTATGGAGACCTATTCACCCATTTAGCACTTCATCAAGAAAACTAAAAACATAAGACCAATTCCAAAATCATGAAACCATTCTACATGACCAGTTTGACATACTCAAATGATCATAGTCACCAAAACACTCTTTTGTTAAAGTAAAAATTTCTCAAACAACATTTTGTGTACACAGTCACCATTAATGAACACATAATCACCTTCTTAGCACTTTTTGATATTACATATGATTGGTTAAACCTTAATAATTCACATAGATAATCCTCATGGATTCTAAAACATATTCCAATATCTAGTTCACCTTGAAACATTGAGATACCAATAAAAATATCTCAAATACCCTTCTCAGGTTACTTGTAGAATATGCACAAACACACAGTCAAATTTAAACCTCAATATATTTGATTGTACACAATTTTAGATATTTGAATTTATATTTATAGATTAACCTTGGAGTCCTATAAAAATCACTTTCTACACCATGAGCAAATTATACATATATTAAAATATATGTACAAAAAACTAGATAGTGGTCATTCTATTGTTAAATTCAAATCTTTGAATTCTAATAGTCATAGTTAAACATTGAAAACCATGTCCTCATCTCATGTCCTAATTGATTAGATCAATCAAAAACCATTTATCTTTTTCAAAATTCAAATTATAGTGCATCAATACCTAAATGTTAAACTTCATACACTTGGCCTCATCTCATGCAATCTTAAAATATTGATCACATATGCACCATCAATCTCTTCAAGATTGTCTCTACTAAAAATGCTAGAAAACTATCAATTTGAGCTATTTAATTTAATACACACCATTGATCTTGACTAGTATGAACACCTGATCATTATTGATCCTTGTAAGAATCTCAATCTTTATCTCTACTTAATGTTAAATAATAAATGCTTGTCCTCATCTCAGTACTTCTTGACATATTGTAACAAACATGCTACATTGATCCTTTTGTAAGGAAATAAATCATTATATTCATTAACCAAAAAAAAAATAACTCATTTTACTTACTATGCATCATATATCTAGATGTATAAACTCTTATGAATTATTGTATCTCCATCTCATCCTAATCTTTAATATCATGCAAAAATCACTATGTATGGGGACCATTGCTTATCTACCTAGAAGGCCAACATTAGACCACAATAAATTTTTGATGTGATTAGATGATATTGATGATTATAAATGAACCAAAAATTATCTTAGTCTTTAATTAACACTTCTCATTTTAGAATTTGTAAAATTCAAGACATGAGTTACAAGTTTTGGCAATCTAGTTGCCTATGGTGAAATAGCAGTAGAGCAAGATAAACTGTTCCACAATATTTATATAATTTGGTGGTTTGGAGCCACCTTGGTCTATTATTCATGAATTTATAATGGTATATTATAATACTTAGTGAATTATTCTCTATATTTAAGCTACATACTAATATAAGTGGATATTTATAATGAAGCTAAAACTAAAGTGACCTTGGGGTAAAAAGGAGTAAAGAGAAGGGTAAGGCAGAAAAGAAAAGAGTGATTACCAATTTTAGCCTTAAAAATTATGACAAAGCATCAATTTTAACTGAGTCTACATTCAAACCAATATATAATGTAAAATAGCCTAAGCTCAAATTAGACTATATGCCATGCTAATTTGAAAGGATAGTGTAAAAAATAACAAGTAAGAACTAGTTATTCTTTAAGGATTTAATACCATTATCAAAGATCACATGCACATATAAAAACAACATAAAATTTAAGTGAAGGATAACCAAATATATTTTATCTAATATAGCATGTTTCACAAATTAGAAACCCTAGGACTACAAGGATACAACTCAGAATTCCAAACACCATTTAAATTCAAGACCTTAACTAGCAATTGAGAGAAAAGCTAAAATGAGAATTAACACATGAAACATATACAATCCTTATATAATTTACTTGATTATATTAATTAATTAAAATTATACAAAGTTGCTAAAAAATATATATCCTTTTCAAATGGTAATACATGCCTTTATATAAAGATTAGGAAGTATACTGGTCAGTTACAAAATACAGGTGTACAAAGATAAGGAAAATTATCCTTTTAAGCTCCAAAACAAATGTGCTTTTCATAATCATATTGACCTAGAGGAAAATATTCTAACAAACTAGAATATGCCTTTATAATGGAATATTCTATTTCAAAATGTTAAAAAACTCTAAAAAATAGAATATTGATAAAATTTTTGGTGGCGCCTCTAATTGTCATTACTAGAGGATGTTCATGGATTTGGCATGTTGATCATCAACTAGTTATATATCCACATTAGGCTTCATACTACATTCCTCTTGATATAAAAAATCACCAAGTTACCTATCATTCTTATCCATGGCATATTTAATGCTCCTAGATTTGTTTATCCTTTCCCATACATTAAATATGATGTCTAGGATTTCGTTATTTTCAACCCCAAATTTTCCTTTGCTTTTTCCTTTAATTTCTTGGGTTACCAGAGAATCCTTATGCTTAAATTCTTCATCACTTATGATCCCAATGGTAGTGGGTTATGAAAGATCTATGAGAATAGTTCTAAGAGGTAATTCAATTCTTGCAATTAGATCCTTATGATTATTTAGGATCCTTTCCAAATTATTATGCCAAACACTCAAACTTTTAAAATTTTCAATCACAATCCCTATAATTGTACTCAAATGTCCCAAACTAATAATCCTAAATCTTGGGAATCTATTTCCTTACTTGAATAATAAGAAATTGGGAAATTTTATCTTCTGAGGCTCATCATTAGGTGACCAAGCTCTTGGAAAAACACATTACCCCTCTAATGCACTTTGTCTCTAATTCATTGACTTGAGGGATTCAAACATGTCATATAATGACACATGAAGTATATTGGTCATTGCCTCAAGCATTGATAAAATTTCCTTTATCTGCAAGTTTTCCATTTCCTTTTGTAAATTTAGGATCCTCTACTTCAATCCTTAGAATCCATATTTATCCTATGTATACTAGGCATCAATTCGACATTTCACATCCTCCTCATAACTTTTAGCTTCACAAAGCTACTAGCCTCTGATTGGGGTTAAACCAATAAAGAGTTCCACCTTTTAAAAGGTGAATTCTTTTATTCTAACCACAACTATCTATATTTTTATTCTCTCTAACCTAGTTGTTTTAGGTTTTAAATGGATGGTAATAATTGGTTCTTTGAACTTGGGAGGTTTTAGAACCTCCACACTTGAGCTATTTGATACTCCTAAAGCATCCATCCTTATACTTTTTGGTCCTTGAATGGACAAAATTATCCTTTCCTCATAATCTTTTATTATATACCTTATCCATGGCTTTATGTCATATTGAATCTCAATTTCAACAACTCTTGTCATAACCCATGAATGGAAAAAAAAGGGAATCTTTTATAGTTTACCATAAATAAACTAGTCAGTAATGACTAGTCCATGAATAGGAAATTCATCACTGAATGAATTTACCTCACTTTTGGGGTGAGGGATGGTCAACCTTGCTCTTTTCCTTAGTCCCATAATGACCAATGCTAACTCTATTTTCCTCTTCTCTATGGATGCTATATGGACCAACTCTTTTCCTATATCTTCCTCAAGTTCCACCTCCTTGTTTAATTCATAGGCCTCTATAAGATCCTTGAGGGCACCCTAAAGTGTTTCCTATAGTTTCAAGGAAATCATGTCCAAATATTTTACCAAATAAGATGTCCTTTGTGGGAGTGTTGAATATGGGGTCCCCTCTTGAGGCCTCTCTTCCAATTTCACCTCCCTGACTTTCTCTATGCCCTTACCTTATTCATCTTGTCTTTACTCATGTCGCTCTTGGGGTTGAGGTTGTGGCTTTTACTTAGGGATATTCTTGGGTTATCTTAGATGGTTTTGGTATCAAGTGATATTAAAAATGATGCACTTTCCATCTTTCCCCAAATGGTTTATCATCCTCGATTAACCTATGTTTTAGCTTGATGTTATGGCATTAGACCCTAGCCAACAATTCTTCATAATTATTAGCCTTGATGTTGATAGTGCCATGAACACCAAATTTATGTACATACTTAATATTTTATATCTTCTTATCCTTCAAGTGGATAAACAATATACCCTTAATATCCCACATTTTATGTTCATCAAGTTGAAAACCAAATGAATCTCTATGTCTAGCCATGGTCTCAACTTGTTTCCAATCCTGAAGTATGCTCTTCCAAATAATTACAGGTAAGGGGTAGATAAGACATTTTTTATTTTCTTTATATGTGACATCAATTTCATGTAAGAAATTGGAAGCAATTTTTTGCTCAACTAGTTTTCTAGGAACATACACTAGTAACCTACAAGGTTGGGACATGATTCTTTCGATCCTAATGACTATGTAGTCAAGGTATTACCAAATATTACCCATCAATTCAATATAATTTTTGATTAGGGGGTAGACCCAAGACATAAAAACACCTATGATGGCCTCAACTATGGCTAGATACATGTAGTCACAAGTGAACTACATGTGGTTCTTATATTTGAAAATATGCAATTTGGAGTAATTATGTAAAATAGTGGCTTTATTATCTAAGGACCAATTCCTAATATGAGGAAATTAATATATTACCTTATGTTTTTCCATATCATGGTCGATGTATGTCACCTAAATAGTAACTATGTCATAATATCTCTAGGTCACTATAGTAATTCTTTGTTAATATTTTATGATTATATTCAATTCTTTGATAATGAAAAATAACTCAAACTACTTCCTCATATTTGGAGAATTAAAGGCTATAGTATCTAATTCAATACCCTTGAATATCCTACCTTCATTATCTAATGATAAGTATAGCTCGATCTCCTCCTTTAGTTGTTGGTTATAAGCTGTCATTGTCTCTATCTCTATGAATTCATTTATATTGATAGAAAATGGTCTATGTAAAAGCCCTCTTGTGCTCAAAAACATAATTGAACTTCATTTTGATCAAATCATTAGCAAATGAATATAATTAGTCATTGTAATGCAAGGTTTAGGGTTTTTTAATCTTTAATAGTAGGAAATACTAGAGCATCACTTGTACGTGTTTCAAATTGGATTTGGACCTTTAATTTTAAACCTTTATGTTTTCAAGCCTATGAGATCTTCTTTTTTGTCCTTTTGTTCTTGTGTGGTGCTTCTATGGCATTGGTCTTGATCTTTCATGTCATTTTTCATAATTGCCTTTTGAACACTAGTCAATGGCATTTAAAAAATTCCCATTTTATCTCACTTCTTTGGATTAAAATCCAAAACTAGTGTGAGCATTTGATCATAATCTGGGCCCTTACCCATGATTGGTTCCTTTTTTTGTAAACCCTAATGGTAGTGATAGTTGGTATCTTTATGTTCTTCTTCATGCTTCAAATTATAGGTCAGGTGCTTGATAAATGAGCATTAGCCACATAGTAGGCTTATGGTCTTTTAAAAGTCACAAGCATTTTCATGCCATTAGATCAAAATATAGTGATAAATCACAAACTATTGGATCATCCTATCATCTCTGCCTTGAATTTACTTTCACCATGTGTTGATTTCATGGCTTTCATGGCCTCATTGAAAAGCCTTTGGGTGCCTTCATGTTGTTGGATCAAAATATGGTGATAAAGCACATGTTGTTGATCTATAGAGATGCTCAAACATTAAGTTATAATATTATTAAGACCCCAAATTAGGCTTAATTCCCTTAGGCTAATTTTTTTTAAACTTATTTAAGCATGAAATAAAACTTAGGCTAAGAGGTTTATACCTGAGTTTTCTACTTTACACACAAGGGGCCATGAATTAAATATTCTAGGCCAATATTTATGCCATATTTTTTTAAAAACCATGTAAGCATTGGTCTATAATATTTATTATAAGGCTTATAAAATATGCTCAAAAGGATCAACATGACACCAAGGTCCCATCACACAATATTTTATTATATTGACATAAGACTTTAGAACCTTTAGCTAGATGCATTTGGTCTAAAGTGTATTCAATGAAGACTCTCTTTCCAAAATAAGACTTAGTATAAGTATATAATTTAAGGTTCATGAAATTTCAATAAAATTTCATGGGGACCTTAAATTATAGACTTAGGCTAGGTTTATTTTACATATTTATATTATGATACCATTTCCACATTTTACAATTTGAAGACTTATAGTGTTTGATCTTTTTTCGAGCAGTTCCCTTAGTTTGTAAAGCCATTTCTAATTTTTCCATCAAGGTTTCAGAGTGTATTTTGAAATTGAGCATGCTAATACATTATATCAAATTTTATGATTGTGTGAATGTCAAAATCATCTTTACAAGTGTCAAATGATGGTCATGTGAATGTCAATATTAATCTAGTGAAGTTTTTTATTTGATGGGCTTAAAGTTGATAGTCATGTGGACATCAAATACATCCTCATGAATGTCAAATTATGGTTGTTCAAACATCAATTTTAATATTTTCAAATTATTATGACCTAGTGTGAGAATGCCATTTGGCACATCCATAATGTCTCCCAAGATCTTGTATTAGGTTCCTTCTGTCAGATTAAAATTGGTAATGAAGCATTAGTTGTAAGATCATGATCTAGGAGCTCACTTGTGATTGCCTATTTCTATCAAGCAGGACCTTTGTATTTTAATCATTGAATTCATAAATTCCATGTGTTGATCATTTAGGCATTTCATGGTCTTTTGACTTTTCAACTATATCTCACACCATCTGATCAAGTCTTTATGAGCAAGATAGAAGCGTTTATCATGATCTAAGGGCTCAAATGTGATTGGTCTGATGGGTTATATGAGGAATTATATTAGTTCTCATCATTCCATTTGACCAAATAATATGATGAAGAATGAACCATTGGATCACTAAAGATGTAAGTTATTTAAACTAAAGCTCAAGTTTTCCTTGCTACATCAGATCAAAATGTTATAGTAAAGCATAAGCCATTGGATCCTACAAGATGCAAGGAAGTTAAGTTCAGACCATAGAGATGTAAAAGACTTAAGATTAGGGTGTTAATATTAAGGTCTCATTAATATTAATAAATACATTGGGGCCTTAGGATTAAACCTTAGGCAAAGGTATAAGCAAGGGACCAATCTAACATAAAAAAGGAACTCAGGGAACCATAATTAGGCTAAGGCATTAAGACTAAGGTCTTATTAGTATTAATAAATACTATGGGGCCTTAGGGTTAAAGTCTTATGCTAAGATATGAAATATTAAAATGACCATATAGAATGACAAACTTAGGTAGGCATATAAAGAAACCTTTAAATGGGGAATATAACAAAGTGGAACAAGAATTTTAAGTTAAGTTTTATCTATGCTAATAAATAGGACTAAGATTAAAACATGAGCTTTATCTTTAGGTCCAAAATGGATTTTAAAATGATTCCCACCAACATTTAAATTTAAGTTGAGGGTTTTTCTAGGGTTTAGGGACATGAATTTCAAAGGAACATCACAATGGAACCTGAGACTAAAAGTCACAAAGAATATTTATCAACACTATTAGTCCATATTAAGGCAAAATAAAACCAAGTAAGCCTACTTTCAACAAAATTAAATATCTTTAGATTTTATAAATGACCTTAACATTCTAAACTCCATGTCTAAACCTTATATTTTCTCAAGGGTAAATTTTCAAAAATGGGGGTATGTGGGCCCAAAAAGATGATGACTAAAGGGGGAAATATAGAAATATGTTAGAAACTAGAGACTTTGATTTAGGAAAATAGTTAAGTCATCCAATTCATTTGATAAAAACCCTCACCTAGATGAAATTATGGTTGAAACAAACCTTGCATTTGAAGACTTAGGGTCAAACATCAAGGCATAACCATACTGTGTGTGTGCTTTGATTCCACTTATTATTTTCCATGGAGTCTAAAAAATAACTTCTAAGTTCCAAGTCCTCAATCACTAATACTTGACTTGTAACATCTATGGGTATTTATTAGGAACCATGTTTTTAACTTAGTAAAGGCGTAGGAACTGCTCTAATACCAATCATGCATCCATAACCTCGAAATATATGCATTTGGATCCACTCATGACCTTGCTCCACTGCCAACCAGGCATCCATAGCCCTGGTGGATATTACCAAAATTGCCTATGCCTAAGAGCTTTTGATTTTTTGTATCCTTATTTTTTTAATTTCTTAGATCTTTATGCTTTCAATATGATTAGGAATCAAGGTAGCCAAGTATTTTTGATTTGGCCAAGTGTTTACTTTTTTTGGAAAGTCACTTGTGTGTAAAAATTTAATCCAGGGAAGGATTTTAATTAAGTGTTAGTATGGGTATACCATGGTAATTTGATTTTTCAACCTATAATCGTAAGTCTTTCCCAAATATAGCTTTAGGTTGAGAAGATGGTTAGGTTATCATGTAAGGATAAGCCTTTCCATTGGTCTTTAATAGTTTCTCTAGGTTGTGGAATTATGCTTTATATTCTAGAACCATCGTCATCCTCTGCATGTGGTTCTACACCTACATTTCTAAAAATTTAGAAACTTTGAAACAAACTCCATAACTTTGATTTTAGGATTTTCTAAGAGGACTTATTGGAATCAAGGAACAAATCAACAAGAAAGAAACACACCATAGAAAATAGGAAAAAAAGACAACATAGGAAAACAAATAAATATATACATGATTTTATACAAACAAGGGACAAGAAGGAAATAACTAAAAGGAAAATTAATATCCTACCTACTCTAAATCTAACCATCTTATAGTTTAATCCATAAATAGTTTTAGAGGAGTAGTATAGAAGTAGTGATTAAGGTATTTCCCATTGGTGGGTAATGTAAACTATGCTCCTTGTAGATATTTGAACATAAAGGTGTTGTTCCCTAATTTTTTTGCCATGGTATGGGCCAATCCATAAGGGTGTGAATTTACCATGTTTGCCCTTAGGATCAGATGCTTTGTCCCAAAGGAGAGCTATGTCTCCTTGTCTGAACACCTTGATCTTAGACCTTTTATAAAACCATCTCTTTATTGTGGTTTGATTCTTGCTAAAATCAATAAAGGATTTGTCTCTTGCATCTTCCATTTGAATTATATCCAACAATCTAGAGGTTGTAAGCTCTTTGATTTCTTGCACATATTCTTGCATAAATTTGTATGTAGGTAATTTGAGAGTAATATGAAAGATGGGTTCTCTCCCATACACCAATAGAAATGGTGAAGCTCTAAAGGCTTGTTTGATTCTTATTCTATCAGCCCATAGTGCAAACTTAAAGAGGTTATGCCAAATCCTAATCTTTTCTTCAATAGATTTCTTGGTTACCTTCATTAGGTTTTTATTTATCAAATAAAAGACTCAATTACCTTATGGATAATGGTTGGACACAAACTTGAGAGTGATTCCATTATCATAATCCCATTAAATCATCTCTATAGATATGAATGCAGACCCATTATCACACACTAGAGATACTAGAGTTCCAAATTTGGTATAGATGTTTTCTTCCAAGAAGTTGATCACTTCTTCCATCTTGCATTGTTTAGTGGCTATAGCTTTAGTCCACCTTGTACAATATTTTATGGAAATAAGGACATAATTTTCACCTTTATAATGAGTTTCGGTAAATTATGCCAATAATGTCTAACCCCCATTGAGTAAAGGGTTTGTCAATCATGACTACTTACAGAGGCATTACTACCTTTGGCTCCTTGGTGCTAAAGATATAACATGTGTGACATTCCCTCACATGTTTGTGAACATCATTATAAATTCTTGGCCAATAATATCTATCTCTAATGATTTCATGGGTTTTGGTTCTCTAAGATGGATGTCCATTGCCCAATTTTTCATGAAAGGTGCTCATGATTTAGGTAGCTTCTTCTTGTGAGACACGTCTCAAATAAATTCCTTAAAAATTTATCCTATACAAGACCCAATATTGATCAAGTAATGGGTTGCCTCCAATATTAAGGCCCTCTTTTTCTCCCTAGATAATCCTACAAGACAAGTACCATAGATTAGCAAGGGTATGATTGAATCATACCACTCACTAGCTTCAAAGTTTTATTGATCCACTTGCATAACACTTAGCCTAGGGTTAGTATTAGGAATCATCTAGGTCATACCTTGGCACCTTAAATTTTTTGTTATTTTCATCTCCAATTCATATTCCTATAAAATTTACATCCACTTACCTCTACGTTCTCATAATTCATTTTGACTTAACATAAGTTTGGTGGCAGGGTCACGTAAGATAACATGTACCTTGTTCCTAAGGATGCAATGCCTAAATTTTTTAACTACCTTAACTAATGCATATCCTTGATTATAAATCAATGAATAATTTAAATCAGTGTTCTTAAAATTAATGTTCATAAAATCTAATGGGTGGTCACACCCTTAAATTTTTTGACTTGGCAATGTAGCCATAGAGTGGTTAGATGGAAAGGAATATAGGTAGAAGTCCCTTGAGAAATCAAGACTTATAAGGACTAGAGATTGGATAATGTCCTTCTTGATATCATGTAATTCCTTTCTATAATATTCATTCCATATGACCTTGACATCCCTCATTAGCATGTCATTTAGTGGCTTAACAATTTTTGCAAAACCAGAAATAAACTTTCTTAAAAAAATAATCTTACCAAAGAATTATTTTAGCTCTTTCATACTATTTGGAGGTTCTATTCTATAT
The DNA here is from genome assembly GCA_037957365.1 of Torreya grandis. Taxonomy (NCBI): domain Eukaryota; kingdom Viridiplantae; phylum Streptophyta; class Pinopsida; order Cupressales; family Taxaceae; genus Torreya; species Torreya grandis. The sequence goes on from JARHVA010003839.1 coordinate 60,447, forward strand.
ATGGCCTCCAAACTATTATCATATATATATATATATATATATCCCATCTTTTATTATAATGTGACATAATAATTTACCTTGAGTCACATAAAAGATACTCTTCTTAGGGTTCAAGGAAATGCCATACCATACACATATTTCAAAAACATGTTGTAAATGAAAGAAGAGATCTTCCCTAATTTTAGAAAAAACTATTAGATGATCCATATAAATAATGATGCACTTACATATTAGGCCTTTAAATGCATGGTCTATATCTCTTTGTAAGGTATCACCGTAATTGATTAGCCCAAATTGCATCCTCTTATAAGTAAAGGTCCCCCACTTTATGGTGAAAATTTTCTTCATCCTATCCTCTCTATCAACAAACACTTGGTTGTAACCTATAAATCCATCAAGAAAAGACATCATAGTTGAACTTGAAACAACTTGAATCACCTAGTCTAGGGAACGAAGGGTATAGTTGTCAATTCTTTATGCTTTGTTCAATTTTATAAAGTCAATACAATGTCTAATCTCACCATTCTTTTTTTTGACTGGCACCAAATTAGCCACCCAAGTGGAATGCATAATGGGGAAGACTATCTTAACATCTAACAATATTATGACCTCCTTGAAGGTCATGAGTTCTAAGACAGGGTTTATAGGTCTATGTTTCTACCAAAATGGTTTGCATCTTTCTTTAAGGGGTATAGTATGTGTGATGACCCTTGGATCGAAGATATTTAAGTCATCATATGACCATGTTATACCATCCCTGTATTGAGTAAGGATCTCTTTGGATTTCTTGATTTTATTATTTTTACAAGACTTTCCAACATTTAATAGTTGAGGTTGATCATGGAGGCCAATATAAAAAAAATTATAATCTTTCACACTAACCTTAGAAACCTTGGAAACCTCATGTTAGGGTCTGGAGCTAAAAGCTTCACCAAGGAGCACACTATGATAGTTTTGGGTCTACACAGACACCAGCGTCGGTCAGGAGCGACCGACATAGGTCAGATGCAGTTGGAGAGATGCCGACGTCGGTAGAGGATCGACCGACGGCGGTCACAGGCAAGCAGCAGGAACTGGCATTGGTTACTTGTGCATCTAGAAAGCTATTTTCAAGGATAGAAGCGAGTGTTTGCATGATGAGTTTGAGTTGTAGTCTTAAGCTCGCGTCTCTATTATTAGCAATATTATTTTTAGAGCCCTTGTTTAAGTGGCTTAACTATTTGTTGTAAGTGCATGCTTAAGTTTCCTAATTCTATATGTAGAATTAGATCTTCTTAGCTTTGTGTGAATTATTGTAGAATTGGTATGTTGAAGAACAGTACAGAATTGAATCAATCTAGGCTTGTTGGAGTTGATTGTTCTTGAGAGAGAGAGCTCTTGAGGAATAGAGATCTATTGAGAGATCTATACATCTAGGAGAGGTGTGGAAGAAAGAAGTTTCTTCAATTGTATTCCTTTTGTAAAGAGGTTGTTAATACAAGTTTTCAGGGTGGTTTCTTGTATCTCTTGTTCTTGCTATTATCTCATTCTAATTACTTGTCTATCTGATTTATTTTTAAATTTATTTCTTTCACAAGTGTAATCTATTGTTGGTTGATCCCCAACAAGTGGTATCAAAGCCTTGGTTTCAAGTTCAAGAGCTGATACCAACAAGTGGTATCAGAGCTCAGGTTCACTAACAGGTGGTTCAGATCTGTGTAGTGTGCATTGATTACAGGTTCTCACAGGGGTTTCTGCAGGGATTTTTGTTTGAGTGGGAGAAGCAATGGCAGATGAAAGTAAACTGAGAATGGAAAAGTTCAATGGCAAAAATTACCAACATTGGAGAATGCAGATAGAGGATTATCTGTATCAGAAATATCTCTACTTACCATTAGGTGGGGTTGCAAAGAAGCCCAAAGACATGGAGGATGAAGAATGGGAAGTTCTTGACAGAAAGGCTTTGGGGTCTATAAGACTGAGTCTATCATCCACTGTGATATCCAATTTATCACAGGCAAAGTCTACGGTAGAGTTGATCACTACATTAGCAAATTTGTATGAAAAACCCTCAGCTTCTAATAAGGTATATCTTATGAAGCAGTTATTTAATTTGCATATGAATGAAGGTGGATCTATTTCTACTCATTTGAATGATTTCAATGGAATTGTGAATCAATTAAGTTCAGTCAATATAGTGTTTGATGATGAAATAAAAGCTCTTTTAATATTATGTTCTTTGCCTGAAAGCTGGCATGGCTTAGTAATGGCAGTAAGTAATATTGCATCTGCATCAAATATTTTGAAAGTAGAGGATGTTGTTAGTGTTATCTTGAATGAGGAAATTCATAGGAAAAGCACAGAAGAGACATCTAGGAATGCTTTAAGTTTTGATAGTAGGGGGAGGTAAAAAGAGAAGAGCAAGAAAGGTAGATCAAGATCCAAATCTAAGGGGAAAGGTAGATCTAAATCCAGAAATGGCAGAAGGCCACAATGCTGGAATTGTGGAAAGATGGGGCACATAAGCAAACATTGTTGGTCAAAACCTAAGGAGGACAATTAGCATGAAGGAAAGGAAGAAGCCAAGGTTGCAGGTATTACACAAGATGCTTTAATTTTCTCTCTACATAATAATATAGAATCTTGGGTGTTAGATTCTGGTGCATCTTTTCATGCTATCCCTAACAGGGAATATTTTAGTGACTATATCCATGGAGATTTTGGAATAGTGTATCTAGGGGATGATGAGCCCTATAAAATAATTGGCAAAGGTAAAGTGCAGCTGAAGATGCAGAATAACAACACATGGGTGTTGAGAGATGTGATGCATGTTCCTAGCTTGAAGAGAAATTTGATTTTTGCAGGAAAGTTAGGGGATGAGGGTTGTACAGTAACTCTCATAGCAGAATCTTGGAAGGTGACCAAGGGTGCACTTGTTATGGCTAGAGGTAAGAGATAAGGTACTCTCTATTTGTGTAATTGTGTTACTAACAAATCTCCTTCTGTATTATCTACTTCAGATGTGGATGCTAAATTGTGGCACTCAAGGCTTGGCCACATGAGTGAGAAGGGGATGTCAATTCTTAAGTCAAAAGGTATGCTTTCAGATTTAAAAGGCATAGATCTAGAGTTTTGTGAGCACTGTGTATTTGGAAAATAGAAAAGGGTTAGTTTTCTCAAGACTGGGTCTACTAAGAAGAGGCATAAGTTGCAGCTTGTTCACACAGATGTGTGGGGACTGGCTCAGGTTGCTTCCATTGGAAGATCACAGTACTATGTATCTTTCATAGATGATGCTACAAGGAAGGTATGGATCTATTGTATTAGAAGAAAATTTGATGTATTTGAGACTTTTAAGATTTGGAAAGCTATGGTTGAGAATGAAACAGGTAAAAGATTGAAGTGCCTGAGATCTGACAATGGTGGTGAGTTCTATAGTTATAAGTTTAGAGATTATTGTTATATGCATGGAATCCACAGGCAAAGGATGGTTCCAAGGACACCTCAGTAGAATGGAATTGCTAAAAGGATGAACAGGACAATAATGGAGCATGCAAGATGTATGAGATTGCATGCTGGTTTGCCCTTACAGTTTTGGGCACAAGCTGTTGACACTACAGTATACCTGATTAACAGAAGACCCTCTATAGCTCTAGATGGTGGTATTCTAGAAGAGGCATGGATAGGTAAAAAGGTAGATCTCTCATATCTCAAAGTTTTTGGTTGTGAAGCCTTTGTGCACATAGATAAAGAAAATAGAAAGAAGCTTGATGCTAAGTCTATGAGGTGCACATTTATTAGCTATGGCTCAGATGATTTTGGTTATAGATTGTGGAATATAGAAACTAACAAGGTAATCAAGTGCCGTGATGTTGTTTTCAATGAAAGAGTGATGTATTGTGATCAGCTAAGGAAGATGAATCAATCCAAGCAGAGCAATGGTGAATTGGACGAGGTGAAATTCCAATATGAGCTCATGGGAAAAAGAAATAATCACATGCAGGAAAACATAGAAACCGACATCGACAGGTTAAGAATCGGCGTCAGTAGTATAGAAACCAGCGTCAGCCGTACAGAGACCGACGTCAGCAGGACAGGCACCAAGGTCGGTCAGGAAGAATTGGCGTCAGCTAGTAACAGGTCTAGAAGTGATCGAGGTCGGTCACTATCAGAGAATTTGGGTGGACAGCGTGTTGTGAACGAATCTCAGACACCCATCAGGAGGTCAGGAAGGGTGAGTAAGCCTCCAATTAGATATTCTCCTTTTTTATTTTATCTATTGCTAACTGATGGTGGAGAACCAGAGAGTTTTGAAGAAGCAATACAGGTGGAGTCCAAGAGTGAGTGGGAGCGTGGCATGGTTGAGGAGTTGGAGTCCTTAAGAGAGAACCAAACATGGGATTTGGTTGAATTGCCAGCTGGTAAGAGAACACTCAAAAACAGATGGACCTACAGGTTGAAAGAAGGTGAGAATGGACAGATGAGATATAAGGCTAGATTGGTGGTAAAAGGATTTGCACAAAAGCTAGGTATTGACTTTGGTGAGATTTTTTCTCCTGTTGTTAAAATGACTTCTATAAGGGTTGTATTGTCTTTGGTTGCTTTTGAGGATTTGCATCTTGAGTAGCTAGATGTTAAGACATCATTTCTTCATGGAGACTTGGATGAGGAAATATATATGGAACAGCCTTAAGGATTTGAGGTCAAAGGTAAGGATAATTTTGTGTGCAGATTGAAGAAAAGCTTGTATGGCCTCAAGCAAGCTCCTAGGCAATGGTATTTAAAATTTGACAGGTTTATGACTGAGCATGGCTACAGTAGGTCTCAATCTGACCATTGCGTGTATTTCAAGAGATTTGATAATGGTAGATATATTATTCTATTGTTGTATGTAGATGATATGCTGGTTGCAGGATCTCACATGTAGGATATCTCTGAGCTTAAAGTGAAATTAGCTCAAATGTTTGCTATGAAGGATTTGGGAGTAGCAAAGAGAATCCTTGGCATGAGCATTAAGAGAGATAGGAAAAATCACAGGTTGATATTGTCTCAAGAAGATTATGTGGACAAGGTGTTGAAACAGTTCAATATACAGGATGCTAAACTGGTAAGCACACCTTTGGTTGGACATTTTAAGTTGAGTAAAGAATAATTTCCTAATTCATATGATGAGGTAGAGTACATGAGTAAGGTTCCATATTCTTCCACAGTAGGGAGTTTGACGTATGCAATGGTGTGTACTAGACTGGATATTGCCCAAGCAGTGGGAGTGGTAAGTAAGTATATGGCCAATCCAGGTAAGGAACATTGGAAAGCAGTTCAGTGGATCCTCAGATATTTGAGAAGAACCAGCAATAGGCACTTGTGCTATGGAGGTTCAGATACTTCTCTACATGGTTATGTAGATTTAGATATGGTAGGTGATTTGGATGGCAGGAGGAGCACTACAGGTTATGTTTTCACTGTAGGTGGAATGGCGGTTAGCTGGATATCTAAGTTACAGAAGGTTGTTGCCTTGTCAACTACAGAAGCAGAGTATATTGCAGCCATAGAGGCTAGCAAAGAGATGATATGGATGACATGGTTCATGGATGAGCTTGGTAGGGAGCATGAGAGTTGTAGATTGTATAGTGACAATCAGAGTGCAATCTATTTGGCTAAAAATTCAGCCTTTCATTTAAGAACAAAGCACATACAACTAAGGTATCACTTCATACGATAGGTATTGGAAGATGGTGAGTTGAAGCTGGAGAAGATCCATATAGATAGGAATCTATCTGATATGTTAACCAAGCCGGTTACAAAGGAGAAGTTGAGTCTTCATTCAACTTCTGTTGGTCTTCATGATTGAGTTGAAGATGGAGGAGCTAGAAGATGTTGTTGTATAGGTACTGGTGCAGCTATTTATCTCCAAGTGGGAGATTGTTAGGGTGTGGAGCTAAAAGATTCACCAAGGAGCACACTATGAAAATTTTGAGTCTACACAGACACTGGCGTCAGTCAGGAGCGACCGACGTCAGTCAGATGCAGTTGGAGAGACGCTGACATCGGCAGAGGATTGGCCGATGGTGGTCACAGGCAAGCAGCAGGAACCGGTATCGGTTACCTGTGCGTCCAAAAAGCTATTTCCGAGGACAAAAGCGAGTGTTTGCATGATGAGTTTGAGTTGTAGTCTTAAGCTCACGTCTCTATTATTAGCAATATTATTTTTAGAGCCCTTGTTCAAGTGGCTTAACTGTTTGTTGTAAGTGCATGCTCCAGTTTCCTAATTCTATATGTAGAATTAGATCTTCTTAGCTTTGTGTGAATTATTGTAGAATTGGTATGTTGAACAGTATAGAATTGAATCAATCCAGGCTTGTTGGAGTTGATTGTTCTTGAGAGAGAGAGCTCTTGAGGAATAGAGATCTATTGAGAGATTTATACATCTAAGAGAGGTGTGGAAGAAAGAAGTTTCTTCAATTGTATTCCTTTTGTAAAGAGTTTTTTAATACAAGTTTTCAGGGTGGTTTCTTGTATCTCTTATTCTTGCTATTATCTCATTCTAATTACTTGTCTATCTGATTTATTTCTGCCTTTATTGCTTTCACAAGTGTAATCTATTATTGGCTGATCCCCAACACCTCAGTCAGTTTGTCCTTATCAAATAGTCTATCTAAAGCAATCATCCCTTTGGTGATCTTGTTGCCATTTAGTTAAATGACTTTACCATTAAATTTTTCCCCATTATAAGTACTTTCATTAGTCTCCTCAATGATATGAGCATCAAATTCCATAGAATTGGTCATGAAATCCAATATTTGTTGATCATCATTACATACTTGGAATTGGTTAACATTAGCAGGCATCAAAGGATAAGGGATTTGATCAATGCTAAAATTAAGGGAATCTTGATTGGGCATGAGGTTGCTTGAAGTAGATACCAATTCATTAGTATATTAGTTTTCTCCCCTTGGGATAGAAATGATGCCAAAGGCATCATAAAATTCAATCATATTTGAAACCTTAAACTTATACCTTTTCAAGTATCAGAGCTTACATGGTATTTTCTTCTGACTTGGTTAACCACTAGTTCTAAGTCTCCATAAACAAATAGTTCTTTGACCTTTTTCTTTATAGAAAATTGTAAACCTAAGATAATGGATTCATATTAAATAAGTTTGTTCGTATAACGGAATTGGATCCTATAAGAATCATGATAATTTCTATTATTGGGGTAAATTAAAAAAATACCAACACTTGATCCAACATTACACCTAGCACCATCAAAATGTAAATTTCATAGTCTAAGAACAATGTGAGTACTCTTGGGATTACATACCTTATCAACTTCTAAGGTAAAATCCCACAAGACTTAGTCAATTATGTTGACCTTTTCATTTATATCATTGTAATTAGTTATCATATGCTTCATTCTTAGCTCTCTTTCAACATAAATTTGATTAAGAACCCCCTTCTAAGGTAGCCACATATGTGAGAAATCTATGGACATGTAACCATTAAAAGCCTTGGTCCATTCCCTACTCAATAATATTCCATAAACATCAAGTATATCAATAACTTGAATATCAATGAATTAATGCACCGTAGGCCGAGAAGCTAGTTGCATATGATCATTTAAAATTTTGCTAATTACCCTAACTCTAGATTTGTCTAATTAGGTTAAAACCCTATAAGACTTAATGGGAGTCAGTGCAAGTTGATTGCATATACCTATTGGCATGATATTGGTAGATGTTCCTACATCTAATAAGCAATTTTTAAAGTTTTTACCAAACATCTTAACAATCAGTAAGAAAGGAGGAGACTTAGTTTTGGCCTTATGCATAGTCATGTTGGCATTATCAATCTATGGTAGATTGTTGGATTTATTTTATAAACATTCTAGTAGAAGGTCCCTTTGATCTATAATCTATGTAATTTCATGTAAAGAGATTTTATTCTTTATCCTTTTCATGTCATCAACTATGTTTTAACTAGTCTTAGAAGAACGAGGAATTTTAAGGTTGGGTTTATAATTACTCCCTTTGGGTGGCTCAATATTGTTTCTTAAAGAAGTGTCTTGAGGAGTTCCAAAATTATTTTGAGGTGTTGATGTATTCAAAGGATACTTATAATCCCTATTCCTCAAGGGATAGGTCTTCTTTAAGAACTATTGAAAGGCTTGGATTTCCTCAAGGATCTCATTAGGTTCATTTTCCTCTTCAAAGGGGAAATTAAAGGTGTCTACCATGAAGGCATGATTAGATGAACTAGATCTAGATGTACCTACACTTTCATCCTTATTAGGGACCACTTCAAATGTATCTAATTCTTCTTGGAAAGCTTCAAAGGGTTTGCAAAATTCTATACAATAAATTTCCCCATGCTCGACTATGTAATGTACCTTACAATAATTATGTAATGCAATCTCAGTTAGGTTAATGTCCATAGTATTATTTTTATTATATGACTCATTACTCCTATTATTATGAAAACTATCATTCAAAAACCTATTATTTGGCATATTATAACTTTGAAATGAGAAGTTCCTACCTAAACTTCAACAATATTTTCAACTTGTTTTTGCAAGTGAAGAAAATTAGTTCTCAACTTTTGGACCATTTTTAGGATAGATTCATTTTATTTTTTAGGAGTTTCATAATTGTGTACTTGATTTTTGCTAGTATATGGTACTAGAGCTCTTTGATCACCTATATTTAATCTAGTAGTAAGAAGATTTAGGAATCCTAAAATTTTGATTGGGAGTTACATGACTCAATGGTAACTAAGTTAAGTTTGGGAGTTAGTTTAATGTTAGGAAATTTATTTTGTTATATGGATATAAGTTCATCATAGGCATTTGTGGGTTGATGGTTAGCATATAATAGACCATCTTCCCTTGGGGTTGTATTTGATCATTAATGGTTATTGATTTTACATAGGCTCTAGTTAATGAAGTTATGGTGGGCATGGATCTCTTCAAAAACATAGAGGTCATGGGATATATTGCATCTTTGTAAATATTTAGAGCTAAGACATCATCAAGATTATAAGGGTTTATGTTCTTACTAAACATTTTTTGAGATATAGAATTGAAGTATCTAATAGGCTCATTTTCATCCCTTCTAATGGTGGTGAACTGATGGTAGATAACATAATGACTAAAAATCTTACCAAATTGAACAATGAATGCATTATTGAAATTATCCCAACTTGTGATGTAATGATTAGGCAAGTTTAAAAATAATTCATAAGTAGCATCTTTAAATGTAAATGGGAATAAATTTTAAGCTAAATATTTATGCACAACATTTAACAATCTTAAGGTATTTGTAAAAGACTTTAAATGTTCCTCAACAATTATTATACTTGTTCAACTAAATCTAGGAAAATACTTCTCAAGTTTATGTCGGAGGTCATGTAACATACCTGGTACATTAATGGAGGACTCTCCTAGCTAGGCCATACTTGGATGAGGATTGAAGTCAAAAATACCTTGAAGGGGTGAAGTTTTAAGGGACTTGGATCTTTTATGTCTTCCTTTGTCACATATAGCTTTTATATGGATCTCAAGTTTGAGAAAAGGTTCCTTGGTCTCTGAGTGAGATATTGTTCTAATCTCGGTCAATTCTAGCTTGAAATTTGAAGATCTTGCCTAAATATGATGTATCAAGTTAACTTTTATAAATAACAAGAGTCAGACTTACGCATTGATCTTATTTTACAAAGGTGGTATGAATAAATACAAAGGATGTTGATCTTTGATTGAATTAGCTTGAAGATGCATTCAACTATGTAAATATGGTCTATGTTTATAAGTCTAAGCCTAAAGGAGTTCATATCTATGAAAGATATGCCCACCTCTGATCAAAATGAGTTGTCCTAACCTCAGATACTATGGACTTTCAAAGTTAAAACTAAATTTACCAAAAACAAGCATCAATGCCAAAGAATTTCAAAGGAAGCACAAAGATTAATTCAAAATACCAAAGATCAATTATATTTATACTTCTAAGTACAAAATTCATTTACAAATATACCAATCTTAGATAAAAAAGACTAAGACTAGCAAGGATTATAATAATTCAAGCTCACCTATTCATGATTCTCCTATTGATGCTTCTAAATGAACCACATGTGCTCTTAGTGTTTAAAAAACACTTCTCATTTTAGAATATAGAAAATTCAAGGCATGAGTTGTAGGTTTTAGCAATCTAGTTGGATGTGGTGAAATAGTAGCAAAGCAAGATAAACTATTTCATAATATTTTTATAATTTGATGGTTGGGAGCCACCTTGGTCCATTCTTTGTGAATCATTAAGAATATATGCTAATACTTAGTGAATTACACTCCATATTTAACCTATAGACTAATCTAAGTGGATATTTATAATGAATCTAAAACTAAAGTGATCTTGTGGTAAAAAGGAGCAAAGAGAAGGGTAAGTTAGAAAAGAAAATAGTGATTACCAATTTTAGCCTTAAACATTATGACAAATAATCAATTTCAACTGAGTCTCCATTCAAACCAATATAAAATTTAAAATAGCCTAAGCTCAAATTCCACTATATACCAGGACAATTTAAAAAGATAGTGTGAAAAATCAAAATAACTAATTATTATTTAAGGATTTATTACCATTATCAAATAGCATAAGCACATCTAAAAATAGATTAAAATCAATATCAAGGAGAACCAAAGATATTTTAGCTAATCTAGAATGTTTCACAAATTAGAAACCTTGTGATTACAAGGATACAACTCAGAATTCCAAGACACCATTCAAATTTAAGACCTTAACTATAAATTGAGAGAAAATCTAAAATGACAATCAATACATCAAACATAGGCAATCCTTGTATAATTCCATTGATTATATTTATTTCTTCAAATTATACAAAGTTTCTTAGAAATCTCTCTCCTTTACAAATGGTAATACATGCCTTTATATAAATATGAATTAGTATACCAGTCAGTTACAAAATACAAGTGTACAAAGAAAAGGATAGTTGTCCTTACAAGCTCTAAAATACATGTGTTTTTCACAATCATACTGACCTAGAGCCAAATATGCTAACAAACTAGTATATTCCTTTACAATGAAATATTCTATTTCAAACTATTACAAAACTCTACAAAATAAAATATTCCTTAATTTATTGGTGGGGCCTCTGATTTTCATTTATAGAGGATGCTCATGGATTTGGGATGTTGCTCATCAAATTCTTATAAATCCAAAATAAGCTTCCTAATATCTTCCTCCTCTTGATCTACCAAGTCATCAAGTTCCCTTTCATTCCTATCCATGGCCTCTTTAATTCTCCTAGATTTATTTATCCTTTCCCTTGCATTGAATATCATGTCTAAGGTTTTGTTGTTATCAGCCTCAATTTTACCTTGGCTTTTTTTATTGATTTTTTAGGTTACCAAAGTATTCCTATGCTTAAATTCATCATCACTTATGATCCCAAGGGTAGTGGGTTGTGAAATATCTATGAGAATAGTTCTAAGAAACTAGTCAATCCTTGCAATTATCTCTTTATCATCATCCGTGAGCCTTTCCACATTATTATTCCAAGCACTCAAACATTGAACCTTTTAAATCACAATCCCCATAATTGTACTCACATGTCCCAAACTAATGGTCTTGAGCTTGGGATCTATTTCCTTTCTTGAATATTAAGAAGTTGGGAAATTTTATCTTTCAAGGATTCCTATTAGGTGAAAATGCTTTTTGTCAATGCACACTGCACCTCTAATGTACTTTGCCTCAGCTTCGTTAACTTTAGGGCTTAAAAAATGTCATAGTATGGATCATCAAGCATCTTGGTCATCACCTTAGGCACTGATAAAATTGCCTATGTCTTCAAGTTTTCCTTTTATTTTTACAAATGTAGGATCCTCTACTTCAATCCTTAGACTCCAATTTAGCCTGTGTAGACTAGGACTCAATTAGACTTTCCACATCATCTTCATGAATTTTAGCTTCACCAACATACTAACCTCTAATTTGGGTTAATCCCACAAAGGGTTATACATTTTAAAGGTGAATTATTATATTCTAACCACAACTATCCTTATTTTTTATTCTCTCTAACTCAACTATTTCATGGTTGAAATTGATGGTAGAAACTAGTTTCTTGAACTTGGGAGGTTCTAAGACCTCCACACCTGAGCTAATAGATGCTCTTAAATCATCCATCCTTTTACTTTTTGGTCCCTAAATGGACATAATTATCTTTTCTATCTGATTTTTCACCATAGTCCTTATCCATAAATTTATGTCATCTTGAATCTTAATGTCAACAACTCTTGTCGTAACCCATGAAAGGGAAAGAGAGGGAGTCTTTTATAGTTTCCCATAAATGAACCAATAAGGAATGACTAGTTCATGAATAAGGAATTCATCACTAAATTTTTTATCTCATTAATGGGGTGAGGGATGGTGAACCTTCGTCTCACAAAAACTAATGCTAACTCTACCTTCCTCTTCTCTATGGATGCCATAAGGACTAGCTCCATTCCTATATCTTATTTGGGATTCACCTCTGTATCTAAGTCATAGGCCTCTACAAGCTCCTTGAGGTCACCCTCAAGTGTCTTTTCTAGCTCTAAGGAAATCATATCCTAACATTATACCATATAAGGTGGTCTTTGTGGGAGTGTTGAATATGGGCCCCCTTCTCTAGGCCTCTCTTCCAATTTCACCTCTCCCACTTTTTTCTTGCCCTTACCTTGTTCATCTTGTCTTTTATCATGATACTCTTGGGATTGCATCTATTTTTGTTATACTTGGGGATATTATTGAGCTATCCCATATGGTCTTCATAATGAATGATATTTCAAAGGATGTCTTTGACATCTTTCCCTAGATGGTTTACCATCCTTGATTAACTTGTGTTACAGCTTGATGTTGTGGCCTTGGATCTTGGCCAACACTTCTTCATAGTTCTTATCATTTATTTATATGGTTTCATGAACACAAAATTTATGTACATACTCAATATTTGGGAGCTTCTTCTCCTTCAATTTCATAACTGTTATACCCTTAGGATCCCACATCTTAAAGTTCATGAAGTTGAAAATTTAATGAATCTTTGCATTTGGCCATGGTCTCAACTTTCTTCCAATCCTACATGATGGTGTTTCCAATGATAAAGGCTAAGAGGTGGATAAGACATTTATTATTTTATTTAAAAGTTCCATTAATACCATGTAGGAACTAGGAAATAATTTCTTTCTCAACCAAATTGCTAAGTACATACATTGGTAACCTAAAAGGTTAGGACATGATTCCCTTAATCCTAATGACTATTAAGTCTGGGTAGTATTAGATGTCACCCATAAATTCAATATAATTTTCTATTAGGGGGTGGACCCTAGGCATAGAAAAACCTAAGATGGTCTCAATTATGGTTGGATACACACAGTCACAAATGGATTGAATGTGGTTCCTATATTTGAAAATATGCAATTTGGGGTAATGGTGTGAAATAGTGGCTTTGGTATCTGGGTACCAATTCCTAATCTTAGGGAAAGTAATAGAGGATAGGAGGGAATATAGTAGGTATGAAATCATGTATAATTTATTAGATGTCTTCCTTGTTATGGCATTCAACTACTTGATGAGGAAGACACTAATTAAATCTCTGGTTAGAGAGGTGATTTCTCTTCCACCATGAAGTGAATGTATATGACCCAAAGTTTATTCACATAGGTGTTTGAAGGGGAACCAAAATATTGGTTCAATAGGGTCATTATTACCCTAGTTCCCTCCATAAATTAGATGATAGGGATCTTACCCTCAAATTCTCTAAAGATATGTGGTCCTTAATTCAACCAAAGTCTTAGGACAGAGTCCACACCATGCTCGAAGGTCCACTCCTTGATTTTGGATAAATATAGATGAGGAGTGGGAAGTTTGAAATACACCTAAAATTCTATAGGAGAATCATATGATAACCTTTTTGAGTTTTATTCCCTAATGATCCATTCATTATCAATTTTATAATAAAGAAAATAGGGGTAAGGACAACGATGCAATGTAGTACCTCAAGTTTTGTCATAGCTTGGTGGAGGCCTACCATATAAACAAAAAATAAGTCATAATATCTCTATATTATTCTACTAATCCTTTTTTCTTATTTTGTGATTGGATTTAATTTTTTGATCATGAAAAATAGCTTGGACCAATTCATCATGTTTAGAAAATTCAAGTTTGTAGTATCTAAATCAATATCTTTGAAGATTTTGCTTTCAATATCCATTTATAAGTACATATTGGTCTCCTTATTAATTTATTGTCTACAAGATACCATTGTCTCTATCTCTACAAATTCATTTATAATAGTAGCAAATGGTCTCTATAAAAGCCTTCTTGCACTCAAAAACACAATCCATCTTCCTTTTCATTGAATGGTGACCAAATGAATATAATTAAGTCATTTTTATGTAGGGTTTGGGGTTTTTTATCTTAAAAAATATGAAATATTGATTGCCTCACTTATACATGTCTTGTATTTAATTTTTACCTTTTATTTTAAACCTTTGCATTTTTGAGCCCGTGAGATCTTACATTTTGTCTTTTTGTGCTTGGAAGGCACCCATATGGAAATAGTTTAGATATTTCATGGAATTTTTCATAAATACCTTTTGAACACTATCCATTGACAATTAAAAAATTCCCCTTTTATATCACTCTATTGGTTTAAAATCTAAGATTAGTGTGAGACTTTAATCATAATCTAGGACCTTGCCTATGACTAGATCCTTTTATTGAAAACCCCTGAGGTAGTGACACTCGGTGTCTTTACACACTTCTTCATGCTTCAAATCCTAGGTAGGGTGTTTGATAAATGAGCATTAACCATATGGTGGGCTCATGGTCTTTTTAAAATTCATGAGCAACTTTGTGTTTTTTGATCAAAATACAACAATAAAGCGTGAACCATTAGATCATCCTATCATATCTACCTAAAATGTGGTTTCACCATGCATCAATTTCATGGGATCTCAGGGCCTCATTGAAAAGTCTTTGGGCACCTTTGCATCATTAGATCAAAATATGGTGATGAAGTGCATGTTGTTGATCTGTAGAGATGCCTAAATGTTAAGTTAGCATATTATTAAGATCCCAACTTAGGATTAAGTCCCTTAGGATATGGTTTATTTCACTTATTTAAGCATGAACTAAATATTAGGCTGAGGGATTTATACCTAAGTTTTATAATTTACATGCAAGGGGGGCATGACTTAAATATTCTAGGCCAATGTTTATATCATGTTTAAAAAACACCATGTAAACATTGGTCTATAGTATTTAAGACAACCCTTATAAAATATGCTCAAAAAGATCCACATGACACCAAGGTGCTATAACACATAAGATTTTATTGTATTGGCATAACACATTAAAACCTTTAGCTAGATGCATTTGGTCTAATTTTTATTCTATGAGGAGACTCTTTTCAAAATAAGACTTAGTATATGTCTATAATTTAAGGTTTATGAATGTTGAATAAAATGTCATGGGGACCTTCAAGTATAGATTTAGACTAGGTTTATTTTGCATATTTAGATTATGAGATCATTTTAACATTTTATAATTTGAATATTTCTAGTGTTTTAGCATTTTTTGAGCACTTCCCTTAATCTGTAAAACCATTTTTGAGCTTTCCATCAAGGTTTTAGAGTGCATTTTGACCTTGAGAATGATAATTCATTAGAATAAATTTGACATTCCAATAGATGTCAAATGCATCCTTGCAAGTGTCAAATGATCATCGTGTAAATGTCAATTTTAAGCTAGTGAAGTTTTTTATTTGATAGGACTAAAGTTAATGGTCGCATGAATGCCAAATGATGGTCTCATAGACATAAATTTTGACCTTCTCAAAATATTATGACCTAGTGTGAGAATGCCAATTGATACATCCATGGGATCTCCCAAGAACTTGGACTATGTTCACTCCATCAAATCAAAATTGGTGACAAAACATTAGTTATAAGATCATGATCCAAGATCTTTCTTGTAATTGGTTATTTATATCAAGTGGGACCTTTTGATTTTAATCCTCGAATGCAAGGATGTTGTGTTGATAATTTGGGCCTTCCATGTCCTTTGACTTTTTAACTATGTCTTACACCATCTAATTGAGTCTTTATGAGTAATAAAAAAGCATTAATTATGATCTAAGGGATCAAATGTGATTGGTCTGAAGGGATATATGTAGGATTTTATTGGATCTCCTCATGTTATTTGATAAAAAGTGATGATGAATCATGAATCACTATTTCATGAAAGATGCATCTTGTTTAAACTGAAGCTTAGGTTTTCCTCAATCTTTTTGATCAAAATTTTGTAGTAAAGCATGGGTCATTACATCCTAAAAGTTGAAATGAAGTTATGATAGGACCATAGAGATGTAAAATACTTAGGCTTAAGGTGTTAAGACTAGATCTCACTTGTATTAATAAATATATCAGGGTCTTAGGATTAAAACCTTAGGCTAAGGTATAAGTGAGGGACCAATCTAACATAAAAAGGGGACTTGGGGAGCTAGAATTAGGCTAAGGCATTGAGACTAAGGTCCTATTAGTATTAATAAATACTGTGGGGCCTTAGGGTTAAAGTCTTAGGCTAGGTTAGGAAATATTAAAAGGACCCTATAGAATGAACAACTTAGTTAGGCATACAAAGGAACCTTTAAAGGGGTAATATAATAGAGTGGACCAAGCATTTTAAGTTAAGTTTTAGCTATGTTAAAAAACATGACTAAGATTAAAATATGAGCTTTATCTTTAGGTTAAAAATGGATTTTAAAATTTTTCCTACCAATTTGATTCCTACCAACATTTAAATTAAATTGAGGGTTTTCCCAAGGTTTAAGAACATGAATTTCCTAGGAACATCAGCATGGAACCTATGAATAAAAGTCACAAAGAATATTTATCAACACTATTAATCCAAATTAAATAAAAACAAAACCAATAATGTTTTTAACAACATGAAATATCTTCAGATTCTATAAATGACCTTAACATTCTAAACTACATGTTCAAACCCTATGGTTTCTCAAGTTTTCTAATTTTTAAAAAATGGGGGTATCTTGGCCCCATCAAATGGTGAGTCAAGGGGAAAACATAGGAATATGTTAAAACCTAGAGACTCTGATTTAGGCAAATATTTAAATCATCCACTTCATTTTATCAAAACCCTCTCCTAGACCAAATCATGGTTGAAATAAACCTTGCATTTGTATACTTCAGGTTAAACATCAAGACATAACCAAACTATGTGTTTACTTTGATTCAACTTACTATTTTTCATCAAGTTTAAGAAACAACTTCCAAGTTACAAGTCCTCAATCACTAATACTTTACTTGTAACATATATGGGTATTTATTAAACACCATGTTTTTAGCTTAGTGAGGGCTTAGGAATTACTCTACAACTAGATAGGCATCCATAGCCCCAATAAAGATGCCTTTGACTCCATTCATAACCTTTCTCCACTGCTAGATAGGCATTTATATCCCTACTAGAGATTACTATAATATCTTGTGCCTAAAAACTTTTCATTTTGTATTGTATCCTTATTATTTATATTTTCTTAGATCTCTATGCTTTTAACAAGGTTGAGAACTAGGGTAGCTAGGTATTTGGGATTTGGACAAGTGTTTGATTTTTTTGGAAAGTCACTTTTGGCTATAAATTTACTCCAGGAAAGGATGTCGATTAAGTTCTAGTATGGGTATACCATGATAATTTGATTTTTCACCCTATAATTGCAATTATTTCTTAAAATAGCTTGAGGTTGAGATGATGGTTAGGTATCCATGTAGGTATTAGCCTTTATATTAGTTTTTGGTAGTTTATCTAGGTTATATCATTATGATTTAAATTCTAGAACCATTGTCATCATATGCATGGGGTTTCATACCTACATTTCCAAAATTTGGGAATTTTTAAACAAAATCCATAACTTTGAGTTTAGGATTGTCCAATAGGACTTACTGGAATGAAGGGAAAAAGAAACAAGAAAGAAACACAGCATATAAAATAAGAAAGAAAGACAACAGCGCAAAAAAAATAAATATATACATGCTTATATATAAATAAGGGACATGAAGGAAAGAACTAAAAAGAAACTAGCTAGCCTACCTACTATAAATCTAACCATCTTATAGTTTACTCCATGAGGAAATTTGGAGGAGTAGAAGAGAAGTAGTGCTTGAGGTATTTCCCATTGTTGGGAAATGTAAACTCTGGTCCTTGTAGATATTTGAGCTTGAAGGTGTTGTTACCCAATGTTTCTACAATCTCATATGGGCCAATCCATAATGGTGTGAATTTAAAATGTTTGCCTTTAGGCTCATATGCTTTGTCCTAAAGGAGAACTAAGTCTCCCTATTTAAACACCTTGATCTTGGACCTTTTATCAAACCATCTCTTGATTGTGGTTTTATTCCTAATAAAATTAACAAAGGATTTCTCTCTTCTATCTTCCATCTAAATGATGTCTAACAATCTAGAGCTGGCAAGCTCTTAGCTTTCTTCCATATATTCCTACATAAATACATATGTAGGAAATTAAGAGTAATAGGAAATATGGGTTATTAATATAAATGGTGAAGCTCTTAAGCCTTGTTTGATTCTTATTCAATCAACCCATAGTGTAAAATTAAGGAGCTTATGCTAGGTCCTAGGCTTGTCTTCAATAGATTTCTTGATTGCCTTCATTAGGTTTTTATTTTTAGACTCAAAGACTCCATTTCCTTAGGGATAATGATTGGATGAAAAATTGAGAGTGGTGCCATTATCATCATCCCATTTATTAATATCTATAGATATAATGTAGACCCATTATCACACACTAGATATGCAAGAGTTCCAAACCTGGTGCATATGTTTTCTACTAAAAAGTTAATCACTTATTTTAACCTAGATTATTTAGTGGTTTTATATGTAATCCACCTTATTCAATAGTCTATGGTCGCAAGGACATACTTATGAACTTCAAATTACTTGGGGTTAATTACACTAACAAATTCTAACTCCCATTGTGCAAAGGGTTTATCAATCATCACTGGTTGCAGAGGCATTGCTACCGTTGGCTCCATGGTGATGAATATCTAGAATGAGTGATATTACCTCACATGTTTTTGATTATATTTAAAATTGGTTGGCCAATAATAGATATATCTAAGAAGTATTTGGGATGTAGTTTTCCAAAATGGATGTCTACTACCCATTTTTTCATGAAAGGTGCTCATGATTTGGGTGGCTTCTTCTTATGAGACACATATTATATAAATTCTTTTGAAATTTCTCCTATACAAGATCCCATTATTGATCAAGTAGTGGGTTATATTAAATATTAAGGCCCTCTTTTGCTCCTTGGATAATCTTGTAGGATAAGTACCATTGATTATCAAGTGTATGATTTAATCATACCACTCACTAGCTTGAAATTTGTGTTGATCCACTTGTATAATACTTATCCCTTAGTGAGTCTTAGAAATCATCTAAATCAAACCTTGGTAGCTTAACAATTTGTTTGTTTTCATATCCAAGTCATATTATTGAAAAATTGACATCCACTTACCTCTACAATCCTCTATTTCATTTTGACTTAACATACATTTGGTGGCAAGGTCAGGTAAGATAGCATGTACCTTATTCATAAGGATGTAATGCCTAAAATTTTTAACTAATTATTATTTGGAGGAGTTACAAAAGTATTTATAGGTGTTGAGGCAGTCAAAGGATACATTTTCTCCCTATTTCTCAATGGACAGGTGTTATTAAAGAACTATTGAAAGGCTTGAATTGCCTAGGAGATCTCATCAAGTTTATTTTCATCTTAAAAAGGGATATCAAAGGTGTCTACCATGAAGGCCTGATCAGATGACTTAGATTGAGAGGTAATTACACTACCATCCCTTTTAGGGACCACTTCAAATGTATCCAATTCCTCTTGTAAATCCTCAAAGGCTTTATAAAATTCTATACAATCAATTCCCCCAATTTAAGCTATTTAATGTACCCTATAATAGTTAGGTAATGAAATATTAGTTAGGTTAACATCCATAGTATTCTTCTTAGAAGATGGCTTATTAATCATATTATAATAAAAACCATCATTTTTAAAACCATTAGTTGGCCTATTATACATTTGAAATGAGAATTTCCTACATGAACTTTCAATAGTATTTCCAACTTATTTTTGCAACTAAATAAAATCAGTGCTTAACTTTTGGACCATTTTTAAGATAGATTCATTTTCATTTTTAGGAGATTCAGAATTATGTTCTTGATTTTTGTTAGTAGATGGTACCAAATATTTTTCATCACTATATTGAATCCATTAGTAGGATGATTGAGGAATCCTAAATTTTGATTGGGAGTTACATGACTCAATGGTAATTGAGTTAAGTTTGGGAGCTACTTTAATACAAGGATATTTTGGTTATTAGTTGGGAACAAGATCATCACATGCATTTGTGGCTTGATGTTTAGCTTAAAATATGCCATTTTTCCATGGGGCTACATTTTATCATTGATGGTTACTAATTCTGCATAGGCTCTAGCTAATTAAGTTATGGTGGCCATGGATCTCTTCAAAAACAAAGAGTTCATGGGATCTACTACATCTTTGTAAATCTATAGAGCTAAGACATCATCAAGATTATAAGGGTTTATGGTCCTAAACATTTATAAAATCTAGCATTGAAGGACCTAATAGGATCATTTGCATCACTTCTAATGGTGGTGAACTGATGGTAGATATCATAAGCACTAATATCTTAACAAATTGATCGATGAGTACATTATTGAAATCATCCTAGATTGTGATATAATTATTAGGGAAGTTTAAAAACCATTCATAAATATCATCTTTAAATGTAAATGGTAATATCCTACAAGCTACATTCTCATGCACAACATTCAATAATCTTAAGGAAGATTTAAAAGACTTTATATGTTCCTCAATAGTTATTATATTTATTTGACTAAATGTAGGTAAATACTTCTCATGGTTACAAGGGAGGTCATATACCATATCTAGTACATTGATGGAATACTCTTGGTTAGGCCATAATTGGATGAGGATTGAAGGCAAAAGTACCTTAAAGGGGTGAAGTTAGAAGGGACTTAAATCTTTTGCATCTTCATTTGTCACATCTAGATTTTTTGTGGATGTTAAGTTTGAGCATGTACCCTAGTCTCTGAGTGTGATGTTTTTCTAATCTAGGCCAATTCTACCTTGAAATTTGAAGATCCTACCTAAAATATGATGCATCAAGTTATATATTATAAATAACAAGAGTTATACCTACATATTAAGCTTATTTTTCAAAGGTTGTATGAATAACTACAAAGGAAATTGATCTGTTATTGAATTAGCTCAAGGATGAATTTAAATACATAATTATGGTCTATATTTACAAGTCTAAGCCTAAAGGAACTCAAATATATGAAATATATGCCCACCTTTAATCAAAATGAGCCATCCTAACATCATATACTATGGAGTTTAAAATTTAAAACTAAATTTACTAGAACCAACATCAATGCCCAAATAATTTTGAAATAAGCACAAAGATACATTCAAAACCATAAAGATCAATGATATTTATACTTATAATAAAATATTTCACTTAAAAAACATAAAGATATGCTGATCTTAGGTAAAACATAATAAGTTCAAAAAGGATTTAAATAATTCAAGCCCTCTTAGCACCAATGGAGATTCTCTTATTGATGCTTATAAATGAACCACAAGTTCTCTTATTGTTTAAATAAAACTTCTCATATTACAATTTGAAAAATTTAAGGCATGAATTGTAGGTTTTATCTATCTAGTTGACTATGGTGAAATAATAGTAAAGCAAGATAAACTGTTCCATAATATTTATATAATTTGGTGGTTAGGATCCACCTTGGTCCATTCTTTATGAATATTTAAGAATAAATGCTAATACTTAGTGAATTACACTCTATATTTAAGCTATAGACTAATCTAAGTGGATATTTATAATGAAGATAAAACTAAAGTTATATTGGGGTAGAAAGGAAGAAAGAGAAGGGTAAGGCATAAAATAAAAGAGTGATTACCAATTTTAGCCTTAAACATTATGACAAATCATATATTTCAATTGATTATGAATTCAAACCAATCTATAATTTGAAATAGCCTAACCTCAAATTCCACTATATACCATGCCAAGTTTAAAGGATAGTGTGAAGAATCACAAGTAATAACCCATTATTTTTTAAGGATTTACTACCATTATCAAATAACATATGCACATATAAAAATATATTAAAATGAAAATTAAGGAGAACCAAAGATCTTTCAGCTAATCTAGCATGCTGCACAAATAAGAAACCCCGTGATTGCAAGGATACAACTTAGAATCCCAAGACACCATTCAAATTCAAGACCTTAACTAGCAATTGATAGAAAAGATAAAATGATAATTAACACATCAGACATAGGCAATCCTTGCAAAATTACCTTGATTATATTAATTACTTCAAATTTTATAATGTTGTTCAAAGTTATCTCTCCTTTACAAATGGTAATACATGCTTTTATAGAAAGATAAGGTAGTATACTAGTTAGTTAAAAAATAAAGGTGTATAAAGATAAGGGTAATTGTCTTCACATGTTCTAAAATACATGCAATTTTCACAATCATATTGGCCTAAAGGAAAATATGCTATTAAACTACCATATGCATTTACAATGGAATATTCTATATCAAAATGTTACAAAACTCTACAAAATAGAATATTTGTTAATTTTCTAGTGGGGCCTCTAATTGTCATTATTGGAGGATACTCATGTTTTAGCCATCAAGTAGTTCTAGATCCACATCAAGCTTCATAATACATTCCTCTTCTTGATCTACCAAGCCATCAAATTACCTATCATTCCTATCTATGGCCTCTATAATGCTCCTGGCTTCATTTATCCTTTCCCCTACATTGAATATCATGTCCAATATTTTGTTGTTATCATCCTTAGATTTGCCTTGGATTTTTTCTTTGATTTATTGGGTTACCAAAGTAACCGTATGCTTAAATTATTCATCATTTATGATCCCAAGGGTAGTGGTTTGTGTAGGATTTGTGAGCATAGTTCCAAGAAGCTATTTAATCCTTGAAATTAGATACTTATCATCATTCATAAGACTTTTCACATTATTATGGCAAGCACTCAATCTTTGAACCTTTTCAATCATAATCCCTAGAATTGTACTCAAACAACCCAAACTGATGGTCTTGAAGCCTGGGATCTATTTCCTTACTCAAATATTGAAAAGTTGGTAAATTTTATCTTCTGAGGCTTTCCATTAGGTGACCAAGATTTTGGCCAATGCAAACTATCCCTCTAATGTAGTTTGACTCAACTTCATTGACTTGATGGCTTAAAACTTATCATAGAATGACTCATCAAGTATCTTGGCAATCACCTCAGTCAGTGATAAAATTTATTATGCCTACAATTTTTCCTTTTGGAAATTTAAGATCCTCTACTTCAAGCCTTGGACTCTAGCTTTAACCTATACAGACTGGGCCTCAATTAGAATTTCCACATCCTCCTCATGAATTAAAACTTCACCAAGTTTTTGGTCTCCCACTAGGGTTAATCCCATAAAGGGTTCTACTTTTTTAAAGGTGAATTCTTCTATTCTAACCATAGTTGTTGTTGTTGTTCTCTCCAACCCAGTTATTTTACGATTGAAGTGGATAGTATAAATTAGTTCCTTGAACTTCGGAGGTTTTAGTATCTCTACACTTAAGCTACTAGATGATCCCAAAGCATCCATCCTTTTAATTTTTGGTCCTTAAATGGCCATAATTCTCCTTTCTACCTAATATTTCACCATATACCTTATCCATGAACTTATGTCATCTTAAATCTTAATGTCAGCAACTCTTGTCATAACCCATGAATGGGAAAGAGAGGAAATATTTTGTAGTCTCTCATAAATAAACTAGTTAGGAATGATTGGTCCATGAATAAAGAATTCATCACTAAAAAAATTTACCTCACTTGTGGGGTGAGCGATGGGCAACCTTAGCCTTTTCCTTGGTCCCATAAGAACTAATGCTAACTTTGCTCTCCTCTTTTTTATTGATGCCACAAGGACTAGCTCTTTTCCTATATCTTCCTCAGGCTCCACCTCCCTATCTGAGTCATAGGCCTCTACAAACTCCTTGAGGTCACTCTGAAGTGTCTCTTCTTGTTCCAAGGTAATCATGTCTAAATATTATACTAAATAAGGTGGCCTTTCTGGGATTGTTGAATATGGGATCCCCTCTCCAGGCCTCTCTTCCAATTTCACCTCTCCCATTTTGTCCTTACCCTTACCTTATTCATCTTATTTTTGTTCATATTTCTCTTGGGACTAGGGTTGTGGTTGTTCTACCTAGTGCTATTTTTGGCCTATCCTAGATGGTCTAGGTAGCATGTGATATTGTAAATGATGCATTTTTCATCTTTCCCTAGATGGTTTATCATCCTTGATTAACTTGTGTTCCAACTTGATGTTAGGGCATTGTATCTTGGCCAATAATTCTTCATAATTCTTAGCCTTGATGTAGATGGTATCATGAGTACCAAATTGATGTACATACTTAGTAATTTGGAGCTTCTTATCCTTCAAGTGGCTAACATTTATATCCTTAGGATCTTACATCTTAAGTTCATCAAGTTGAAAACCAAATGAATCTCTATGTCTAGCCATGGTCTCAACTTACTTCCAGTCCTATAGTATGGTCTTCCCAATGATCAGGGGGAAGGGGTGAAGAAGACCTTTTTTATTTTATTTATAAGTTCCATCAATTCTATGTAGGAAGTAAGAAGGAATTTCTTGCTTAGCTAGATTTCTAGAAACAAACATTGGTAACTTCCAAGGTTGAGACATGATTTATTTGATCTTAATGACTATGTAGTCAAGGTAGTACCAGATGTCACCCATCAGTTAAATATAGTTCTTGAATAGGGGGTGGACCCTAGGCATAGAAACACCTATGATGGCATCCATTATGTATAGATACATGTAATCACAGATTAATTGCATGTTGTTCCTATATTTAAAAATATGTAATTTAGAGTAATGGTGTTAAATATTGGCTTTATTATTTGTGGACCAATTCTTAATCTTGGGAAAAGTAATAGAGTCTAGGGGGGGCATCTAGTAGGTATGAAAACATGTAGAATTCATTATATGTCTTCTTTTATATGGCATTAAACTTATTGATGAGGAGGACACTGATTAAATCTCTAATTGGATGGGTGAGTTTCTCTTCCACGATGAAGTCCATATATGGTAGCTAGAGTTTATTCACATATGTGGTTGAAGGGGTACCAAAATTTTGATTAAATAGGGTCATTATTACCCTAATTCCATACTTGAACTAGATAATAGGGATATTTCCCTTGAGTTCTCTAAATACATGGGGTCGGTGACATAACTAAGGTCTTAAGACAGAGTATAGGTCATGCTTGGAGGTCCACTCCTTGATTTTGGATAAATATACATGGGGAGTGGGAAGTTTATAATACCCCTCAGATTATATAGGAGAAACATATTCTACCTATGTTGAGTTTCTTTCCCTAATTATCCATTCATTATTAATTCTACAATCAACAAAAATAGGGGTAAGGACATCAATGCAATGAAGTACCTCAGGTTTGGCTATAGGATGGTGGAGGCCTACCATCTAAATAGAAACTAAGTCATAATATCTATAGCTCACTATAATAATCATTGTTCTTATTTTATGATTAGATTTAATTTTTTGATAATGAAATAGAGCTCAGACTAGTTCCTCTCATTTGGAGAATTCAAGGTTATAGTGTCTAATTTAGTATCCTTGAATATCCTACCTTTATTATCCATTGATAAGTACATCTTGGTGTCCTCCTTTAGTTTTTGTCAGTGAGCTACCATTGTCTTTATCTCTATGAAATTGTTTATACTAGTATAAAATGGTCTCTTTGAAATCCCTTTTTCACTCAAAAACACAATTTAGATTTATTTTGATCGAATGGTGACTAAATGAATATAATTGAGTCATTATATGCAAGGTTTAGGGTTTGTTGAGATTTAATGGTAGGAAATATCTAGAGCCTTGCTTATACGTGTCTCAAATTTGATTTAGACATTTGATTTTAAACCTTTGTATTTTTAAGCTGATGAGATATTATATTTTATCCTTTTATGCTTGCATGGTACCTATGTGGCATTGGTCTAGATCTTTTGTGACATTTTTCATAAATGCCTTTTAAACACTAGCCATTAGCATGTAAAAAATGTTTCTTTTATCTTGCTTCATTAGATTGAGATATAGGATTAATGTGAGTCTTTGATATTAATCTATAATCCTTGACCATGATGGTTTCCTTTTATTATAAACCCTCATGGTAGTGGCACTTCACATCTTTATGCATTTTTTTGTGCTTCAAATCCTAGTTTAGGTGCTTATCGAAGGAGCATTAGGCACATGGTGGGCTCATGGTCTTTTAAAAAGTCATGAGCACCTTAACACTATTGGAAAAAAATATAATGAAAAAGCATGAATCATTAGATTATCCTATTAGCTCTACCTAAAATGTACTTTCACCACATGTCAAGTTCATGGGCTCTCGAGGCCTCATTGAAAATTCTTTGGGTACCTTCACATTATTGGATCAAAATATAAAGATGAAACATGTGTTATTTATCTATAAAGATGCCCAAACATTAAGTTAGCATATTATTAATACCTTGACATAGGCTTAAATACCTTAGGCTAGGGTTTGTTTTGTTTATTTAAGAATGAAATAAACCTTAGGATAAGGGGTTTATTCCTAAGTTTTCCAATTTGCATGTGAGGGGGACATGAATTAAATATTCTAGGACAATGTTTATGTAATGTTTAAAAAACACCATGTAAACATTGGTCTATAATATTTATGTTAAGCCCTATAAAATATGCTCAAAAGGATCAAAATGACACCAAAGTCCCATAACATATTATTTTATTGTATTGACATAACACATTAAAACCTTTATCTAGATGCATTTGGTGTAAATTTTATTCTATGAGGACTCTCTTTTTAGAATAATACTTAGTATAAGTCTATAATTTAAGGCTCATGACATTTGAATAAAATTTCATGGGGCCTTAAAGTAAAGACTTAGACTAGGTTTATTTTTCATATTTAGATTATGAGACCATTTGCACATTTTGTAATTTGAAGACTTCTAGTATTTGAGAATTTTTTGAGAACTTACCTTAGTCTATAAAGCCATTTATAAGATCTATATCAAGATCTTGGAGTGGATTTTGACCCTAAGCATGATAATTCATTAGCTTAAATTTCATGGTTATGTAAACATCAAATGCACCATTATAGGTGTCAAATGATAGTCATGTGAACATTAATTTTAAGTTAGTGAAGTTTTTTATTTGATGGGATTAAATTTGATGGCCATGTGAATGTCAAATACATCCTTGTGGATATCAAATTATGGTCTTATTAACATCAATTTTAATCTCCTAAAATTATTATCATCTAGTGTGAGAATGTCAGTTGGCACGTATGGGGGATCTCTTAGGATATTGGACTACATTCTCTCTATCAAATCAAAACTGGTGATGAAGTGTTAGACATAAGATCATGATTTTGGAGCTCACTTGTGATTAGATATTTATATCAAGTGGGTCCTTTTTCTTTTAATCCTTGAATGCAATGATGCTTCATGTCGATCATTCAGACCTTTTATGGTCTTTTGACTCTTCAGCTATGTCTCATACCATCTAATTGAGTCTTTGTAAGCAAGTAAGAAACATTGATTGTAATCTAAGGGCTTGATTTTGATTGGCATGATGGGCTATATTTAGGATTCTACCAGTTCTCCTTATGTAGTTAGATCAAAGGTCATGATGAAACATGAACCATTGGATCACCAAAGATGTAATTTGTTTAAACTGAAGCTCAGGTTTCCCTCACTCCATTGGATCCTACAACATATACGGAAGTCAAGTTAGGACCATAGAGATGTAAAAGACTTAGGCTTAAAGTGTTAAGACTAATATCTCACTCAAATTAATAAATACATTAGAGCCTTATGATTAAAACCTTAGGATAAGTATAAGGGAGGGGTCAATCTAACATAAAAAAGGGGCTCAAGGAACCAAATTTAGTCTAAGGCATTAAGGGTAAGGTCATATTAGTATTAATAAATACTATGGGGCCTTAGGGATAAAGTTTTATGATAATTTAGGAAATATTAAAAGGACCCTACAGAATGAACAACATAGTTAGGCATATAAAGGAACCCTTAAAGGGGGAATATAACAAAGGGAACCAAGCATTTTAAGTTAATTTTTAGCTATGATAAAAAACATGACTAAGTTTAAAACATGAGCTTCATATTTAGGTAAAAAATGGATTTTAAAATGGCTTCCACTAATTTAATTCCTACCAACATTTAAATTTAAATTGAGGTTTTTCCCAAGGTTTAGGGACATGAATTTCCCAAGAAAATCACCATGAAACCTATGACTAAAAGTCATAAATAATCTTTATTAACACTATTAGTCCAAATTAAAGTAAAAAAAAAAAGTGAGCCTACTTTTAACAAAATTAAAGATCTTTAGATTCTATAAATGACCTTAACATGATAAACTCCATGTCTAAACTCTAGGGTTTTTTAAGGGTCCCAGTTTTCAAAATATGGAGGTATGTTAGCCCTAATAGATGCATGATCTAAAATTTAGACCATATGATATCCTCACATGGGATAATACAAAAATGTGTCATAATTATCCTTAAACCTTCACATGTGTAAGATATAATTCCATTAATTTACACACTCAATTTTTTCTACCACAGAGCCAACTATGTCAAGAACATGTCTAGAAGGCTAACTTTGCACATGCATATATTTTGATGTCATTCATCAAATTACATATAACTTAGATAAAATCAACTAGGAATAAAACTAAACAAACCCATATGATAATTTTCTCCTCATACTTCCACATGTGTAAAATATAACAAAATCAAAATGCATACTCAACTTTTCTTACCACATTGCGAATTTGGCTAAGTATGAGAAAACACTATGAAACTACCTAAGATCCCAACTTTACACTTTTATACATTATTTTGAGCTTCATATAATGACATAAAATATAACACATATAAAATAGGCATAAATGTGATCATAACCATATGACCAACTCCCCTTGCCTCATCCACATGTGGAAATAATGATGTCATCAAACTGCCTACTCATATTCTCTACCAATAAATCCAAAATGTTTAGACGAAAATAGTGATCAACCAAATGAAATCCACTCATACACACAATTATTAAAATAATATAAAACCTATGATAGTACCCTTTTCACATCTTCAAATCACCATACTCATCCCTAGATATCTCTAACCATGCCAAAACTAAAATCATTTAATCCTTCTTTAAGCATACTAGCACAAGAACATTGCAAACTTTGTCATTGTCACTTAGACTATCAAGGCACTTCATAAACTCACTAGGACACATATATGACATAACCATGACATCATTGACAACTCTCTAACAAAGTCTAAGTAAAGCATGGACATAGTCCAATGTGATACCCACCTTAATGGTATCCCCATCTACTTCCCACCTAAAGGTATTGGTCAAACACTCCTAGGTTCCTAGGAACATGACCAATAGATCCATACTCAGTATAATTTAAAACATATCCATGATTCCTCCTAATCCTAGTATGACTAATCTATCCCATTCTACCTTTGATAAGCACTCTAATAGATCTGATAGCCAATAAGCATCCATGAATAATCAAAATGTCTTGCACCCCTACAACCATAAAATAATAAGAGATGTATTAGACCTCCATGTCACTTATAATCAAATACACTCTTTTTAAATTTTACCAAAAATAAAACTAAGTTATCTTAATCTATTCATTTTCTACCAATTTGACATATTTTTAGACTACTTGTCCATTTTAGTACTTACTTGGTCAACTTGGGCCTTAAATGTACCATTTTTGCCAAGTTTCTACATTTTAGTACTATACTAGCCACATAATAATATACTAAGTTGACCTAATAGTACTAGGTAAACCATGTTGACTTAATCAATGAAGTTGAACCTTTTATTTTCCCCTTAGTACTAAGTTAGTAGTTTAGATTAACTAAGTTGGTAGTAGGGTACTAAGTCATCAATATACCTAAATCAAATAAGTCTACCTATACCTACTAAATTGATAATGTCAAATTAAGATTCTCAAGCTACTAGGTTGACTGGGTTGACTTAGTTGGTTCAAATTATTAAGTCTTCAACTTGCTTGTAATGAATGCCTTTAGTATTTATTACTCTAATTCCTTTCAATCCATTTCTCTGTTTGGCCTCTAGTACCCTTAGAAACTATCTGGGTTCATTCCAATTTCTATAAATGATCTAATTTATGAATTTGTATAAAACACTTAAATTTAATAACATACTCAAAACAAATTTGAAATTCTTATTTACCTACCTATGTTGTACCCATTATGACCACTAAGCATCGTCCTCATCTTAGTTTTCATCTCCTCACCATCTTCACTCGTTCATCTTTCATTCGGTCTCTTAGAGCTCTATTTTTCTTTTAGAATAAGTTAAACAATAACAAATAACTTTATTTTTACCCTATTTAAAGTTACTATTCAAAATTCTTTACCTTTTAAAATATTTACTATTAGATTCCTTATTTTGATCTTATCTTTGTTTTTACTAACTCATTTTTCAAACCATAAAAAGTTGTAAAATATTGACATCATAGAGAATTATTTACACTATTATATGCGTATATTTCAAAAATTTCAATTTTCATTCTTTTTTTTGCACTAATCTTTATAGGTTTTCCTAATGTTCCTCACATTGGATGCCTTCACATCTCTCACAGTCTCCTTTATCTACAAAAACAAGGTAAGTAAAGGTATGAATTTTTTAATTTTGTCTTTTTATTTATCTTATTTGGTCTTTATTACACTTTATTTATCATCAGAGTTATATGTCAGCATGTTCTATTCTCTAAGCACCATCTCATGTTTCACTTATATGACACGTGATGAGATTTGAGTGGGGTAAATATATACACATAATACTTTCAAACTTTTATCAATTAATGATGCTCTTTATCTTGCAATAACCCATTGAGTCTCAATCTCTCTGAGTGCATGCCTTAAGGAATACACTGGGAAATGGGTAGGTAGGCTATTTGTGCCTTGCAAGATTGTTGTCATTTTTCCACTTGTTATCTACACACTTATCTCCTAAAAACCATTTCCCTAATATTTGTATTCTCTCTTTTACATTATCCAAATCATTTATTACCTTCTATACCCCATTTCCTATCATAAAACCTCTTTTGATAGTTTATAGTACTAGGTCAACTAGGTTGAACTTGTACTCTTATTTGTGAAAATGATTTAGGGTCTAGGTTAGCTCTTGGCTAACCTAATCTGTGATGTAGTTATATTTTGTTAATAACATAACTAGGTTGATTGGGTTGACCCTATTGGCCAAAACTTTTAGAAGGGCTTAGGGTTAAATTGACCTATATATACAAGATAATTTTTCCATTATTTAGAGAAGAGAAGAAGAAGAAGAAGTAAGAGTTATTATACATCTTCTTATCCACAATTATACTTAAGGATCAATCTTAGGGTTTCATACTTTATTTGGAGATATAAACCTTGTATTATGGAGAAGTCTTTTAGATGCATTGATAGTTTTTATATCTTGGAGATGATTTATCCTTGTCATCCTTACATACCAAAACAACCTCTTACAGAGGACCTTGGCAAAGGGAGAGATTGAGTCTCGATGGGTTCATCTTCAAAGGTAAGTATTCTTAACTTTGTTTCACATTTGTAAGAGTATATAGATATGCATGTGTAATTCTCTTCCATGCATTATAATTTCATATACATTGATGTGAGTATATGTCTTCTATGCATGTTTACTAGTTTTGTTTATTACCCCCACTTTGTGCCATAATCTTTGGTGAGCACTAGATTAGACTTTGATTTACTTGTTACTAGTTTAGTGAATATGAAAACATAGGGATTAGTTAGGGTTATTTCATAATTTTGCTTGACTGGAGTCTTTAGAACCCTCATTATAATTTTGATAAGGTATCCCTTAATTGGGTCTAGCATATCCCTATATTGGTCATGTTCTTAATTATCTAATGTATCCCAATCAGAAGTGTAAGTAGGACCTATCTTTTCTGAGCTAGGATTGATTTATATATTTAATGCATTTGTAATTGCATACATATAGTGGCACTTGAAAATACTTTGATATTCACAAGTAGTAAGTTTCTCACTCAATTGGTCACATTGGACTAGCACCTGATAAATGTCTCTATTTCATAGCTTGACACTAATTATCCAACTTGATTAGGTCTATTTGGATCATCTCCTCTTCTACCACTTGGATATTTTTACAATCCAAAACATGAGATGGATCAAACACATTTTCCATACCAAATCAATAGAAACACATCATGAATTATAGAAAGGGAATGAGGGAGAGATATAAAGTAAGTAATAGGGTTAATATTTTCCATAATTTAAAATGGACCAATAAAGTGTGGATCTAGTTTAAATGCCTTTCCAAACTTTATGTAACTTGTATATTGTCTAAATCTCAAAAATACTATCCATGGATTCAAATTCTTGTAGATATCATTTTATATTAGAATAAATCCCATTTCAATCAGTGGTAACTTTAAATCTTTGACATATAAGAGTCATATCCTTTAAAATTTCATGATCTACAAACACTATTTTCTCTAATCTATCTTAATGAAGTGGGGTTTGGAAATCATGACCATACAAAGCTTCAAAAAGATCCATTTTTTTTATCACTGAGTGATAATATTTACTATCAAACTCCACTAAATGGAGTTAGTATTCCCACTTATGTTTTTTTATGCATGACATAAATTCTTACCATGTCCTATACTACCTAGTTCAACCTTTTTGTTTACATATTTTTAGTGTGCATAGACATTATTGGTAGAGTTGGACATTTGAAGTAAAACAAAAGTTTCCAACTATTTCTAGTATTATATTGGGAGTGAAAATTAGCTCTATGAATATGGAAAAAATATGTTTAGGATTTTTTAAGGTTCTTGTATAAACTAGGGTGATCTTGAATATGTGTATCTAGTAAATTGTGTTATCCAAGACAACAAATGGGTATATGGATAGGGGATAATGTTAATTATATTAAAATCCATGCGCAATGTCCATGTATATCAAAATGTGCTAAATTTGATATTTACAAAGTGTTTACTAACAAATTTTGGTGTCTATAGATTCCCCTCTTTATTATAGTATTAAAAATTATATATTAAAAGGATTAAAAAATAAATTTAGTACCTATAATGATCACACTTATTGTAGATAGGTATGCCCTAACTATCCCACATGATCCATGAAAAACCTATAAGGAAACTTGTATAGGTAAATGTCTTCTCAAGATAATTAAGCTAACATAATCTACATCATTAAAGCACATGAAATTAAAAATCCAAGGAATGAATACACCAAATTCTTTGGAAACCAATTTCCCTCATGTTAAAGTTTTTGGAGAATGTCATGGGATGATT
The DNA here is from genome assembly GCA_037957365.1 of Torreya grandis. NCBI lineage: Eukaryota > Viridiplantae > Streptophyta > Pinopsida > Cupressales > Taxaceae > Torreya > Torreya grandis. Next base: position 94,097 of record JARHVA010003839.1, read on the forward strand.
ATTCCTTAAGGACATGTACCAAATAAATTCATGAGTTGAGTAGTTTCAATGCCTTGGCCACCATTATATAAATGAGTGATATAATTTGAGTAATGCAAAAACCTAAACTAGATTTCCCAAATATCATAATAATTATTTTTTGGACACTAATATTGAGTTCATACATCAAATTACAACCCTAAAAAAGGTTTTTATATCAAAGTGGAACCCTTAAATAGTATTTTATGTAAAAGGATAAATTGTTTCAAGTGGATTATAGATATAAAGTTTTTACATAATATCATTTCTCCCCATTGATCCATAATATATAAATATAGACATGTTTGAATGAATATCACTCATTCCCCAGATATTATCCAAATATAACTCAAGGTGATATATAATTCCATAATTATTTTTCATAAAGTCTTATACTATTTATTATCTACTCAAATTGATAATTATAATAAACATAATTAATGTGAACAATATAATTTATCTTTAAATGTGATAGAATACCCCAATTGTTCCTCATAATTATGAATAATTCCCCATATATTTCTCAGATATATATCTTAATCTACTCGATTTCTCCCATCTGAATCACATCATAAAAACTTTGAGCTATTTATTTTTCATGGATGAAATATTTAAGAGAATCCCACTATATGCCCCTATTTTTAAATGAGTGATGAAGCATGTAAATCACTCATCTAAAAATAAATATTTATCTGCACCATGTGTTATATAAGAAAAACTAATCATGTAAATTATGTATACAAACATGATAAGATATGGCATGATATGAATATTAAATGTGTAAAGTACATATGAAACATTTAATCTAAAGTAATGGGCATACATGTGTCATGTCAAATAGATAAATAATTGAAGCATGAAATAATAAGCATAATAATACATAATAGAAGTATGATGATACAAATCATAACATGAAACTCAACAATATTCATATATACAACCACACACATGCACACAATATCATGATCAAGAATCACATAAGAACTCAAGATATGACTCGAATCTAGCCCAATATAGATAGTACATGGTCATGACTTGGAATAATAGATCCTCTAAAAAAATTAACACATGAAGCTATAAAACATAATAAATGAATTGATAAAACACATAGTATAACATACCTTAATGATCACATAATGTCATAATAATAAATTTGAGAGGATCCTTATACAATAAATTAATAAAAATGCTTGAAATAACATATTTATAAAATTAGAAGAAGCACTAAAAGGATTATATTGATCATAAAACACTTCAAGGGGGAACCCTCTTTTGAGCAAGCTTAATAAAATAAATTCATGGATGCCTTCATTAGCCTCAACACTTACTTATTACTAAGTCTAATATAAGCAACTAATACTTCCCATGAATGTGGGATAAAACAAAATGCTCACGACATGACTTACAAAGCATATTCATTCATAAATACTATTACACTAAGAAAATAAAGAGAAAAAAGTATCATGGGTTCCTAACATCCCATCCCTTTTATAAAAATCTTTGTTCTCAAATCTTTAGATGTGGGAATTGGTTCTAAATCTAAAATAGTGGTACCCATGATGGATCCTCTACGTGCATTCTATGACACTAAATTAAAACATATGTGATGGAGTTAGAGTGAATCTATAATTTGAACATATCTAAGATTCCATTAGACTTGAGAAGGATGGATCCTTCATTATCAAGTTCTAGTAAAATAGTCTACAATATAATGTTTGTGCCAAGGACTTTAATTAGACAAGAGACATGAAATACTAGGTGACTTTAGGAAGAAGGTGGGAGTTCCAACTTATAAGATACTTACCCAATATTATGGAGAACCTTATAGGGCCTATAGAACTTGGGAGACAAATTATGATGCCCTTTGAGTTTTAAGGAGGATTGCTTATATGCTTGTAGGCAAAAAAAACCATATCACCTACTTGAAAAATGCAATTGGAATGGTGTTGATTAGTATGTATTTCATTCAATTTTGTGCCATATGAAAATTATGCCATAAGGTGTTAAGGATCTGATCCTAGGTTCAGAGAATCATGTCAACTTCTTGAACTGATGAACTACTGAGGGTATACAAAAGGAGCATTGGTGGTGCTTGACCATAGTCTGCCTCATATGGAGTCATTTTCATTGAAGTATGGTATGAGGTATTGTACCACCATTTGGTGAGGGGGATCCAATTTTCCCACTAATTTTATTATTCTAAGGTGAAGCAATAAAGGAGAGTCTCCAAGTATTTGTTAATAATTTAATTCTACCCATCCATTTGGGGATGATACTTGAAACTCATCTCTGGTTGGGTAACAGTGTGGTAAAATGGTTTTATTCAAAAATGGATAGTGAAGGTTACATCATGATCTGATACAATGGACAAAGGAATGCCATGAAGATATAAAATTTAGTCCAAGAAAATTTATGTGAATATGGAGGTGGTATAGGGATGGAAGAGGGCATAAAAATGACTATATTTGGAAAGACAATCAACCACAACCAAGATCATTATTTTCCCTCTAGATTTAGGGAGCCCCTCAATGAAATCCATAAAAATATCAGTCTAGATCCTAGTAGGGATGTGTAAGGGTTTGAGTAACCCAGGGATGAGTGTTTTTTCACCCTTGTTACATTCACAAGTATCACATTCAACCACCATTTATTGAATTTCCTTTTCCATTTCCTTCCAAAAGAGGTTGAATTGTGCCCATTCATAATTTTTGAGAAAACCTAAGTACCCTATAAATGGAGAAGCATGGATTTCATATAATATAGCCTACTAAAGATCTATGTTGTATGGAATCACTAGATGACCCTTGTATTGTAGAGAATCACCACTCCAATAATAATATGGTATAATAGAGGGGTTGGTGGCCAACTATTGAATGATTTTAGATAATTAGGAGTCATTGACATACCCTTGATAAACAACATCTAACCAATTTTGAATAGGAATGAAAATAGTTGATAGGGAAGGTTTGTCCATAAATGGGTGAGATAGAGCATTAGCCACAATATTATCCTTACCCTTTTTATAATTTATCTCATAGTCATAACCCATGAGTTTACTAACTCATTTATATTTTGATGGGGTGGAGACCTATTATTTTATGAAATATTTTATATTATGGTGATCACTTTGATGTAAAAATGATTCCCTAGTAGATATGGCTACCACTTTTGTACTGCATGTAAAATGGCCATCATTTCTTTCTCATAAGTAGAGAGTACTAAATTATTTCCAAAAAGGGCTTTATTGGTGAACTTAACGGGGCATACTTATTAAAGGAGAATAACACCAAGTCTATTGTCACAAGCATTACTCTTGATACTGAAGGTCTTGCCAAAATTTGGCATTTCTAGAATAAGTGTAGTACACTCGCTTGTTTTAGTTCATAAAATTCACACTTAGTAGATTATGTCCATGTAAAATCATCTTTTTTTTCAACATAATTTTGAGTATAGCTATAATCTTCTTGTAATCTTTGACAAAATTATGATAATATCTAGTCAGCCCTAAAAAACCATGTAGGATCTTGAGTGTTGGAGGATGAGGCCAATTTGTCATGGAAGCTATTTTCTTAAGATCTACCTAAACCCATTATGATGAAATAATATTCCCAAGATAATCCAATTCATCTTGTCCAAAAGCACATTTGGACTATTTTGTATAGAGATGATGTTGAAAGAGAAGTTATAGTGCAAGCTCCAGATATTGGAGATGATCAGACCATTTTTCACTATAGACGAATATATCATCAAAGAAGACCAAAATGAATTTTCATAGGTAGGGGAAAATATTTTATTCATCAATGCTTGAAATGTTTAAGGACAACTATTAAGTCCAAAGGGCATGACCAAAAAATCATAGTGGCCATCATGCATACGAAAAGTTGTCTTAGGTATATTATCCTCATGAATCTGTATTTGGTGATATCTAGAGTAGAGATCCAACTTGGATAAAAAATGAGTGCCATGAAGCTCATAAATAAGAGGGATCAAAAACTTATCCTTAATTATGATGTGATTAAGTGCACAAAAGTAAATGTAAAGTTGTCATGACCCTTTTTTTTTGGATAACGAAAACTAGGGAAGAATATGGGTTGGTACTAGGATGAATAATGCTTTACTTCAGTAATTCTTGAATGAGAATATTAATCTTGGTATTTTATTGAAATGGGTGGTGGTAAGGACTAATGTCAAGAGGAAAAAATTTAGGAAGGAATTGAATATGATGGTCTTATAGTCATGAAGGTGATAATCCCACTGGTTTAGCAAAGACACATGTATACCTCTACAAAGCATTTATAGATTAGGAGTAGTGGAGACCATTGATGGATAAATTTAAATGGAATGGAGCTAGGTAATGATTCCATATGAATTATTTTAAAGAATATTTTCCATGTGAGATGTGAATTGATGATGTTAAAAGACCCCATTTCTAAGCCTTTTAATGTGTGTTTTTTCCTATTATCTAAAAATTATATCCAATGTTTAGCAAAATCCCATAAGATGGGTCCAAGTGTGCATAGCTATTGAGCTCCTAAAATAACATCACATCCACTTAAGTGTAAGGAAAACATGTCTGAGCACAAGTTATAATATCTAATAGAAATACAAACATTACAACACCTCTATTTTCAAGGTAATGCACCTCCCATTGGAAATCATGATTTCAAAGCTAGATCAAGGATGGATAAATTAATTAGCCTATTTGGTAATATGAGGGTCAATAAAGTTATGAGTATTACCTGAATTAATGACTATTGTGAGAGGGAGCTTCTTAAAGTAACCCCTGAGCCACATAGTTTATGGGCTAGTGAGTATTATGAAGGTACATAGAGATATCTCTAGTTGGTTTACCAAAAAAGTAGGTTCCATAATTGGTTAATATTCTTCTAGATCATATTCTATATCTTATTCATCTTTAAAAAATTAGTTTTAGGTGGAGAATCCACATCCAATATGTAGATATTTTGCTCTACACATTGATGTTCCTGAGTGAATTTGTCATCATAATTATAATAGTCATTTTTATCTATATGTTTTCATCTTTGATTTAATCAAATGCTTGATAGGAGTGATTCTAGGGGATGGTGTTGTTTGAGATTATTGTGGAGTTATATTTATAAATGGAGAAAAATTGAATTTAAATTTCTACTGAGCTATGATATTTTCCTATACCAACATAGCCAACCCTAGGGCTTCCAACATTGTGTTGGGATAGAACATTTTGACCTCTAATTGAATTATATTTTTTATTCCAATGACAAAGAAAATCTTGAATAATTCATTGGACAATCCCTCTGTGTGATTGGCTAGTTTATCACAGTTCCTATTTGGCAATGTTTTGTGAGTGCTCGAGTGAATTCATCAAAAGTACTAGGGCCAAGCCATTGCAAAATGAGCATACAAAAATCAGTCTATATGGGCTCATCATGAGCTTTGGTATACCATTAGTACAATTGAATGGATTCTTGTTCCAAATAAAAGGATGCAAGTGGGACCTTGTTGGCATCAAAAATATTATGCAGATTAAAATATTATTCTTCTTGATAGATCCATCTAGTCAAATTTGAACCATTGAATTGAGGAAATTCAAGATTCAACCCATGAATATTGATGGAAGAAGAAAAATTGTTGTCTAAAGAGGACTTTGGATGTCATTTGTTGTTCTTGGTGGCATGCTAAATAATGAGACCAAGAAATTTTTCATCAAGATCTTTGATGTGGGTTTTGAGGGTGGTAATTTCATCCTTCATTCTTTTGGATCCTATTCAGGTTACTACCATGACCAAAAGAAGATATTTTTTTTATAAATGGGTGGGGAGAAGAGAGTTAAGACATATTTAGTAAGATTTTTTTTTAATTAGGCAAAATTACAATGAGTAAAGGTAGTTTTACTAATTTTTTTGCATAGTGGGAGTATGACTGATGAAGGTTAGAACAATTTAAGGAGTAAAACTAGAAAAAATGGAAATTTTATCAAAGAGAGTCAAAGGAGTAGAAAAGGGAGATGAAAACTATGGAAAAATAAGAAGTTATGGTAAAACCCAAAAAAAGGGAAAATTGAGAATTGTGAGAATTAGGAGTGGAATCAGGATATGGGACCTCAAGAAAGGAAATGTGAGGAATCAAATTTTAGATGTCTAGATAAAGTTTGAGGATGAGTGGGGCTACAAATGGAGAGATATGGAAAAAATGAAAAAAATGAAGATATAGATTTTTTTTATAATTTATATTTTCTATCTATAAGTCCTCTGAGATTCTTCTTATAATATGTAGATAGTTTTTTGAAAATGATAAAATTGAGATTTCCTAGTTTCTAGTTTTTGTCAATTATTTGTCTTCAAGTCCTCTAATAGTCTATGGATACTCTGTTGATTGATTTTTTTGATAGTCTATTGGAAATATTTTGAAATTGATAGAAATGGACCCCAAGTTTTTATTTCTACTTAAGGGTTTAATATATCACTCTGGCCACCAATGTTGTATATGCGAGTACTACTCTCAAAAACTTTTTTAGCCATGGATTTAACTCTAAGTGACAACTCTTGGTTTTCCTCATGGATGGGAACTAAACAATCAGGAAGGGGTCATTGCTCATTTTAATGATATGTCCTCTCAATGGGCCATCTACTTTGGGGTTCTTGTGGTACTCCTCATAATGAGTTTTATGGATTTCACTCAAGCACTTCCCACATTTATGTGATTAGGTTTTTACCATAATCCAAAATAGACTATTATGATAAAAATCATTATTTAAATGAATTATGGCACAAAACAAAGTTAATATTTTATAATAAATAATTGAAATGAATTATGTATTAGAATAGAGTTAAGACTTTCTAAAAGAAAAAAAAATTGTCCTTGGAAAGTGCTCTGATACCAAATGAGAGGATCCTCCCACAACAAACTAATAAAAATGCATAAAATAATAGATTTATAAAATTATCAAAATAATAGAAAGAATTATATTGATCATAGACCACTTCAATGGGTCAACCTCCTTTGAGTAAGCTTAGTACAATAAATTCATGGATGATTTCATTGGCCTTAACACTTATATACTAAGTCTAATCTAAACAACTACTACTTCCCATGAATGTGGGATAAAATAAAATTCTCTTGGGATGACTTACAAAGAATATGAATCCACAATAACAATTACACCAAAAAAATAGAGAGATGGCATATCATAGGTTCCTAAAAAAATTCAGGCATGCACAGATAAGTCAATGTTAATTTTACATGATCAATCAATGCCATCATCTAATATAATAAATCACAATATCTATAGGAAATAACACTATATAATATATGATCAAGAGAAAGACATGTGTAAGTATACCATGATTAATGGACACATACATAAATATATAATGTTATAAATGTGAAAATATGCCTCCATGTAGACATGCCCCCAATTTATAAAGTTTTTCCCTAGGTATAAATAATTCCATACATATGTATGTCCACGTATCATATGTAGCATATATGTCCTACATCTCACTCATGTATACCATGAAAAAATGTGATCAAAAAATTATATGTATAATTCACCATGTATATGGTGAATAAAATTAATTAATTGTGTAATTATTTTTCCTTATTTTAGATTAAAGATATAAACAACTATAAACTATGAACAATCAGATTGTATAAATTATATATAAATAACACATATTAGAATGTAAAATTAGATGTTTAATTGAAATTTATTATTTATTTAAAGTTACTAATAATAGTAGGGTACTTACTTTCTTAATATTTTGTTTAGGTTTGGTACTATCTACAAGTGGCACGAAGGATTGAAACTATATATTAAGTCATTCAAATTTGGAAATGGCTAGAAACTTGTGGTAACTAAATGCATCCCATGTTAGATGTTCTAGACCATTACAAAATATATTATTTCACTTATTTATTGGTGATAGTTAGGAAATTCAAAAATAACATATAATGATTACATTTTAAATAAAAACAATGGTTTCAATACTAACTAACACTAGACATAGGAAACACTAAAATCAAGCATGACTTGGATAAAGAAGAAATCATACATTTCAATAAATAATTTAGAGATGATAGAGGCTATGACTTCACCACCATTATAATTAATAAATATTCTAGATAAAATAAAAATAATATTACAAATATTATTTGATCATAATCTCATTAAATTGCCATCCACTTGACATCTAGTCATGGGACATCTTTCACATCAAGAAATAAAATCATATTTTGGTTATCATAGAATCATGGTACACGAAATATATCTTTGTGACACACTAAATAATCATATTAAAAGATACAATAATGAATTAATTATTAAGTTAATATAAATTTAATATAAACCAATTGCATTAAATTCCATAAAGACACCATTTGACACTATAATAAGAAAGAAACATCTTCAAAAAGAGGATTTGAACATTACAATATACATGTAAAGGGACTATTATATGAACATTAAAATTTATGGCAATAGATATGAATCAAAATGTAGTGTTAGAGGTTTATGATAGTTGGGTCATGACATCAATGAATTACAACATAGAACATATTGGTAATAAACCCTTGTATATATCATTTTACCAATAGATCATGGGAAAAAAATTGTTGATACACACATATGGTCTTGCCTCCTACTTATATAACACCACACACATTGGGAAAATAATGGTTAAAAAAACCATTTTATAGTAAATCCAACAAATAAGTATCTAACTTTCTCACATGTGGGAAGAGTGATAATGATTTGACATGATGATGATATAATCAAAAAGTACAATCTTCTAAGATGGGAAAAAGTACATAATTTGAAAAATAATAAATAGAAGATGAAATGTGATTACATAATTTTAATGACATGATAGGATAATTTTATTTCAATCCTAATGGGTATGACTTATTCTCTGACTCATGAGCACTATGATCAAATATTCCAAAAATAAAAAAAATTATTAAAGTCAAAAACATTCAAAAGGTTAAAAAATTAAAAATCAAGACCTGGTCATGATATTATTACTAGATTACACTATTTACATAAGTTATTTATCACATGTTTGGTAGGTGGCATATTATTTTCCTATACATGTGCATTTCACACTATATGAGTGTGATGTAGGACATACATGTTACACATGGACATATACATGTTAGAATTTCCTTTACCTAGTATCCATGTTGAAATTGAGGGAATATTATTCCATAGGTTTGACTATTAAATGTTATTTCTTTATATGACCTTTATACCATGTTGACCTTCTTATATTGTTTACATGTCTTGCTAGTTACTCATAGCTTACATAGTGCTACATGGATATGATATTATAATATGATGTGACATTGATACATATGGATGGTATATGATAGTATTTACTTATTATATGTTTCATTTATGTTATTTATCTATTAAATGATTGAATACTTTATGCATGTATCTTAGGTGTGACCCTTTGGCCTTGATTTTTAGATTTTTATGTCCCTTGTGTGAGGACATTTGTAATGTTTTATGTGACATATTTGATGTCCATTATTTATGACATATTTATGTCAAATTATGTGTGGCCCTTGGATTTTTTTATTGTGACATATTCATTCCCTTGTATTTAGACCTTGTTGTCATGGGTGACACTAAATTGAAGCTTATTACACTTGTTGATCTTGCTAACATTGATTAATTCCATGATAAATATCATGCACCTTTGTTTTGTAGACTTATTTAGTTATCTTAATATTGTGTGATTCATTGATACATCTATATAGACATCAAATTAATATTCCATGTAGAACATATATTACACTCATATCTTGACTTAAATATACATTACTATGATTACATAATCTCTACATGTTCACATGATACAATTTTATGATTTTGTATTTATGAATGGTGAGATATAATCAACTCTTATTTTGAGATGGGTGAGTTATAAGAAACATCCATCATCTAAAAAAAGGCATTACATTGGTATTTTCATATATATGTATTCCTCTATGAGCATATAATCATATCAAAGTATATATTTTAGAGACTTAGAATGGCTCACATATCAAATGGTTTAGTCACATCACATATATTGGCACATTAATACATATTATTAGTGAATATGACATGTATATACACTCACTTTAGAAATACTTGAGAAAATATTAATATACACTTGGGTGCATATGCATGTGAATATTCACAAAAATCACAAGAACAATAATTACAAGTTTCAAGATATAGGTATCTAAGATATAGGCTCTCAAAATCAACATATATATGCATACAATTATATATAAATTGGTATAGATTTAGGGGGGAATGATATTTATTTTTTCAAATGTACACACTTTTAAATTCATGAGGCATGATATTAGTTCATACATATACATAATATCATAATTTATAATTGAATGTCAAATGGTTTTCATTCTAATTCACACCTATAAAATTTGTAATCCTAATGGGGGCATGAACATTTTTCATTATCTTTAGATCATGCATTGTAATCTACATTTATAAAACTTAATTGAACTTGAGAAAACTTATACAATCAAGACAAAAATCATGATGAGGGATTGAACATTGTTCATTCCTTTTTAATCATTTATTTCATTATACATTAAATAAACATTAGTCAACAAGAGAAATTATATAATTGAATATATAAACCATCTTCAATGGTTGATTTAGTATCATTGAGTGAACCCATCATGTGGTTACATACTTATCCCTGCATTCATAAGGGTTAAGGTATATTGTCTTCATATCCCAAGGGCCTATATAGTTACACAAATTTGGGGAATAATCACCTTGACTCTCATTGTAACTTAGTAAGGAAACACTAGTATCTCAAATGATTTAATAAGAAATCATCATTTCCAATCATACATGGTTGTCACCAACACATAAATGTACTCCATTAGTAATTTAAAATCTTCAAAATTTCGATTCTAGATTAAAATTATTAATTTGAGGACATTGACTACAAATGATTACAGGTTTTGCTATTGAGTAACCTATAAAATTGGAGTTTCTTACCAAATAAAATTTTTGTTGTACACACTCGTGTATTTATTTTCCTTTTACTATATAAATTCCATACTATAGTAAAAGCGGGGAATTTTAAGGCAATAAAATATGGTATTGGTTACATGGAAATGATAACCACACATTTACCATGTATGACTTAAGCACACAAACATGGACCTAACTTTCCATTATATCACACCTGAATTCTACCTTATGAGTTTAAAAATTCCATTCTATTTGTACATACCTATAATAACCTCATTATATATTTAAACCCTACTTATTATATTACATAAACATATCTATACCATTAGTTATAACTCTCTATACATAGGTTGGTTTTCTCAATTTTCATCAATATTACCAGTTAATCATAAGTTGTTTTGGTCAAAGTCGACCCTCTCTTAGTAAAAAATAATTTTTAGAATAAAACCTTTCCTTAGGATTAACCAATATACATAATGTGTCATTGGCATGACAAATTACCCAATTAGAATCATATATAAACAAATCAAGGTCTCACTTAATAGGGGACTTTAGCACTTATATTTTACATATTTGTATAATATTAGACATTGTTAAAATATACCATATTCTTACCAAATTGAAAATATGTCACTAAGAGTATCTAGTTCAAGGATTGGGTATTTAGCTGAGTGAGAATGGTTTTTGGGTGGTCTTGGGTAGGAGGTGAAATGTCTAGAGTTGTAAAAATCCAACACAAGGAAATGGGATGAGAAGGAAATAAAGGAGAATGACACAAGTAATGGAATAAATAGAAATAATTATTGAATATTGATAAAAAAACATAGATACTTCACTTTTATGTGTTACCAATCTGAGGAATGTTGGTGTTGGCTAAAAATCTTATTATGGATCCTAGAGTAATATCAGTAGCATAACGGTACTTTGGCTCAAGATAGTGAGTTACAAAAGTACCCTAAGCCTTTGACCTAGTTCTTAGTTCACTGGGAATATTTTAAGATTCACTTGAGATTCAAAATCTCTTTCCTTGAATCATTGATTTCAACCTTATCTTCCTCTCTTAATATAGAGCAAAGGGACATTGAGATGAAGAGTATAATGAATGGTTTATCAAATAGTTTTACCAATGGTCTAATCATGCATTGATCATGTGAATAGTAGACTAAAATTAGATAGCTGGTAATCAATGAATGATTTTCAATTAAGGTAGAATTTCTAGTTACATTGAGTAACCATCAGTGCTCAAAGTCAAGCATCAGTGGTCGAGGGTCAATCATCAATGGTTAGGAAGACATATTCAAAATGGATAAAACTAGTCATTTTAAATTATGTTTGGTGGTACAAATGTTGATAAATGGTCTAAGGGGGCCAAATGCAACATCTAGAACCATAGTATATGGTTTTCTAGTGCCTAAATTTTACCCCTTATGTTACATACTTTGTATTAGGAAGATGTAAAATAAAAAGAAAAAATTGGTAGAAGGATGGATGACCCAAGTATGAGAGGAGATATTCCCCTCAAAACTAGGAATTGATGAGATGAAACAGAGTCAGGTGTAGGTTTGATAAGCAAATAAGTGGGTGAAAAATTGGGTGGTTGTTAAAAAGGTTGGTTGATTAAGAATTTAAGTGTGAATAAGAATAAATAATATGATGAAGTGAGATATCATAGATCACACATATACTAGGTTACCATAGTTGAGGTAGGTTGTAAAATAAGGTTGGACCAAAAGGAGAGGTGATAGAGTAACCAATCCTTAGTGTTAGGCATAAATGATATGGGTTACTTTATAAACTCAAGTCTCTTAGGTGAGGTTGATGTATTCTCAAGAATCTAAGGTACGATGTGATCTTGAGAAGACAAAATAATTAAAGGTATTGGGACTATAAAAGGTTATGCTTCGATGCACCTTAATTATTGGTGTGAAAAATTAGCAGTAGTTCATCAAGCATGGCAAGGTAAGTATGTGGTCAAAATCATCAAGGTAAGGTTCTCATGAATAGTGTGAAAGGTGGGCCAAAATGGCCAAGGTGAGGTTATTTGGTTGGTTGGTTAGTGGAGAGTGAGGTTCTCTCCAATGGGTGCATGTGTTTTAGTAAGGTGGTTATTTGGAAAAGTATGGTTGGAATGGAAATATCCTATAGGGGTCAATTTTTGATGGTCAAGGTCAACCATCGATGGTCACCTAATGACCATTGGTGGTCAGGCATAAACCTTAAAATGGAAACTATTAAAGTTTAAATGAGACTTTTTCATTTGTAGTTCAACCCATGACATTTTCTCATTATTATTATTATGTAAAAATGATAATGAATTATATTGTGATATCTAAGTGTAGACTATGATTGTGACTGAGTGAGTTAGGGTTAACTAAGATTGGATGGTGTTAGGTGGAGAGAGATCAAGGTAGACTAGGGTAAGAGTTGAGCTAGTGAGGATGTAATGAGGTAGAGGTAGTGTGTAGGTCCAAGTGGAAGTGGTGGTACTAAGGGATCTAACATGATGGAGGATGCATAATGAGGTAAGAGAAGAAATTGAATTCAAAATTGGTTTTGTGATTTTAATTTTTTTGTTTGGGTGGGTATACATTGAAAAAATAAGGGGTGTTTGAGTTTTTGGTATGAAATTGGGTAGTGGGTGGGTTAAATTATGGGTAGAAATGAAGGTAAGGGAGTTGGTTAGAAATTAGGGTTTGGTCATCAGTGGTCACCACATAGTGACCATTGATGGTCACTATTAACCATTACCAATAGATAGGTGATCATTGAATGGTTAGTGTTTAGATCATTGATATTCCACCACCTTAATCATTAGTGGTTGAGGGTTGATCAGTGATGGTTCCACCAATAACTATCAATAGTCAACACTCAACCATCAATGGCTAGTATAAGTCTTGTAAAAGGGGTAGATATAAGGTACAAAAGGGTAAGGTTTAGTTTAGGTAGGATTAGGTAAATGTGAGGTAAATAGGATAAGATAAGAAATGGGTTAAGGGTATGGCTTGGCTTGGTTTAGGTAGGATTAGGTAAGTGCTAAGGTGAAGGGTAAAGTGAATTAAGGTATGCATCTAACCTTGTAAGTGAGGGATCAATTATGTATGTAAGACCAAGTGTCTCAACTCCTAGATGAGTTACATAGGTATATGATGGACCATGAGTGGGAACACATGACTATAAAGGGCCTAAGTGGCATGAGATTTTATCAACATGTACTGAGAGATGTGATGATGTTGGTAGACCTTATCATGAGATGGGACCTAGCTACCAACACTTTATTACTACTGAGGGGAGAGATTACCATCCTACTAGAGGATATTCATTAGATTTTATGGCTATTAATATGGGGAGAGCCAATAGATAATATTGATAGTGAGGAGTTAGATGTGCATATGGATAATTTATTTAATGTGGAATTTTTTCATGCTAAGTATCATGTGGGAGGTCTTCATTATGCCCCCATGTATCACATGGATAGGGGAGGGAGATGGATTATCATGATGATGATAGATATAAATTTCTATGCACTCATATATTTTAGTAGTGGCATATTTCCATTTTTATTTATAGGTTTTCTTGTTGACATGATGATAAATAAAATAGTGTTTTCTTGGGATTTAGTTTTACTACTTCAGATCTATCAAAATCTCTAAGGATACATAGTACATAAGAGGTATGACATTATCATCATATTTTTTCTACATTTTTGGGCATATGAGCACATCATAGTACTATGACCATGTGGATTTCCATGGTAGGAATGGGATTAGGGGGACTTTAAAGTGGGATTTATGAGGTGGATAGGACATTATGCACTAACAACACTAAGGGAGGAACACAAGACTTGGAGTGGTATATAGATTGGTTAAAGGTACTGGTGGATGGGGAGGTCATCTAAAAGCCATATACTTGATTCTTAATAAGGGTGAGGTATGTTAAGTAGACCCTATCACTATAGAGTTATAGGTGGATATATGGGAGATGGAAGAATGAGGTGGAGCTCATCCCATTCAATAGGGTGAGGAGACAATTTGGCTTAGTATAAGGTGTCCCATGTGATTTTCTAAGGTATAGAAGAGAGGATACTAAGGTACCACTACCTTCACCATAGCCTAAGGTTATAGATATTAAACATGATGAGCTACTAGTGGCCATAGTTATTGATTATGTAGGAGTTATGCTAGATTACCTTATATGGTTTTAGGCACTTTATGTAGTAGTAGTGTTTGGGTAAGATGGTGTATGATAGGCACCCAATATAGACATGGTTAAGAGGGGTGGGGAGCACATGGATATAGATGACCCTAATAGGTAGACACTCATTATGGATAGAGATCAGGTATGGGCAATACTAACCATAGCATAGGAAACTCTAGTAGTGGTCACTATATTGAGATATGGCATAGGGCCATGTAGCTACTCTTATGAAAGAGAGGGATATAGCATGAGCACATCTAACATTAGTGACATCAGAGAGGGATTCCCTAATATAGGAAAGAGGGTAGGAACCTACACCTATAAGACCATTGAGGACTATCTTTGTATCTAGGTATGTGACCATAGTTGAGGTACTTAAATACCATGAGGAACTAGTCTTTAGACAACTTCTAGATGGGCCTTGATATGTTGAGTATAGAGTAGTGGTTACTGGGTGATTAATCAGTGTGACATTAGGTGAATGGGAAACATCTATGGATGTAGAGATAGATCCCTATGATAAATAGGCATTAGGATGCAATGGTACCCTAGGACCTTAGACTCCTATTAAACTCAATAGTTTTGATGTATTATATGATTTTGATACTGGCCTACGAGTTGATGTAGCAAGAAGTACACATTGTTGTGATAGATATGGACATTATTATGATATATGATTTTTTTATGATTTATGATCTTATTTATGTGATTATGGGTTATAGATTTTTTTAATGGTTATTTATTTTGTGTTCATGATGTTATTGGTTTTTGATGATATGATCATGATATTGTGATTAAATTTTATTTTATTAGTAGATACAAGCTTAGTTAAATGTTAAAAAAGTGTATTAATGAGTCTATGTTCCCATTTATATAGATATACATGTGATGGATAACATATGTGATGAATCATTGGTTTAAAAATGGATATAAATGTGATAAATGATGATGATTAATGAGATGTTATTGGTTATGTAGATATATGAGATGACTTTTAATATATGAGGTGGTTAATTTATTAAAATATTTTTATGGTTAAAATGATTAACCAATAAATTAGAATTAAATCATGAAACAAAACATAAAATGTTAATTCAAATGAATTTTAATGAAATATATTTGATTATATTATGGTTAAATAATCTTAAAACACATAGCGTAAGTTCAAATAACAAAACTAGACATAAGGAAAGAAATGAATGATAAAATAATCAAAAGACAAACATCTTAGTGAGTGCATCAACAAATAGGTTTGAGAAAATAAGAATGATAAATAATGATATTTAATTGGTGAATACCAAAAGAAAAGGAATCTAGATTGGCTTATGAGCCTAAGCCCTTCAGATGCTTTGCATAATAATTTATGAATTGGTTAAAAAAATCACATGATCACATAGTGTCAAGTAAGCTCAAAATCCTTTGTTGAATAGAGGGTCTAAAGGGGACATATATGATAAAGTAAAATTCATATGAGGTTATCTTACCCCTTATTTAGGTTTTAAAATATCTAGTATAAAAGATAATATGTCATAAATGGTGTAGACTGGTCAATGTGAGAAGTCTACTCATGAAAGATGATTGTAGCTTCCAAATAATAGGTATTTTGATAATTTTGTTATTACTTTTATATGTTGGGGAGGATGATCAATGTGAGAAGCTTCTAATAAATTTCCTTATTTTGACAAATGATTTTATTTAGCCATCCTTCAAGGGGATGGTTGAATATTTTTAAAATTTGTTTTAGGCTTTTTGATAGTTGTCCTTTAAGGGAGTGAACTACCTTACATTGAGAAATTTTGATTGGTTTTGGAAACTATCCTTTAAGGGAGAGGTCTAATAAAGATAGAGATGACACATAATATAGATGTATATTAATTTTTGCTTTTGATCACATATACTTTCTTATATAGGCTGAAATTATTACATTTATGAAGGCAAAACTAAAGCATACGAAGGTTAAAATAGTGGGTGAGAGGATTATTTAAGAGAAAATGACCATGGGATACCATCCTATTAGGTACAAAAGGTATCCATGATAATCATTCCATGGGTAGAGCCATGGTACCCATATTTAGGATCAAGGATACAATTGTTATGGAAAATCACATGATTTTGTGCTTTAATTTGTATTCCTCAAGGTGAGGCAATAAAGGTGAAAATATCGTAAAATAAGGGATGAGATTAAGTTACATAGAAGGTGAATTTGATAATATCTAACAAAATAAAGGACATAGATTCAAATCATTGAGAGGCTTAGGTTATGGTTTCCACTGAAGAGAGGGTAACTAATAGGCTCTTGGTACATACTTGTACATAATGATATAAGATCCAAGACAATTGAAATCAAACTTACCCCACTTGATTTTATCCATATTGGTTACATGTTTATTCTATTTTAAGACAAAGTCTCATATATTGAATTATCATTCTCTTAGGTTTTTTTAAAGGTACATTTGATTCATTTTTGATAGACCTAAAGATGGTTAAGTGTGGCCAAATAACACTCATCAAGTAGTTTAAGTTGGGATAAATATTCTTGATAATAATCAACCTCAAATATGATATCCTATAGGGATATGTAAATAGATGGAATTTATCCTTCAAGAGGCATGACAACTTATACTTGAAATACAAGATAAAGTGTTGGTACTCATAGGGGTTCGAATGCTAGTACGATATGCCCATAAGGTGAAAGGAATGTGTAAATGCTAATCCTAACTAGATGCATTAACCATTTTAGTTAGCATTTTTTTTAGGGTTTTCTTAGAAGCTTCATCATGCCCATTGGCTTGTAGATGATAGGGTTAGTATAAACTCAACTTAATTTGAAATGCATCATAAATATCTTATAATTTTTTATTGTTAAAAGACTTATCATTATCAATGATTATCTTATGAGTCATGCCAAAATGATAGAAAATGTGATGGTTAATAATTTTTTTTTCATTTTTGGTTAAAATGAGAGGAATAGACTCCACATATTTGGTGAAATATTCAGTCTCAATGATGATAAAATGATATAACTATGAATAATTAAGGTTAATTTCACCAATAAGATCTATTCCCCACTGTAAGAAGGGATATAAATCCTTGGATACTTGGAGTCTATGACTAGGTGCATGATGTAAATTGGTGTTTTGTTGACATTTAACATACTTCTTGACATAATCAAAACAATCTTGATTAAGGGTGGTCCAATAGTAGCCATGGGGAAGGATACATTTAGCAATATCTAGGCCATGAAATTGTCCCCCATAAATCCTATCATACATTTATTTGATACCATGATAAATTTCATAAATTTGTAAGCAATAGAAATGGAGACCATCCAAGCCATGCCTATAATTTTTTTCCCCTAGTATGGTATAAGGAGAGGTAATCTAAATGATTGTTCTTCAACCATTCCTAGAAAGATTGTAGGGAATGATGCCTAGGTTGAGATAGTCGAAGATCTACTTATACCAAAGGTCAGGTTGGGTCTCCTCCACACCAAAGATGGAAGGAAAGTTTGGTTTGGTATAAGAAGGCTTAGTAAGATGATTTATATTGAAAAATAAATTAGATTTAGAAGGTGAGGATGGGGTCTGAGAAGTAAGAGAAGCCATTATATTTATGAACTTGTTTGTATAACATAGAATGGTTTAGATAAGGTAATGTTCAAATTATGATAAGAGTATAACAACTAGTTATTTATACTATTGTAAGATGTCATTTTTACATTGATAATAGAAATTTATTTGATTAACCATAATTTGGGAGCAACTAAAAACACTAATCATCTTGAATCTCAAGGTTAAAGCAGTTTGAAGACCTATCACTAGGGCTTAGTACTTAGTCATGTTATTGGTACAATAAAAATCAATCTTAAAATATAAAGGAAGGGGTTTATCATCAAGGCGGGATGAGAATGATACCAAAACCCCCACCATGTTGTCATTTTGAGCCATTGAAGAGCATGGTCATTTTATATGTGATGTCCTATTGAGAAAGAATCATGATGGACTCATAGAGAAACTCAGAAGGAGAAGGTTTAGTTTCCACTAAAGGTGATTTATCTAATTAGTCAATAATGACTTGCCATTTAATTGAATTTTGCTGAAGTAACTCAAGATCAAACTTAGATAAAAGCATGAGTAATTTATCCATATTCTAGTTTTGGTATGGCTTGGAGTACATATACTTGAGTGGGTCAATGTTGGGTATGACATATATCTTATGATTGAGAAGGTAGTGATAGAGTTTGGAAGCCATAAAGACCAAGGCAAGGTAGAGTTTTTTAGTATGGGTTTAATGAGTCTCATACTCTATAAGTATTTGAAATACATAGTAGATATCTTACTCTTTATGTTTCTCATCTCAATGTTCAAGCATTTCCCTTAAATAGTGGTTGGTGGAAAAACAATAAAGGTAGAAAGGTTGATCCTCTTTAGGAGGAATGAGGATGGGTGGAGAAAGAAGTTACTCTTTAAGTGAATCAAAGTCATTTTGATAGTCCTTATTATACTTAAAGGATACATCTTTTTTATAAGGTGGTGGAAAGGTTGTCATCTATTATATAGATGAGAGATGAAGAAATGAATGGATGGAGCTTCCCCTACAAAATCCAACATTCCTTGAGGTGGGTAGGAGGAGGCATGTCAAGGATTTCTTTGATTTTTGTAGGATCAAATTTGATTCCTTGAAGAGAGATGATAAATCCAAGGATATTTTTTGACAAGACCCCAAAAATGCATTTCTTAGGGTTACGAGAAAGATGGTAATGGATGAGGTGTTTGAAAATAACCTTGAAAACTACTAAGTGATCTTTAGGACATTTAGAATTTCCATGTAGGTCATCTACATAATCCTCTATGGTTTTATGAATAAGGTCATGGAAGATATAAGTCATGGTATGTTTGTAGGTTACACCAAAAACTTTAAGACTAAAACTAATGACCCTATAGCATAAATTTCCATATGGGGTGATAAAAGTAGTTGTATGTTGGTCTTTAGGAACAAACAAGTATTGACTATAGCTCAATAAACCATCCATAAGAGATAACATCTCATGGTCAACTATGAGATCAATAAGTTGGTTAATTTTTGGTAAAGGGAATTCATAATTTAGGTAATCAAGGTTAATATCATGAAAATCCATGCAAATATGAAGTACCCCTATTTCTTGGGTGATAGGCATGACATTCAATACCTAATGGGGATAGTCAATAAGTTGGATGAAATCTATGGATAAGAGGTATTAAAGCTCTTCTTTGATAAGAAGGGCTATGAAAGGGTGCATATAATGAATCTTTTGCTTGATAGGATTGGCATCTCAAGTAGTAAAAATATAATGGGTAGAGATGGAAGGGTTGATTCCTAGTATGTCATTATAAGACCAAGAAAATGGTATGCTATAGTCTTGCAGGAAGGAGAGAAAATATTGAAACTCTAAGGAATACAGTGATTGGTTAATTTTAAAAATGTGTGGGTTATCTTGAGTACCCAATTTGACATCCATGGTGGATTCATTCAACATGGTTGAAGTCTTAAGAGGAAGAGATTTGTGGATAAAGGAATATTCTACACCAAGATAGGGAAGAATTAAATTGTCATCTTGACACCAAGTGTTATTAATGGTAGGAGAGTCATCTTCTACCATCTCCAAATTAGTTAGAGGAATGGTTATGGTCTTCCCATCCTCTTTATAATTCAAGGGTCCAAGGATAATCATGTTGATGAAAAGAAAAGTTTGGGGGAATGATATTGAAATCCTCAAATTTTGATGGTGAAGAGGTTGGTGAGGATGTAACTTTGTCATCAATAATGGTAATGAGGGAAAAATTAGTTAGATCTTCAGGTGGAGTGAATCCAAGACCAAATGTCTCATGAGTATTTTGGGTCTTACATAGGAATAACTCATGTGGTCCATGATCAAAATGTCCTAGACTAAATCCCTTCTGAGAACACCTATGGAGGTATGTCTTATTGAACTCTAGTTTATCTAGAAAGGAGAAATTAGAGTTGAATGGTCAAGTAGAAGAGGAGGTAGGTGGGGAGAAAAATGGTTGATCAAGTCTCCCATAGAAAATATTGGTTTAATAGCTAAGGGGCCTAGAAATAATCATAGATCCAACATTGGGATCATAAATAGGGTTTTGGTCAAGGTTTCTATACTCTTGGGGAGTATGGAAGGCATATAAGGTCAAGAGGCAATACTCCAAAGTGAGAGACAGTGGAATGTTTATTCTAAGGGGTCATTCATAGGGATTTGGGTAGAATGGATTTATGATCTAGTCAAGGCTTGGTTGATGAAAGAGGTGGATTCTTCATTGGTTGGTGAAGGATTGGTGGAGGGAAGGAGAAGAACATCATTTAGCTAGTACATCATATTTCATGATGTAAAAGGACTTGGATCAGCTTATATGGTAACTTTTTGACCTTCATGATCCAAAATGATGTACCAGTGTAGGGTGGATGACACACAATTCATGAAATGGATCCAAGGGAATCCAAGCAGAACATTGTATTATAACTCACCTTATATTATATAGTATATCTCAATAATCATGTGAGGTCTTAAATGAATGCGGTTGACGACGGTTCCTAGAATTGTTTCCATAGTGTCATTAAAAAAATGGAGTACCACTATAGTTTATGACATAATGTTCTTCAACAATTTTAGTTGGTCATATGCATGAGAGGAGATAATGTTGATGCTAGTTCCTCCATCATTCATAACCATTTTAATGGAGGTTTGGTTAATATATGTGGTAATGAATATGGGAGGATCTAGATCATGGGGATTAATGGAGGGTATATCTAAATCTTTAAAGGTAACAAGGGTGGAAATCTGAAGGGCTATGATAAAGGTTATTAGAGGTTGTGCATCTTCTAGTTAAACCTTTATGGTCTAAAAATCCTCTATCATCACCTAGTAGTGATGGGGTGAGGCATTGATTAGTTCATATAAACTCATCTTCACATGATTTTTATGAATTTTATTTAAAACTACTCTTTAGATTGACTTGGAAGGGTTGGATTGGGATTCACCCAAGATGGACAGCTTAGGTTTGGCTAAAGGTGAAGGTTTTTGGGTTTGTTTCAGTGATTGGGTGGTGGAGGAAGGGTATGTCTATGGAATGTACACCTTTTCATTCCCTTTATCATTTTGTTGGGATTTTGATCATGTGACTATATGTATGGTATGGATTTAGGAAAGAGTTTCACTAGAGGACTACTTTGGTTCCTCCTCACTCTTAGATGAGAGTGTGAGAGTAGGTAAATTTGGGGTGGTGACTTATAGTTATAGGAGTGTTGGTGGGATCATGAGAGGATATTATTACAATAGGTCATCCTTAGCACACAACTAGTGGAATAGGACATAGAGAAATTTATAATTCTCCATATTGTACATAGGTGTTCTATGGATGAGCATACCATATTTAGATTAAATCGGGATGGTTTAGGACTATGGGGGTTGAATGGTTTGATGTGTGTAAAGGTAAA
The DNA here is from genome assembly GCA_037957365.1 of Torreya grandis. Classification (NCBI taxonomy): domain Eukaryota; kingdom Viridiplantae; phylum Streptophyta; class Pinopsida; order Cupressales; family Taxaceae; genus Torreya; species Torreya grandis. The sequence goes on from JARHVA010003839.1 coordinate 116,793, forward strand.
GCAATAGGATTGAAAGAATACTTTTAATATGGTTGAGTAAGACTCAAGCAAAGGTGATAAGGGCATTGGGTTTTTGGCTTTGGTTTTTGTGGTGGAAGCCTTCTTAGGAGTGGGCTTCACAATGGGAGTTCTGGGTGGTGGAATATTTTTGGTAGGTATTTTTGGAGTAGATTTATTAGGGGTTAATGGTTTAGAGGTATAAGGTGTAGGGGTAGATGGTTCGTAGGTAGAAGGCTTATAAATATAAGGTTTGTTAATGGATGATTTAGAGTTAAAAGGTATAGAAATAGAAGGCTTGGTAGTGGAGGGTTTGGAGGTTGAAGGCATGGAAAGAATAGGTAGAGGTGTAGCTAAAAGAAGATGTTGGGTTTGGGTTATTTTTGGGAGATGTGTTTTATTAATAGAAGGATGAGTTCCTAAGATGGAAGAATGATGTGGTCCTAAAATGGAAGGAAATATAGAAATGGGTGGTAAGGTTTTGGTTTTTGGAATTCTAACTAGCTCCAATTTCTTGGTTAGCTTAATGTGGGGTTTAATTGGTGGGATAGATGGTGCTAAATCCAAATTTAATATAAGGTGTGTAAAGATATGAGTAGGGATCATGCCTAGGTTTTTGATGTGATTTGTAAGTATTGTAGAAGATGTTTGGGCTAATTTGGGTGGAGTTAGTTTGGTTAGTTAAACTATCATTTGAGAGGTATAAGTTTTTACTCATTTGGTTGGGATGATGGTGGGTTCACTAGTGGAAGTGGAAGGCTGGGTTGATAGTGGTAGGATTGAGGTCCCTTGCTTGGTTGGATAGGGTATCCAAAGATAATGCCAAAATTTGGCATGATCTATGTTGGGTTGGGATAGGTACTCTATGTTTTGAAGTAGTCTATAGAAAGGCTTATAGATGGGTTTGGTTTCTTTGGTATTAGACTCAAAGGATAAGCCCATGGGTGGAGAAAAGAAGTAGTTTCCTTATCATTTTCCTCAATCAAAGGGTCTAAGGTTTGGGAAGGTAATTCCTCTATGTGAGGGGTAAGTTGAATGGCCTCTTCCTTATGAATGCTTTCTAAAGGAACAATGGATTTATCTATGATGGAAGAGAAAGGTATGGTGTTAATGGTTGCCTCCTCTGGTATGCCTTTTAAATTAGATTTTGGTAGCTCCATTACCTCAATAAGTGGAGAAAGGGGAATGGTTGCTTCCTTTATATTAGTTCCTAAAGGAATAAAAGGTGACTCCACTACCTCAATAAGTGAAGGGGAATAAGAAGTGTTTTGGAAAATGGTTTCCTCAATAATGAGCTCACTAAGGACCACATTGATAGTATGGACCTCATGGTTGTGAGAGGATTCTAATTTATTGTTTTCATTTTTACAGAAGGGGCATGGTTATGGAAAGGTTGTCTAAATATGTTAAGTTACTGATTTGGGAGTGCATTGGTATTATCTATCACAAGTTACCCTTTGTCAATCAACCTTTGAATAATTATTTTGAATGTATTTCATCTACTCACATCATCTCCAATGACATGATGGAAAGCACACAATTTTTTCTTCCTATAACAACTCAATATAAGAAGAGAGGAATATAATTGCTATAGGGGTTTAATTGGAGGAATTTGTATCATATTTTCTTTCAACAATTTTTACAATATGGAAGCATCTAACTCCCATAGTAGAGTATATTGATTTTAGTTGTTACGTTTTTGGTTTTAGGTATTCTAGTTGGATGAATTAAAATAGTTGGGTTGGTTAACAATAAAAGGAGGGGTATTTTTAAGGACAACTAAATTCATTGTTTCACTAGTTTTGGTGTTGGTATTGGAGTGGTTGGTGGTTTTGGAGGATGAAGTTTCATTTGACTTGAAAATAGAATTCTTGTTTCTCAATTTCAGCTTGCCTTCATCAATGGCTTTGATTTATAATTTTTGTGACATGGTGAAATCCTCATCAAAGGTTTTGAAATTTTGAACCTATAGCATGGAGGAAATATGTTGGACACAAGCCCAAGAAAAAATATCAATCAGCTTGGGTTGGGTCAAAGATAAATAGAGTTTGTTTATCAAACCTCTCCGATGGGCCACAAAATTAGAAATTGAATAGTCCTCAAATTGCTGAATGGAGTAGATGTCAGTGATAAAAAATTCTTAGATGTATTCATGGAAACATTATCTAAGAAGGTCTAAGATAATTGGGAAAAATAAAAGAGGGAGTTCTTGGTAATAACACTATACCAATATAATGCCAGACTAGATAGGGACATGGGAAAGGTGTGAAGGAGAAAATCATCATAAGAAATCAAATAACAAGAGTATCTAAATGCTCTAAGATGTTGTTGAGGATCCTCCTTGCTCTAAAATTTTTAAAATTTTAGATGTTACCATTGAGGAAGATAAGGTTAGATTGCGATGGATGGATGAATTGGTTCATTACAAATTTGATCATATGATAAGAAGTAATGGGCACTAGAGATAAATGACTCCAAATTTGTCATCTTGTCCATTAACATCTTAATTAGATTAGTTTGTAGTTGTGCACCCCCATAGTTGTACGGTAAATTTTATTATGGTTTGCTAGGTGCAATGTAAGGATAGCTAGTGGAAGGTTGGGAGGTTTCCACATATTAGTATGTGCACATGGGTGGTTGATAGGATGCCATGTATATGTAAGTGGATATAGGAGGTTGGGCAGAAGGTGGAGTCATATACCCTTGTGGGTTAGGAATATAGCTTGGGTTGGGTGTAATGGGTACTTTTTGAGGAGTGTAAATGGGTTGGGTTAGAGGTATGGTTGGGTTGATAGGTTAGGAATTGATGGTAACCTTGGTACTAATGGGTGGAAGGGTAGAAGGTATGGAAACTACCAAGATTTAAAATGGAGTGGAGGTTAGTAGGTTAGAGATAATAAGAGGAGAGGTGGAAATACTAGTATAGGGTAATCCAATGGTAAAAAAAAGTATAGGTACTTAAAGGTTGGGTTTCTCATATACTAGAAGATTTATTGGTTGGGGTGGAAATAATTTAAGTGTTGTTTGGTTGTATGGGTTGATTTTGGATGGTAGTATTCATGGGATTATTAGTATAAGAAGATGCTTGGGTGACTAAGGGTTAGGTGGAAATAGTGGCAATAGAGGTGCTTCCCATAATATGGGATGGAATACCATAGGTTGTATCAATAGATGGAACTAAGGAGGGGGTAGAGTGAGATATGGTGTTAAGGTAGTGTTGGAGGGCTTTGGGGCTGTTATCTAAAAAGGTGGTGAGATCCATATTACCTTGGGTAATCATTCAAGGGATACTAAGACTTTGAAAAGGATGAGGAGAGCCCTCTATATATGAAATTTACTACATGTATGAATAAGAAGAGGAAGATGGTTGGTTGAGTGGTAGATCTTGATTGGCTTGGTTTCTTAGTTATTGTCTAGTGAGAACCTTTCAAAGAAATGGGAAAAAAAGATAAGAGTGATATCACAACTCAAAAGAGAAGAAATAAAAATAAAAAAATATCTAGGTTAAAAATGCATAAACTAAAGTGTGTTAAAATCCTAAGGTGCCTTGTATCTCTTTTTAAGATTATGCCTAAATTTTAAAGAAGTTATGAAGACCAACTTGGGCTTATAGAGCAGGTACTAGAAGAAGATATCTAAGGATGCTTTCAGGTAGTTAAAGGCTCTCAAGATTTTTACTAGAACTTGTTACATGGATTTATATTGGGGCTTACCCCTTCACTTCACACACCATAATGATAAGGGTGTCAGGTTCTTAGCTAGGATATACCAAGTTGCTATAGATTATACTCAACCAACATACTAAGTTGGTTCTCCCCTGGGTAGTGAAATCTAAGTAGGATAACCAATAAAAGGTGACCATTATGTGATGAAATCTAAGTCAAGATTTATGTCAATCTTTTGATGTTTGATTAAATGTTTGGTTTGGTATTATGTGTTCGATAATAAGTGAGATTATGATTAATTTACTTGATTAAATTAATCTATGTGAGCTAATCAATATAAGCAAACAATGGATGAAAAGTTAATTTTAATCCAAAAGAATTTTTTTGTGTCCTATAAAATGAATAAAAACTAACTAAGATGCACCTAGATGTGATATGATGATGAAAATATGATGCCTACAATGATTAATTTTGATTTTCAAGAATGAAAGAGAAAATGACTTTTTATAGTTTTTTTCTCAAAGAAAGCAAAAGAAACTAGAACTTGAATTTTGGAAAGGAAGAAAGGAAATAAGTAACATTTAGTTTTCAAAAAATAATGAAATGATTGAATCTTATCTAATGAATTTAAATTTCCTATAACTATGAACCCAATAAAAATCCCAAGGGTCCCACTAGGCATGTCAGAATGTTTCACTAGATTTTTTCTTTATTTTCTTTAGAAAGAAAGTTGTAAAACTTGAAATAAGGTTAAGGTTAGTATAACATGGTGTGTTGTGTGGATGTTAATCTAAATGATTATGGATACTCCTCTTTGTTTTTGGAGGATGAATCGTAGATAATAAAGCACTAGAATATAATGGTTCATTAATGACATAATAGGGTAGACTACCTAGCATGAGCTAGATCCAAGAAGCACAAGTTTCTTTAGAGGATGTCAATCCATGATTTTAAAAAACTTTAGTTTTGATAAAATGAAAATAGATGGCTACATGAAATAACAAAAGGTAATGAAATCAAATATAATAAATGCTTGAATATAAGCAAGTGATTATGAATAAAAATAGTAATAAATGACTGAATACTAATGATAAATTACTCAAATTGGATTCAAAAAATAATTTAAAGTTTTATGATAAAGAATAAACTTGGAAAGTTGAATTTGGGTATAGATAGATGGGTAAAATCATCTTGATATTATAAAATGACACATAGTGACCATCGACGATCAGGGTTTGACCATCGATGATCAGGGTTTGACCATCACCATTTAGGTGACCATTAGTGGTTATTAACCATCGGTGGTTATAAAAATCTATTGGTGTTTATGTAAAACCATTGGTAGTTACTATTAGATATGTTTTGGGAAGATAAGCCTGTTGAGGAGAGTTACAGAAAGGTTTTGGGAGTGGTGTTTAGATTGAATGTTGGTTGTGAGATAGAGAATAATGATCAAAGGTATCTAGTTTTGGGATTGTATATTCAAGTGAGTGAGAATGGTTTATGGGTTGTCTTGGGTAGGAAGTGAAATTTATAGAGTTGAAAAACTCAAACATAGGGAAATGAGATTAGAGGGAAATAAATGGGAATGATACAAGCAATGAAACAAATAAAGTTAATTATTGAATCTTGATAAAAAAACATAGATAATTATATTTTAGTTGTTGGTCTGAGGAATGTTGGTGTTGGTTTAAAATCTTGTTTTTGATCCTGAACCAATGTCAGTAGAGTAATGGTACTTTATCTTAAGATAGTGAGTTGTAGAAGCCTAGTTCTTAGTTTATTGGGAAGATTTTTGGATTCACCTAGGAGTAAGAATATCTTTCCCTAAATAATTTATTTCAACCTTATATTCCTCTATTTATTTAAATCAAATGGAGGTTGAAATGATGAGTTTAAAAAATGGTTTATCAAATAGTCTGACCAATGGTCTAATCATGCATTGATAATATGAACAATAGATAAAAATTAGATAGATGGTAATAAATGAGTGATTTACATTTTAAGTTGTAGGTGAGGTAGTTTTTTTGGTTGCATTAGGTAACAACTAGTGATTGAAGTCAACCATCAACGATCAATGGCTGACCTTCAATAGTATGGAAGACATAGTCAAAATGGCTAGAACTAGTCATTTTCACTTATGTTTTATTGTTAAAATTTTGGGAAATGGTCCATGGCATCTAAAGGGTGTTTGAAGGGTTAATGTGACATATAGAACCATAGTGTATGGTTTTATAATGTCTACAACCATATACAATATATTGTTGTCTTAAGTACATACACTAAAATAAGGTAGTCATAATTAAAAGCATATGATATGAGCACCCTCTACAACCATTGGCATATCCTCCTCCACCCTCACCACAAATAAATTATATTGATACAACCATATAGGATCAATATATAGTTTCAATGGTTACATATATATAATATCTTTATATACACCTAACTCAGATAAAAGTATTTGTGTCTACTATTAAACTAGATATTATTTGTTGATCACATCAAAGAGTTATTCAAACTTCATATAGGCCATCATCTCATATAATATTTAATCAATTAGTATCATAGATAGTCCACTATGTTCCATAGAAACCATAGGTAGTGAGACACTCTCCTAATATACAATAGACCCCACAAAGCCATCATTTATTTAGAGGTACCCATTGTAGACACCCAATTTTGCACACAATTATGTTCCAATCAGACTTTAGATTGATTTCTACCAAATAGTGAAAATAAGCCTAAGAATTATTGAATGTCCAATTTATGTCTAAACATCATATATTAGTGCTCAAAATCATGTTGAGGCATCCCTATTTAGTGTATTATCCTTTATGCAGTAGTAACCTCTCATAAATTCTTCTCCACTTGACATGTAACATAGAGAATTGATAGTTTGGACTTTTTATCTATTAAATAGGGAACTTGAACGATTCCTAAAGTGTAAAAATGCTAGGCAAAATGAATTAACTATGAAAATAAAACAAAATACTTAAGTAAAATTTCCATGTGCAATTAGTGAAAATGAATTTTAAAAAAAGAAATATCAACAAAAATGAGGTCATGATGATGTCATCATCCTTAAAGTCAAGGAATTATAAATATCTCCTCTAAATCATTAAATTAAAAAATGGAAAGCCATGTTTAATAAATGAGATCTCTATCCCAAATATTAAAGGCTTGTCCCCTAGTTAACTCAAGTAGGGTTAGTCTAAAATTAACCATGATTAAATATAACCTAACTTCACTTTAATTAGAGTTAGTTTGGAAGAATATAAATAAAAGGATTCACCCATTGTTCAACAATCTCTTTAAGTGTAATGTTATGATGCAAAAATACCTTCAAATTCTCTCTTGGTAGTGTTATAATTCTCATTTATTGAGAGAGAGAAAATACAAAGCCAAATCCAAGCCTAACATTACCAAGGTGACAATGAAAAATGATTCAAGGAGTAACATTACCAAATATTATTTGATCACAAAAATGAGCACATTTCTCCATGGCTAACATATAAATCTAGATCTCAAGGAAGGTAACTATTATTTTTTTGTCTTTTATTGATAGTTACTTATATTGTTCTCTTGTTACTTGAGTGTCTAGGATTGAGGTTTTAGTTTAATTAGTGTTTTTTATTTGGCTTTAATAATAATAAAATGATACTAGACTCTCCTCTTGTATTCCTATTAATCACATAATTGAACCCCTAGTGGGAAATGCACACCAAAAATCTCTTCTAGTTAATTCTTAGGACATTTTACTAACTATTTTATGCCAATTTTTTGATTTAGTCTCCAAATAAGTGAAGAAGTTTGAGCTTTTAGTTGAGCCAAAGTCATTGTCAATGATTTTAGAAATCATGGTCGATTATTAGAACTAGCATCGATTGAAATAATCCCCAATAATTTTTGCCTCAGAAACATAGTCTAACCACAAACCAAAAATGTAGTAAAAAATAAAAAGTTTCTTATTTTGTTGGTTCTTAACAGCCTATTTAATACCTATTTATAATTATTATTATAGGGTAGTAAGAAGTTTTAAGTTAATTTTTTTTTGTTAAGCATTTTTATATTAGAACACGTTTGTTTTTGTTTTGGTTTTAGGAATCAACAATGATCATGAAAGAATCAATGTCGATCATAGGAATCGGCCATGATCCTATTGATCATCAATGATTTATTTATGTGTTTATTTTTTATAAATTTGAGAGTTAAAATTTTGTGTTTTCATTGAGATAACTTTCCTGATATAATATTGGCTCAATCATAAATTAATCCACTAACTTGTTTAAAGTGAATTAAGCAAAAAAATAAGAAGTTTGGGTGCTTTTTAAATTTTCATTTTGCAAAGTTCAAATTTTATAAAGGCTAAAAGCTCATTCACATTTAGTTAAGTTGTCTTAAAATTAACTTAAAATTTTGTATTATTATAATTTTATAAGTTTTTACAAGTGCAAACACAACCAAGGGGCCAAGAAATTCAAACACATTTCAATTTAGTGTTAGTAAAAAGAATCTACATTTTTAGTTAGAGATGCTAAGAGTTTTTTTGATTATCGTTTGTTCTTTATCTAGTTTAAATTACTTATATTATATTATTTGATTTTAATATATATATATATATATATATATATATATCATGTATGCTCTCCCCTCATCCCATTTTGGTAATTTGGGTGACCAAAACCACTTAGTTTATTTCTATTATTTGGAAAAGTTGTGTCAAAAAGAATGCCATTTATGCTCTCCCCAATCTTTAAGTGACTTAGGTGATTTAAAAGTGACCTCTAAAGTCTTTCCATGTTTTCATTTAATTATTTTATCCACATATATTTTACATGATATTTCATCTCCTCCCCACATATTCTTTAGGGGTGTATTGACATGGGGTTCCATCTCCTAACATTATACCAACCCCGCTCCATGGAAAGATATACAAATTAGGAAAAACATTAGATGGGATAGTTATGAGTGGTTATCTTAACCATCCCAATAGGTACCCAAGCCATGTGCAAGCCAAAAATGAAACTCCACTAAACATTACATAGTTGGTGTCACTATGCAAAGGGATAAACCCTTGCATAGTAGGCTATGAAGTTTGGATTCAATTTATGTGATTCCATCCTTGTGTTAGCCACACTTGGGACCATATAATATGTGTGAAAATTATATGTTTTATTCAAAACCCACTTAACACATAATTTAATTCCAAATTTTGAGTGATCCTCACTACGTTTGTGGCACATACTAGTGCTTTAGATATAGAGGGGGAATAAAAACTCTACCTACACCTATACTTTAACTTATGTATTAACACTTAAATTCCTCATAAGCATAAGTATATCAATGGAAACATTGGATAAATTTATACACACCCATGCCAGTTATAGGAAATGGATTAGCCATTTTTACTATTTATATTTTTTTATTTACATGCATTTTTTGAATTTACTACTACTATTGTTTTTGGTTACTCAAAAAAGGATTCATAAACCAATCACATGTTTTTACACCAATTTAGCCTAAGAGGTGTTATTATTTTTTTCATATCACACTTTTGCCTTGGACTTTTCCTTCCAAAACATTTGTGTGTCACTTGTTTAAATGGGGAATCATTACACTACCCATTTCATCCCTATTATTTTCCTTTAAGGTTTTAAAACCATTTTCATACCTTTTGATTGGATTACCATCATTACATTGCTCGTATTATTACAAAACTATTGCCTTATCTCAAACTGAGTTCAAAATTTATCTTGTAAAGTTCAGATTAAAATTTGAGTGGTTTATACCTATGGCTTACTAAATTTTGTCTACGGTGTTTACTTTTTACCTTTGAATTTTGGAACTTTATTTAAATTCCTTACTTGATTTGGAGAAAATTTTGCCTAAATTTAATAAGTGGTATATTTTCCATATTCCTTGAGTCAATTTTTTGACTTGAACTATGGTTAAAAATCTCTTTCCAATTACAACCTTAAGCACCAATAGTTTACATTAGATCTTTTCTTATCACTTGGTCATGAATGTTTTACTCATATCTATTATTTTTAATTAGTTGAGATTTAATTTCCTTATTAGTTTTAGGCATGTGGCTAGAGTGAATGTCCTAGACAAAGGTTCATTTTGTTGTATAATTTATGTGTTGAGATTGAGTCAAAGTGTTTTGAATTTTTTATAGAATTAGATTAATTTCCTTAAAATTTTTTACTTCATCTATGTTTGTTTTAAAAAGTATAGGTTTGTCCCTTCTTTTTTAAGACCTAGTATTTGCCTTTCAGTTTTTAGACCTAATTTATTTCAAAGTATAGCTTTGTTCCTTGTTGTCAAAAGCATAAAATTTATCTTAGTTTTTTATATTTCATTCATACATTTTGAGTCTATATTTTTTCCTTGTTCCTAAATACCTACCACCATTTTTACTTTAGACCTAAATTAGATTTGTTTGGAACACTTTGTTAAAAGACCAAGATTCAAAATTTGCATTTCATTTGGCCATTTGTGTGCAAGACATTAGACCTTGGATATATTTGAGACTAAGTTTACCATTAATCATTTTTTATAAAATAACCATTCTAGGCCAAGTTTAAACTATTTACAACAATAGATTGAGTTTGCTATTTAGACAAAGTTTCTCAACATACTAAGCATTGACCAATTCTTTAAGACCATGTTTCAAATTTTTTGTGAACTATAGACTTTCATTTATGAGATGGTAGTCATGGATTTAGATATGCCTCATTACACACATAGTGGAACCATGTATAATTTGGATTACAAAAATTAGTCATAAATGATGCCTTTGTTCAAGACCCTTATGGCAATGATGTAGTTTTTGAGATGGATTCATATCCCCATTACACTACTCAATATGAGTAATAAGGCCAAGATCCATTAGCACACTACATGGTTAATATATCTCCTTATCTAGGTTATGGAAAAGAACAAACAACTCAATACCTTACTAGTGTACTATTTGTAATCAAACAAGTCCAACAACCTTACTACCTTACCATGTCATTAACCTATGACCCATAAATTTTTTATCACCAATTAATTGAAAATAAGGATGAGGTTTTGGTCCAAGCCATGGAGGTTGGAGCCAATTTTCTAGAATACTTTCCCCATGAAAACCTACCTATTCTAGTTAGAGTGCCTATAAATATACATTATACCTAAACTACCTAACATGCCTATACTTGTTACCCTCAATCACTCATTCTTGTGTCACACCAAGATCCAAATATAACTAAAAAGGTAAACTGACCCATAGAAGGACCAATTCATGTAAATTCAACAAGAATATCATACTTATATTACTATAATATAAAATTTCAACAATGTGGCCATATTAAATTCTCTACTCATAGAACTAACTCCTTAAATAGGAGTGATAATTTATTTATTATGTCATGATAATGTAAGTGTGGACCCATTTTCCAAAATTAATTTATTAGGTGACATGTTTAATATACCCTTCATTGAGGAAGTGACTGTGGCCTCTACTCAAGGCCATGTGCCAAATATAGTGGATAACACACAAGTGTCCTATGATTAAGGCCAAAGTGGGTTAAATGAACCACAAAATACTCCATAATATTAAGTTCCTCTTATCAATACCATGATTGGTTCACAATAATAGTGGTCAATAATACCTAGTTCTCAACCATAATAGGTTACTCGAACTCCTCAACTAGTTGCTATTTCAATCACATAATAACAAGGGATAAGTAATCATGATCTAACCAATGTTTTACCTTAATAAACAATGAATGTTATACCACCTTAATATGTAACAACTAATATTCCATAGCCATAGGCATAGACTAATTTACCACCTATATAATTTTAGAACTCTATGTCACCTCAATAGGGGGCAATAAATGTTCCACGTCAATAGGTAGTGATGATTGTACCTCAATATTCAAATACCAATATACCTATATAATTATAGATTTTGTCTAGTCAACAAAATATTTCTATTGGTCACTGACAAATTCCAAACACCCAACAAGCATCTAGTTCACAATAGGTGTTTATTCAACCAAGAGATTTCAATGTGTAACAAGTACCTATTAGGTAATTTTTTCCTTTTACCAAGCATGTGAGACATATTCAAAGACAAGACCTTAATTAACAATAAGTACCATTTATTTAGTTGGTTTTGACTAATCGACAACAAGTCCCTACTCAAACTTAGTAAGCATAATACCTTCGATAAAGTCACATACTTCCATCAAAACTTAATTCCATCAAACCTAAGGCCATTTTCTAAATCCAAACTAGAATATTTACCAAAAATGCTTGTAGTATCAGTAACCTCATCCTAATTCATTTATGCATATCCTTGGTCAATTGGTTCATCAAAAAAACATTACATAGTACTCCATACCCCTATTATACCCTAGTCAAGGTAATCCACCTTTGAAAACCTAACCACAAACACAACAAAATTTTCCATCAAGTTTCTTGTCCTAAGAATTGCAATATATTAAGGATGAAATTATAGCCACTGAAAGAGAAAGGAGACAAAGAAGTTAAAATTGGATGATGTGTGTTCATAGTCATTTAACATGGATTATCTTTAAATACCATTTCTTCCAGGTTATGAACCACCAAAATTTGACAAGTACAAGAGTAAATTAGACCCTAAAAAACATTTAAATTTTTTTTGTCCCTTTCCAATTAGTGACCTATAATGACATATACCTAATTCTTATTTTTCATTAATGTCTAGCTAGACAAGATTTGGAGTGGCTTATTTAGTTTGTAAATAGCTCAAAATTTGACTTGGATGATCTTTTGAATAAGTTTTTACAATGTTTATCCTACAATGTTATGTACAAGGTTTTAGTAGTGGATTTGAGTTAGGTCAAGTAGAAAGTTGGTGAGGGCTTTATGATTTACTTACAATGATGGAGAGAACTTTCTAGTCACTTCACCCATAATCTACCAGATAAACAATTGGTTGATATCTTTACCAAAAAATTACATAATAAAATATCTTATCACTTAGAGCTTTAGTGTACTCACACATTAAAGGAGATCATTAAGAAAGGTATATAGATCAAAAAATCCATTACCAACAAATGGATTATCATGTTATCTTATTCAAACCATAATTAGATCCAAAACCAAAACTCACGCCCAAGTCAAATCCCTAGCCTAGTTCAAGTACAAGTATTTACACCAACTCATGATAATAATTATGAAAAACCTAAGCCATATAACTAAAAAAAGAATTTTGTAGGTAATGGAGAAATTAAGTCATGTCATGTCTAAATGGTGAAAACACTATTTTCTTAGCATATGCTACAAATGTTACTTATTCCATAAATGTAGCATATCCTATAAGTATAGTGTATACCTTAACCTAGGCCATACTGTCAAATGATACAACCATCACCTTTGTAAACCTCTCCTCCAAGAATAAGGCCCACTCCTAAAGTCTTTAGTGACCTTGGTGAGCCTATTAAATTAGTATTTTGAAAACTAATTATAGCCAATATGATTAGTTGTCCAATTCTAAAACACTTTCTTAAGGGATTACCTTATCCATATTAGTACAAATAACATGAGTTCTATGAATACCATCATTTTTATAGACATTTTATACATCATTTATGTGTAGTTGAAGCACCTCATTAAGAATATGTCTAAAAATAAAGAGATCTAGTTGGATAATAGAGCATACACTTCCAATCAAAACTTGGGTATCTACCAAAATACTTTTCCATAACATAATAATACCAATCAACAACAACAATAAGGAATACCTCAACCATAACAACAACAACAACAATAATAACAACACCAAAAATATCAGTAGCAAGAATAATAATGTCAATCATAAAATGGATGGAACCAAGTACAAAATGACCCCAATAACTAATAAAACTACCATGCAATTATACATGAATATAATAAATTTGTAGGTAATATTATTAGTGGTCATGTTTCTACCATTACCATCAATCCTAGACCAAATGCCAATATACTAGGACTATTACCTAATAAAGCTAATTAGATTATAATTATCATTAATCTTTCCTTGACTTTTGACTATAGCAAAGTGTAACAACAAAAAAGGATAACCATTTTAAGACATTATTATAACTCTTCATTCCATGTGACCACAACCAAGTGCAATGATAATCAAGAATTATCCTCTCTATCCTATTATGATCATGATGATCAAGAGTTAGTTGTACTTGTATGTTTTTACATGATGATCATGTTTATTTAGTTTGTTGCAGTAGTATATTATGGATTTTATATTGATTCAAGATAACTACCTTCACTATTTTGAGGTGGATGTAGGATAGATCCATTCTTCAAACTATGAAAAAGGGATGGCATCATAAAAGAGGGTGGTGTATATGGAGGTGTTTGGGGATGACATAGTGGAAAATAAGGACCCACACACACCATGATAGTTTAATATGATTTTGATTAGTGTTTGATTTAGATGGCCTTTAGTATTCTTTTTGTTATTATTTTCTTATGTACATTTGGAATGGTAGATTCTCATGTTGATTTGGTTGTGTTACTAATGTGATTTTCAGACTCTTGTATGTGTTCTCTTATGTACCTTACTACATGTTAACATTTTATCCTCACAAGATAAAATGTCAACCCATATCATTCAAAGATTTGAATACCTTTACCTTAGCTTGATTTCCTATGCCCCATAGTGTCCTTGTTTTAAAGAAAAAGTGACTAACCTAAATAGTAGAGTAACAAAACCATCATTGAAACATTAAGTAGGAGTAATTTGGCAGAAGGTAATGTGGGTGGGGAAATCAAGTTCAAGCATCATAAATTAACCATTTTGATTAAAACATTCCTAGGTCTAAACACATTATTGATAAGTGTCAAGATCACAGAAGCCTAGAGTAGATTTAATGGTGAGCGATGATCAATGAGGTTAGTGGGCCCAAAAAAATAAATGGAATCTATTTAATTATGCAAAATAAGATCTAATGGAAAGTAGACAAGGGAAGGATCAGTTGATCCCAAAGGTCCAATAAAGGATGTTTAATCATGCACTCAAAGAGAAATGGTGATCTCATAGTCAAAACTTTAGAGGATCCTAGGATTAAATACATCAATGACAATTGGCATGATCATGGAAAATAATTACATCAATGGTGCACATTCAATAAAGTAGAAGGAGATCGATGACACATGTTCAACCAATCTAGTGAGATATATGGTACATGTAAGGTCAAAAGGTCAAAGAGAGAGATCAAATGTGAGGTAACCACATGGATCAAGAGTACTAACCAAACAAATCTGACATTAAATCCATAGAAATCACATGATGGTAATAAGTGTCTTAATTTTTGAAGCTTGGGTCAAGGATCAATGAAAAACATTGAAAATAAACTTTTGAGAGAAAATGAGATGATGAAATGTGTCCAAAATATATGGTATGGTAGAGTTTCTAGTAAAGAGCATGTTATATAATGAATAATAATTAGTTACGATCTTTTAAAAGAACATCAATGTAGGGAGAAGTGGGAGAAGGAATGGTATGGCTATTGTAACTATTTTTTGAGGTAGCCTCGATCAATTAATATTTTTTAAGGAGCATAAACATAGGGTGGTTAGAAATACTATTCTGACTAGATTGAGCTCATTAATGACCTCTTTAGTTCAAAAATTTCTCTCCCTATATTTTCATTCTTCTTATAAATGTAGGAATTGAGCTCTTGATTTTCATCCCTTAGTTGGGTATAGTAAACCTCTAATAAAATCATTTTGGAAACTCTTTTGAAGAAATATAAGACAATTTTAGATTTTCTTTGAATGTTAAGTGTACTTTATTAGAGTTTGATTTATAGAGTGTATGTTTCTTATTCATCACATGTGTGTCCTTCATGTACCTTGCTTTATGACATATAGTATCTTAAAGGTTTTGTGAAGTGTTAGCTAGTGAGGTTTCTCTTGAAGTGTCATAAGTCCTTAGTGTTTTGTATAGACCTATCCATTTCTATCCTTCAAGTTACAGGTCTCTTTTTAGTCTTCATAAAAAATGTTACATCTTGATTCCTTTCCATACAAACTTACTAGATTATCCATGGATATCTGCAACTAACAAATTTATATATTTTTATGTTTTAGGATAATATTAAAAATTATGTTATTTCAAGATAATAAAATGTTTCTTAGTTAGATGATAGTACATGAGTACTTATTTTAAACTAGATGATGTATGAATTTACATTTTATAATCATATTAATGTATTAACTTAGTTATAAATTAATTCTTATGATTATCATGTGAAAATATCTAATTACCTATGTGTTATGAGGTGGATAAAGGAGAATTATTTCATCATGTGTAATTGAGGGAGAGCGTCATTAGAGAGGATGTTGTAGATGGATATTTTGTAGGTCGATAGAGAGTTGATGAAACTCTATACACACAAAATAGTTAGTCATGGTAGAAAATTCATTTTATAATGATTTATTTTGGTGTCTATTTAAATTGTTGTTTTTCAATGATTGCCTAAGTAGGTAAATTATAAAAATAAATTTCTTGTGTTCTTAGCCTAACGTATCATTATTACAAGTAAAGGAAAAATTAATATGGGTTATTATTTTACCATTAAATTGATAAAGCATTATTTAAATGCTAAATTAGATAAATATGAAAATAGAATTTCATATTAAAATATAAAAAGTGGAATTATTTAAAAAATTAAAAAACATTGAAATTATAAAAAGAAAGAAATACACTAAAATTAGAAGAAAAAACAAAAAAAATTAGATGTGTTAAAAATAGCAAAAATAAAAACAAAAATATGGAAAAGGAATTTAGCATCTATTTTTATATTTAAGAAAGTGAATGAAAGAAAATTTTCATAGTCTAGGCATTGGAGAAAATAGAAGAAGGAAAAAGCATCTCAAGAAGACGATGTAAATGAATGAAAATAATATAAAGAGGTTTTATTTTTTAAGAATCTTGGAGGTAGGCAATCTATGAAAATATTGAATTCCATGTTATTGTTTATTTTATGTAATTACTACATACTATTCCTTATGATTCTTTTTAAAAATGGCATTTATGACTTTATGGATAATATAGTGTCTAATTAGACATATAATTACAATTTTAGAAAATATTGAACCTCAAAATAAAGGAACAACTCAAGCTATTAGTTGGTTAATCCTTTTCTATGTCTAGTTTGGTAATAGAGACTTTTAGTTGAACCCACTCATCTAATCACCAACTTGATATTTGAGATTTCTCTCAGGGTATCTATGTATCTTTAAACTATTACCTGAGTTTTATTTTGAGTTAGCTAAAAATTATTAAAGACTTAAATCTATTTTAGTTAATAGTATATAATCAATTTGGGAGAAGAATATATTATCTAGACTTTATAATGACTATGGATACTTCTCCATATATTTGAGTAAATTTGATAATATCTCTTATAAATAAAAGGAACCCACTAGTCTTTATTTCACGTTACATGGTTAGGCAACCCTCTAGAGTGACTTACTATCAAAAATGCAATGACTTAATATTTTCTCAATGAAGAAAGTCATGAAAATTATAGGTTAAATAGAACTAGTGATCTAACATTTGTGAAGATGTTTCATTTATATAAGAACATATTATTTTATGTGGAAAAGATTTAGTGGACAATGATTGTTATGTCAAGAAAACAAGTTGATAGCTAATATATATTTAGTGTCATTTTTATCAATAAATGTATGTTTAACATAAATTAAAGGCATCAAACAAAATCACCATGCATGTGGTTAAAAATTATTGGAGGAAAATGTGGTGTCTTAATAAAGAGTGATAGAATTGCTCATATATAGCCTAAATGGCATGTTTATATATATATATATATATATATATATATATATATATATATATATATATATATATATATATATATATATTAATTCTACTCTGAGTTTGGAAAATTAAAGTTTATATATGAAAAAAAATTGAATATATAAAAGAGATATTTTATTTGCATAGGATCTGATTGGTAAACAGATTTTAGAATGTTTGTATTAACAAACTTCTTAAACAAAACACCCAAATTTATAAGTCAACACCCTACATAGCTATGATATTATGTGAATATTAAACATAAATAACTTCTATATCATCACCCTATTTTAAAGTGATTATATTCTTTAAAAATAATTCTTATTGCATCTTGAATCAACTCATTTTTGGAATGACAAAGATGATTAAGGAATATACAATGTCTTGAATTAAAATTAGTGTTATAAAAATATGAGTGCATAGATTTAATTAAGATGGGTTGAAATAGGAGATAAGAAATGGTGGTGCCACCCCATTAAAATAAATTAAGAATTAAAGTATTTTAATATGATATTATTTTCCTTTTATTAAAAGTGACCCATTAGAGGTGTCACCCATTATTAGTGAAATATATTATATTAATAAAAAAGGGTCAATATATTGTTAAAAATGTCATATTATATGGAAGATGGATCTTTAATAGATTAATAATTATATATTAGAGTTGTCACACTTGAGGCTTGAATATGCCTATATTAAACTCTAAGATTTGAGACTCAAATAGATTAGAATTATTATTTAGGCTAAGGTTGGATATAGAGTGATATTCACCTAAAAAAATAGCTAAGGTTTTAGATAAATATCAATTAGATAACAAAGCTATATATTTTTATAATATAAAACTTTTATTTAAATTTGGAAGTAAAAAAATTGAACATAGACATTCATATCTCCTATATGGACATCAGTTTATGCCTATATGAATATTATTAGAGGAAGTTTTTAATTATTAAAACTTCATAGCAAGACTCGAGAGGGGTTCATAAACTTGATTTATGTAAGAGATGAGATCATAATTTTAAAGATTCTAAATCTTGTGATAGATGTATTCTATAATTACAATAATAGAGTTAAAATGCTAGTGGGTATAAAACTTGAAATGGTAATATTAGTAATACAAAATGAGATTATTATAATCATTGAATAATATAACCAAACTATGTGTTAATGAGGTTGAAAGGTTAAAAACATAATTACCTCATATTGTGGATATTAAACTTGTGGAACTTTTTGACTCCTTAAAACATGGAAACCCATCATGTGGAATTTAAAGTTGAGTCACATATTATGAATTTAACATAATTAGAAAATTGGGGTAGTCTTATTTACTTAATATTATTGAAAGTTATATTAACTAAAAATTAAAATAATTGAATCAAATAGTTAGCAAATGATTGATTTTAAACCCCCAATAAAAGCTAGTTGTGAAACTAGATCATTTGTGTTTCGAGAAAATGAAGTTACTATTTTTGTAGATATTGTATGCATAGTGTGTTTCATGTATTTATCACTACTTCATGAGTTGATTTCTATACATATTAATTTATATTAAAACACTAAATTGTGGTTTATAAACTACATAACATTAGAATACCTACATGTGGTTCATATTAGGATGTGTTAGGGATTATATATAGATATTATACCTATAATTCATTGGATGATTTGAATAAGTCATTAGGTTTCTTTTGAATTAGGAACCATAACCCTTGTAAAAATCTCTTAGAAGAAAATGATTCAATAAGATAATAAGTTTATCTGACTCACTATTAGTAATGTGAATGATTGTTAGTCATATGTATTTAGTATGGAATAATTGTGTGAATTACATAATATGAATGTGTTAAATGTATAGTTATACTAAGTGCATAATGGTGTATCATGATGCATGTTTTTATGTTGAGATACCTTGTTAGGTTTGTATGCAAAATATACTTGGGTGTTATAATACTTTACTCTTGCATGTTATTATCTACATGGACCAATCGAGTCTTGAAATTTGTAAGTTTGGTTTATGTGTTACTATGTAGTTGGGAAAATATGATAGGATGGGATATCAAAGGATAATATAGTGTAAAAAGTATGTTGTACCTAGGTGGTGCTTACTATAGTTATTATAACTGACTCATATGTACATTTGTTTTAATACTATATACATACTAGTATTTATTGTGGATAGTGTGTGTTTTTATAGTTGGTAGACTTATGTTTGCATGCACATAAAATTTGACAATTTAACACATGCTATGTTGATATGTAATTATGTTCCATGGGATTGATGATTTTATTTTTTATGTATAGCTTCTTATATAATGCTTGTGTTTCTATGTATTTCACACTACATATTTTTTATTGTGGAAAACTAGTATTTAAGTCTTAGAACACTCGACTATGGTAATATGGGTTGTCATAAGGTGTAGATAACTAAAAACCAATTATATTGTTAAATTATATGTTTATTTGGTTGTTATATTTGTAATCATTATTTCTAGTATGGTATATAATATAATGAAATATTCATACATATGTTTGACAGAGTAATGTATGTTGTTATTACTCTTATGTATAACATGTTGTGTGATGTATTTTATAGTAGGATGTAAGTTGATGAATATTGTGGTTGAATTGTATTTGAGCACTCTACATTACTAATGTGGAGTAAGGATTGAGATGGACTTCACTAGATCTATTGCATTGCAATGTTAGAAGAAGTTAGTCTGATCAAGTGGTGTGTAAGAAATTGATTGATCTAGATCATTATCATTTATTATTTGTAAAGATTTGGGCCAAAGTATGTTTATTCATAAATTAGCATTTCGTGAGTATGGTTCCCATGTTAGTGTAATATCTTAAAATAGAATAGATTTATATGATACATTGCATGTTAGTTTAGAATCATATAACACATGAGTACTTGCTAGTCTCTATGGATTCTTACACCAACACTATATAGTCATTTATGAAGGGAGGGCCATTACCTAATGGGATAGAGTGGGGAATCATTAGTTCATGGTTGGATGGAAAAGTGATTAGATGATGCTCTCCCTCCCCACATGAGTACTACTATTGAGATGGCTCTTGAGATTGCCATAGAAAATGGAGAGTCTAGGGAACTCATGCTTTAGGGATCCATGTATATATATGAACATTGGATTGTATTGTATTATATCTATCATTGAGATTTAATTACATGTTATTATAAATCAATAGCAGTAGATATAGACTTTTTTTAGTTTTAGATGAGTTAATGTAATTACTTTATATATATATATATATATATATATATATATATATATATATATATATATATAATGAAGTGTACTCTCATGATATCAGAGATCAATATTATGTGATGTATAATACTTGTTTCTATTATCACCTTGTGTATTTATTATGGTGTCTAAATATTTTTGTAGTGTAATATATATTTAGTATATGTGCTAGGTAAAAAAACATTTCTCAAATATTTCTTTATCTAAAACAATGTGGTTGCTACATGTTGTATTAGAGTTGTGGCTCAAACTCTAAGACCTAATGAGTCCATTAACATTATTGTGACTTTATGTTCACTAGTGTGAACCTAGTGATATGAAATATTGCACTAGTATTTTAGATTTATGGTGCCTCAGTGCATAATTATGTTACTCTATGGTTGGATTTTTTGAGATTTAGTAGACCCACTTGTGTAACCTGGTGACTTTTGTAAGTATGAGACATTCTTCATGTGTAAGACTTAAGAGCACTCATATCCCTTGAGTTATTTATGATATCAGTCATTAAGTATTATAATAGATGATGGTTGCATTTCAGGCCTAGGTAGACACATATATAGCATAGTTCATGAGTTATGAAAAAAAGTTTTCTACCATAGTTTGATCACTTAGATCGAACACCTCAAGTATTATTACATCATTCTTGATTATCAAGTCATATTTGTCATTAAATTTGATGATTGTTAAATAAGCTCAAGATGCTTCTCTTAAGTTTATGTTCTTTATTTTTGTTATCTTTTACTTACTAAACCCAAGAGTGGGAAATCTCATAAGACCATTTTTTTTTCTTTTAGTACCCATAAGGTAGTGTAAATCTTCTTAGTAGAGTGTTGATGCGTTGCCTAATAATTCCTTTGTGTTAGGAGTTTTGTTATGAAATTTACACTCTTAAGATATGTGATTAGATGTGATTTTTATTATCTTATTCTTTTTTGGCATTATTATAATACTACTAAAAGGAGTCTTTTATGCATGATGTTTATTTAGTATTCTCTTAAATGGGAATTATTTGTGCATGTTGTTTGATTGTACTTCCTTGGAATTTATGGGAGAATGTTTTGTACTCTTGGTGAAAGATAAGTTTTAATATTGGATGGGTGGACACATATTTATGGTTGGCATATCTCTCTCCTAGTTATGGAAATAGATTGAGATACCAGACTTACAAGATTGGATAAGTAGGTAGTTTTTGGAAACATTGAGTTATGATGTTTTCCTTTACCTGGTGAAGGTATATAGGAGACTTTGAGATGATAGTTCTCTAATTTTTACTTATAAATCATTAGAGTAATTGCTTAATTTAACTTATGATTTGAAGACCATGTGAGGTGGAAAACCTTGATTTACATATTAAATTATATACTAAGATTTATAAGTTGATTATAATTAGTATGATATTATACACCCTTACATAGATTGATATTATTCTCTTTTTCTTATAGCATGTTATTTTGAAGAGATATTTTTATACCTTTCATTGGGAGTGAGTAGGGTATAGAACATACAAAACATGTTGGGCCCCTTTTTATGCCAATTGGTTGTTCTATGCCAACTTAAAATATCTCAACATGAGGCAATCATGTCGAATGATTGTTCCTTTTTATACCTTTTGAAATAAATTGGAGGAATCCATAAGGATCTTATGCCAACTATTAAGGTAGTTTATTATCATTAGGTTTTAAGGAACATTGTTATAAGTACTTCCACATGGTGACTGGAGAGTATGAGTGTTAGAGTAGTAGAGCTGATGTGATAGTAACCCCTAGTGATAGATCAACATATAACATGCACTCATCCAACATGGGTAGAGTAGAGAAGAAAACATGATAGTGACCCCTAATGATACTTAATAGTTGGAATGCACTCATATGACCTGGCACAAAGATGTCCCTTTACCTATAAAAAGAGGCTTGAACTTGAAGAGAGGGAGGTAACATTAATACAATGAAGCTATGTAGGATTAGTTATATGTTTATACATGTATTTTAACTTAAATATCACCTTGAATACCTTGAATAATTTCCTTAT
This sequence comes from Torreya grandis, assembly GCA_037957365.1. Classification (NCBI taxonomy): domain Eukaryota; kingdom Viridiplantae; phylum Streptophyta; class Pinopsida; order Cupressales; family Taxaceae; genus Torreya; species Torreya grandis. The sequence continues at coordinate 139,613 of JARHVA010003839.1, forward strand.
ATCATCTAAGATCATCTATGAGCTGATGGGATTGTAATAGGACTTAGCTAAGTGCATGCTCTATTTATATAATTTGTACATTATTTTGAAAAACTTTGAGATAATAGAAATGACATTGCTTATATTCTTGGTTATTGATAATTTTCATATAGTTTACCACTATTGTATGTTGGTGACTTTAGTTTTATGTGAATAATGTTATAATTTTCCTTGTCGTAATGTATTATGACATAAAGGTCTATTCTAGGTTGCCAATGGAATTGTTATGTCATATAATGACTTTAGGATGCCTATGGAATCTACTAAGTGTCAAAAATCACATTCATCAAGGCCATAATACCCATACATATAGTGATAACTTGAAGAATGATCACTTAAACATAATACATTCCTATGGCTTGGCTAAATTCCTGAATGACCCTTAACTCATTAACCTCATCAGTTTGCACCATTAAGAGCTATGTCTAGCTTGATATAAACTTACACCAAAAGACTTGTGAACTTGAATAGGTTTTCACCTCTTGATATATTCTAAGACATCACACATTTATAGGTTATCTAAGCCCATTTTTATAATGACCAAGTCCCATTGAGACTAAGGTTGTTACATGTTACAACTAGGCCAATCCAGGCCCTAGTCATTTCATTATTTTGCTTTGAGTGAGCACATACGCATTTGCCTTGTGTGGAATTAATGCCATCATAGTATTAAATTTAAATATTGTGTACCATAGACCTTACTATGCTTTCACCTAGCTTTATCAAGTATAAAACTAACTTGGATTGACTTTTAAGTACATGACTAAGCACACAACCTAAACAAGAGAATTTTATACAACATATTGGTTCAGTTTCTAGGACCCATGTTGGATTTTACTGCTACAATGGTGTAACAAAGTGATGCTCTAAATTTCATTTGATAACATCAAAAAATTTCTAGAGAAAGTAGAAGATAGTTTCACACAAGCATCTGAAGTGCCAAGGATAGAAGCTAAGAGAATTGGTACAAGATAACCTATGTGATGCTCTATATGAGGTGTTCTTTTGTAAACTAGCTAATCATGTGTACTATGGTTGGTTTCCTATACCACCTCTAAAATATAAATCAATGACTAGTTATTTTAGTGGATAAAGAAATACCAAGAAAGCCTTGATATCTTACATGATGTTTGGATGTGCATTTTAGACAAGTGGTAGAGTAGCACACTAAACAAGTATGTGTTGAAATTCATAGTATCCACTTTCACTTGTCTTGAAGAAGTAGAGTATGATTTATTTTGTGAAACAAGGGGCATGTCAATAAGAGGGCTCAACACCAAACTATAATAATTATTGGTGTATTATAGTATTGAAAGCATAATAATGGAAGGCTAAAATCCCTGCACATATGAGAAACCATAGAAGGTGAGAAGGGGAAATATAGGTGAGGCATGATGGAAAGGGATGATCAACTTGACATCAAAGAGATCTAAAAGTAGATATATAATAAGTGAAGATTTAGGCTAATAGAGGATCTAGAACCTAGAACTGTCAAGAGTACCTATAGCAAGTGGGAAGGGCATGGGGAAGGAGCCCTTGAATTGTAGTATCATGATGAGAGAGATGAGGTAGTAAGAGATCAATCTTAGCATTTGGGTGTATAATACCTTTGGTTACTACAAGATGTGGAAAATAAGGATACACAAAAATCACCAACCCACATTGAACCTGAAGTGTAAGCTCATGAACTAGATTCTCCACCAAAAGATAGAAGAATGATAACTGACCTTGTTATCAACATTAAATTTGATAGACTTAAAACTTTGAACCAAGACTTTGTAATCAAATAAGTGATACCTTATGTGGAATTGAACCAAAATATGACAATACCAATTATTTTTATCCTAAGAAACTATAATCTAAGTGTAATAATTCTTATTTAGAGGATGTTAGCTATGCCAACTAGTTAATAGCCTATAGGAAGTGGCTAGGTGCCACAAGTGAGTAGCACCATGCCATCAAGCTCAAAAATAGAACCTACACTAACAAGGTTAGTAATCAACCCTATAACTATAGGTATTAGATGACTAACTCCAACACAAACACTGAAGGGTAAATGCATTAGACTCCAACACCACCCCATCAGTAGATTTATTATGAGATGGTGATGCACTCACCCAAATATCATGGGATAGAGAATGCCTTGGATAATTCACTCAAGTGTGAGATTTAATGGCATTCTTAGGGTATCACCCAATTAAATCATAAGGCACCTTAGTTTTTGACCATCTTGTTGGATCATGCCCATACTTGATATAAAAAATATGGTCTAAACTAGGCTACGGTTGGTTATGATATATTAAAGGAGGCCTTACAAAAATAATTTTGTATTCTTGAGTTTGAGAAATATAGCATCATGATGCTGAAATATATTAGCCAAGGGATATACAAGAACATGTACCTATATGACACATAGTTTAAGACCATCCTTTCTAAGCTTTCATAGGATATGCACCCCTCCCAACATGGATAATGGTTTATTGGGGGCCTACTAGTAATTTTTAGGAGACCATTTTATATGAAGACCTTCATAGAACCCCATGAAGCACTTGAATCCATATTATATGCCAAGCTAGTAGGTATTCTAACATTAGGATTAGCCCATTTATGGAGGCACATATAGTATCAATGGCCTCCTAGTTATAGTAACTAATTTTTATTTGAGAAAATGGCACTTGAAATATATTATGGTGTATTAATTATGAGATGGAGGGGCATAACAAGAATAATTATGATTAAATAAATGTCCACACATTACTTCTCAATTAAGTTTGTCATAGGATGAATGTCTCTCAAAACTATACCCTATTATGGAATGCTAGTCAAGTAAACACTACCATCTATTATAATATGTGTGATGTCTATACTCATCAATAGTGGATTGTCAATTCATTGATGAGATGCACTAGAATATGGAGATAGGTGCAAAGTAGGCAATGACCATAGTCAACAAATAGGCAAGCCAAGGAAATAAAGGCCATGGTCAATAAAATAATATCTATGAGAATGAACAAGGTTTACATGGTTGAGGTGGAGGATATGGTAGAGGAATATTCCCTTCATGATTATGTTATAAGTGCAGGTCGATTGAGCATTATCAATATGACTTTCCCACACACTTAATTTGTTTGTATTTTTAGGGACCACATGTGGTATAAGATTACCTAGACTTATATAAAAATCTAACTTAAGGTCAACCTAGTACATATAAGATTACTCCCATGGTTAGGCATGAGAAAAAAGAAGAGAAATAGACTCTCAAGCCATAGTAGACTCATAAGGAGCCACCTAAAGTGTAGACCATAACTAAGAGTGGGTTCACCACTCAGTCACCTATTTTTTTTTATAAATGATCTATTCTTGGAGTACGATGGGTTAAGCTACACTAAGTGTATAATCTAACTTGATCTAAAAGCTACACCCTACACCGACCTAGTGTGATAAAAGAAAATCTTGCAATAATCCATTAGTGTAATAATTTTTTAAAGGAGATCTCTAACTAGATAGGGATACATAGGCATAGTTATGTGCCTCATGTAGCAAGTAGTATATCAAGGAGGCTAAATTATAAGACTTGACTAAGATCTTACACCTCTTATAATCTAAAGGGATGCTACCCATAATAAAAAACTTGTTTTTATAGCATGTAGGGTAGATACCAAAGGAGGAGGTCATGCCTCAAAGGATTGAAGTTATTATGCCACATATGGAGTGGGTGCATGAGGTCAGGCATACTCAAAATGTAGAGTATGACTAAAAACTACTAATAAATGCCACCATTTATGGATGGTTTATTTGTGAGGTCCTTATAGACATAAGTGTTGTGGTTAATATTCTGACCAAAACTACCTTGGAGAAGATGGGATATCAACCCTTAAATCTTTCCCCTCATATGTTATTTATGGATAACAAAACTTTAGCATAGCCTATCAGGATCCTAGAGGGACAACTATAGATATCATGGCAACCAAATTTTGAGTTGACATTGAGGTGATCGAGTTAGCAAAAACTAATAACTATACAATTTTCTCAGGGCGGCCATTGTTCTATTCCAATAATGTGTACATGCACTTTAGGAAGGACTACATGAGTTTTGAGAATGGTTAAAAGAGAGTGGTGATCCCCCTATCAAGTGATCAATGGAATCTATATGTAGAGAGTGTTGATCTTGAAGATGAGATCAACCACATTTATAAGATCACAATATGGGGCACCAAAAAGCTTACCCCAAACAACCAAGGAGTGCTCAAGAGTGAGGATAGATAATTATCTTCTGATACAATTGATGTAGAATATGATTGATGGGTCAAAGAGGATTATAATGTGATTGGTTGAAGATTCTTCCTAATGTAGGTAACTAAGCCAAGGCTAGCAAGAATGGGACTAATTAAGATTCATCACACTTAGAAGAAATAGGTTTCCCATGATAAAAATATAGTAAAAAGGTGTTTTAACTGAGTAAAGGGATGCTTACATCACTCCCAAAATATGGAGGGAGCTATCCTATAGATATTTATGTCCATGGCATTGAAGCATGCATTCTTAAGGAAGTAGATAGAATGGGCACACTGGTGCATACCCTAAAGAGCATTATTGCTCATTGGTGGGCATTGTATAGGTATAAGTTTCCAACATGGCCAAATGTGAAGGTAGAAATATGCATGAGATTTTAAAATAGTAATAAGGAGTTAGACATCCTTGCTTACTTAGGTGCTTATGACCTATTCATGCATGTATGCTTACGTCAAGAAAATTGGACTATCTATGGTAAGAATGTACCTAGATTCCTATGGGTGTATGCCTTCTATAGGACTTTGGAAATATGGGTGAAACTATGGTACATTGTAAATGAGACACACTAAGAGACAAGAAACTAGGAGGTTCTTAAGGAGAGGTTCATTCACACCTCATTCTCTTCATAGAACTTAGAGCTACTAGAGCCATTACAAGTCATTCATAAGGCAGTGTTTAAGGACACTACCATCCTAGAATACCATCTTAAAGACATGTTGGGAAGAAAATAATATCCCTCCTAATATTTTTTGAATAAAATTCACTCAATAGTGACTCTTATGAGGAGGATGATGAGACCTAGAATGAGCACAATTGGAAGGCTCTAAAAGGAAGACAAAAACTTATGCATCTTGTGGATGATAGCACCCTAGATGAAGAAGATCCAAATCATCTCCAAATTAAAACAACTAAGGGGACAAGTTAAGTTGAATACTCTCATCATGAGAGGAATGAACCCTACCTCATACCACTTAAGACCATTAAAGTAGTCATTAGTGTAGGAGGTGAGCCAAATATTTCCACTATAGGCACTTACTGGTCTAAGGTAGCGATGGCATGAATCATATATCTCTTGAAGGAGTTTTAGGACTTTTTCTCACATAGATATTGGGACATGAAAGGCACCCACTCCTCTCTTGGAAAAATGAACATCAAACTAGTGGATGACATGAGGCTTGTGAAGAAGTACCTATATACAATGAACCCTAACCTATTTCTAAGGTGAAAATAGATATTGATGGAATGTTATCCATGGGCATCATCTACTCTTTACAAGAGTCTAAATGGGTGATCCTCATAGTCATAAATGTCAAAAGGGATGGGCACACACACAAACACACACATGCACACAGACACACACAGACATTTATATATATGTATATATATATATACATACATATATATACATATATATATACATATATATATATATATAGATATACATATATATATATACATATAAATATACATATACAAACATATATATATACATATACATATATATATATATACATATACATATATATATATATACATATACATATATATATATATGTATATATATATATGTGTGTGTGTGTGTGTGTATATATGTATATATATATATACATGCATACATACATACATACACACACACACACACACATATATATATATATATATATAAATATATAAATATATATATATATATATATATATATATATATATATATATATATATGTAATGTGATTCCATTTGGACTCAAGAATGCACTAGCTATGTTCTCTAGAGTGGTGATCTCTAACTTCAAGGACTTCATCCATAGGATCCTCCAAGTTTATCTCAATGATTGGACTATGTATGGCCCTGTGAAAGATCACTATGATAATTTGTTCCTCATGTTTAAGAGGTATAGGCAGCTGAAAATATTGTTGAACTTGAAGAAGTCTATTTTTGTAACCTTCTTTGGAACATTTCTTCGGCACATCATCTACAAGGATGGTTTTTTTGTTGGCTCTATAAAGATATCCATCATATTTCAGCTTCAGACTTCTTCAATACATAAAGATGTTTATGCCTTTCTAATCCATTATGGATGTTATAGGAAGTTTATATGCAGCTATGCAAAGATCACAAAACCCTTAGAGGAGCTCTTACATAAATTTGGCCAATTATATTAGGACATGGTGTGATAAGATGCATTTGAAACATTGAAGTTGAAGCTGGCTAGCATGTTAATTTTGTAATTTATAGACTAGACTACTCCTTTCCATGTCGATGTTTATGCTTAATGATATGTAATTGGCACCATATTAGCACAACTAGGTGAGGGTAAGATGGACCAACCCATTTTTTTTCCAAGTAAAAAACTGATACAAGTAGAGTATAATTACACTATTATCAAGCATATGGCATTGGCAATGGTCTATGCCTTACAAAAATTTAGGAAATATCTATTGGTGACACCATTTATCTTTGTCAATGATCACAAGGTGATCAAATACCTCATAAATGATCATTTTATACATGAGTGCATATGCAGACAGATAGTTCTATTCCAAGAATTATAGTTCTTCATTATTAAACCTAGAAAGCAAACCTTGGGGCTAAACCATTTATCTTGCATAAATTTTGGTGATGCCATGGTTTCTATTGAGGATGACATGATACATGTGAAATTGTACAAGGTCCAATGCATACCAAAAGACTTGGTAGAGATTTCCACTTTCCTAACATCTAGGTTTATGCCCTAGACCATGTCAATAAAGGAGAAGAAGCAACTTGTAATTCATGCCACCCCTTTTAGCTCTTTGAGGGGGAGATATACAAACTAGGAAGAGATGAAGTCCAATATTAGTGTGTTATAGAACACAAAAGGGACTCCACCTTACAATGGGTTCATGAGGGAATCAAAAGTAGCCATTACATTAGAGATGTAATAATGTATAAGATATTATAGTTAGGCTTATGGTGGCCAAGCCTATTCTAAGATGTAAAGGAGTGCACCATGGTATGTGATATATGTTATCACACTAGGAAACCCAACCACTAGGGTGATATGCCTCTCATCCCCATCCTTGGCCAAGTGCCATTTGAAAAATTGGCCATTGATTTTGTTGGGCCAATAAATCCCATAGTACAGTGCATAGATGTAAGTTATATCTTGGTGGCTACTGATTATTTCACTATGTGGGCCAAAGCTACACAAAAAAAGACTACATAGTCATGATAGAAATTCTATTCATATAAGAGAACACAATAATTTAATATGGGTGTCTATTAATTTTGACTAGCGATAGGAGCACTCTTTTCATCAATGAGACAGTGTGCATCCTCTTAACTAAATACATGGTGGTGAACCATAAGACCACCCTTTATCATCCACAGGCAAATGAAATGACTAAAGCCTTTAAAAAAATACTATAAATGTTAGATAAAAATATATGTGATGTTGGTTGTAATTATTTCAATGATCACATCTTAGTGGTATTATGGGGGTACCACTCGACATATAAGTACCTAAACAAAGCTACAGCATTTCAACTAGTGTTTGGCACTAAAGTAGTTCTCCCCATAGAATTTATGTTTCCATCCTTATGAATATCATGGATTGGTCACTTAGATGACCAATTTTATCACAAGGTTATAAGACTTGGAGCACTTGGGTGAAAATCATGCCCAAGCAAGATGGAGCTAGTACATCAAAAAAGCATGCTAGAAGCTCTGACATGATAAGCTTATCAGGTGGAAGGAACTTAATGAAGGAGAATTAGTGTTTTTTTATGACTCAAAGTACCTTAAGAATCTAATTAAATTTTATATAAGGTAGATGTGACCCTACATCATCCACCACATATTAGAGATAAGTGCATGTAAATTACACACACTAGCTGACAAAATGCTCCTAGGGCATTTTAATGGTAATTGATTGAATCCATATTCATAGTATGATGGTGCTTATAACATCAAGATATTGACTTCTTGGTCACTAGTCAATTTTATTTGAGCTATTTAGAAGATATTTTGGTGAAATCTAAACAATTCTAAATTTTGTTTGATCTTTGTATAGTGTAAAAAGGTAATAAGCAGCATAGGGTGACCATAAGGACTTATTTTATGGCACTTCACACATAATTTTATCCAAGTAAAATTATCACTTATGCTTTTGAAGCACATGAGGCTATGACACCTATGTTATGGGTGCATCAATCTAATCCATCTCGAGTGAATTCATCTGACCTCTCATGCATAGTTCCAATCAGTTGAGTTGAGAAATTACACCATCTAAGCACATGAGTCCAGACATCTAAGTCATGGGTGTGTGAGACTTGGTAGATGTACCAAAATATGAAAAATATAATGGTGTGCAAGGTGAACATTGTAGGGCTCTTGTAGGCTGAGGCAAAAAAATACTCTGAAACTTCTATGCAATATACTAGTTGGGTGATTTGAGCCCATTTTATTTCTAAGCACCAAGGGATAGATGCTTAAGTTCTTAGACATGAGGAATTTGATATACTTTAAAGATTTTGTAACAAAATAAAAATGTACATAAGTGAAATTATAACTTTTGTGTCATAATTCAAAAGGGGTGCATCAAATGATCAAGTGTCAAAGACCAAAGAATAAGGTAAAGATGCTCAACATAGTTAGGTGCAAGAAACTAAGTGAAGATGAATAATATAACTATGTGTAAGAGAATAAGAAGAGAAGACAAAGCACTAGAGGACTAGTTCATGATAGTTGTATTAGGTAGGAAAAGCTAAGGCAAGATGAATCATAATAAACCAACCAAGATAGAGATGCATGCTTGAAATAGAAGCACAACTAGAAGAGAAAGTGGAACTGACGAGGATTAATCATGTGCATGTGAGGTACGAAGCCCAAGTTACCATAAAGTAGGAAAAGGTCATGTAAAGTGTAAAAATGTATAATAGAATTATTTAAGATAGTTGGTGTCCACCTAGAAATGAGTGGGAATTGAATGTTTGAACCACATACCACTTCACAAAAAAAATCATTAGGATCATTCAATAATATGGTGGTGATGACACAAATATACATAATTAATTCATTAATGACAAGTTATTCTTGAGGTTTTCATAAATTTTCATGTTTTCCAAGAAATCAAGGCACCTACACCATAAATCCTACATTAATGATTGTAGTTGAGAGAGAACGGTATAAAATAACAAGCAATAGACTTGTTCAAGTTATAAAGTTTAAGCAAATTCAAGACTTAGAGAAAACCTAAGAAAAAACCAAATAGGTGAAGTGTAAAAACCCTATCATAGCAATAATTTGAGCACTTCAGGAATGAAGAGTGAATGATGTCATATTAAGAAGGATTACATTCACAGTGAGGCCAATTTGAATAAGTGTGGAGAGAAATTTATGTAGAAAGTAGATAGTGGGAGCAAGAAGTTGTAACCCAAGCCACCATTAATGGCTAATAAATCTTACGATCTGAAGTTTTAGTTATAAATCTAGTGACTATGAAACACTGATAATAATTTGAGGCTTCAACAAACCACACCTCCTACACTTCAACACAAACCAATTTAGGATGGTGAAGAAGCATAAGCCAACTACCTCCACATAGGCATAACAAGAACCAAAGTGAGTTAAGATTATATATGACATGATAGCCACCAAAATCAAGGCCTAGATGATTGAAGCATTTATCATCATGGAAGTTAACATCAAGGTGTTAATGAAGATGTCATATTAGGTCATTCAATTTCCTTCAAAGGTTTTATTGGGGCAAGATTGGTGCTTATTTGTTCACAAATTCCATCTAAAGGAATATAACCACCAAACATCAAGTCACTTACAAGACTTGGTGAAATATTGGATGGTGGATATAGGGTGCAAGATACTATAAGGTGATGCCCTATTTGATGTCTCAATTTGAGACAAGTTGGTAGTTTCTAATGTAATTTAACTCTATGAGGTAGCCTACTTTGAGAAATCAAAAAGGAAATTGTACAGTTCTTACTCTTGTGCATCCATGAGGAATGCATGTACTTTGTAGGCAAGTGTATGAAGATGTTGGTGTAATTGATGAAGAGAATAATTGGGATACTAGATGCCAGTAAATACATCCATCAAATGATGGATGATGATGAAGAGGTGGAGTGCATATCTCATCTCCTTAAGTATTTCAAAGGGGGTTTCACATTCCCCATCAACAAGTGTGATGACCCCAACACAATGGTGGTGGCATGCCTCATAAGCTCCAAACTATGCCCAAGTAGTCAATGGACTGATGTGACAAAGGCATACTTATGAACTGCATATCACATGGCATAAGGCATGGAACTTAATGTTGTAAAGTTCATTTCAAAAGATTTTGTGAAAAAATGCACTAGAATGACATAGCATGAAGGGGACCTTTAGGTGGGGGTCCATCTTTATATTAATTTTCATGGAGGAAATTGGGATCTCAAATGAGAATGAGGATAATCTCTACATTTTCCTGAACATAATGATTCCTTGATACAAAATATAGAGACTTCACTTACCCTACCTCTTTCTACACTAAATATAAAACACATGTGATATGATGGTGTGATAAATACATAAAGAACTTTAGGATAAATTGACACATCTATTAATGACTCCCCCAGAGTATTTTTGGAATTACAACTTTTGCCATTATGCAACATTATTATGTAGTACACTTGGCACTAGTGGATGACAATAAGTTAGGGTGGTTGAAGCTCCCCTACACATTCTTGATAAATTAATTTAGAGAGGCACTATGGTGGATCCCTAATCTGCAACAACTAGGCATTCCAATCAAACAATTAAACATGGAGAGGTGCATATTAAGGCATCAATTCATTCATGCCAATGGAAAGGCCACCAAAGATGAAGAAGATGATTTAGATCATACAACATCAATCCCCTCTTAAAGGCAACCATAGATGGATTCACCCATAGGATTTACTATGAGATGAATCCAAGGAAGAAGGAAGACTAGGAAGAAAGCGTAGCATAGAACACCAATCATCCTATCCATATTGGTGATGATGGAACCCTGATGTCAACAAAAAATTAAATGTATCCCTAGAAGAAAAAGGGGGAGACTTTGGAAGAAATAGAAAATCATTTAAGGTTGCAAATCACATCAATAAAAAGAGCCTCTCCTTTGACCCCATCCATGAAGTGCATGAATTTTGTGTTGAAGACTTATCCGAACACAAAAAAGATGAAGGGGAAGGTTCCTCCTATGGTGCCCAAGATAATCATATTTGACATAGAGGAATCAGATGATTTTAAGGAAGAATAAATGTGGAGGGGCATATACATCGTGACTAAGGAAAATGACTCCTCATCAAATGAATGGACCCCCTCTCCTTACCCTCAAACTAAATTATAGAAGAGGATGTAGATATGGAATAAACTCAACTTCAATAAAGATGAGATGTAGAGGGAATAATAGTTAGAGGAATGACGATAAGAAATGGCAAAAGTTGAGTTGTCAATACAAGTTTTAGATTAAGGTAAAAATAGGTTTTGAAGGGACCCCAAAACCCAAGTACAAGGAAAGAAAGATAAAGCATCAATGACCACAGGTAGAACCTAAAAACTACTACAGTGAAATAGCAAAAATAGGTTTTATATGGACCTGAAACCACCAGAGAGACCACTAGTCAATACCCAGATTTAACATAGATCTGGCTACACCATAAATAGAAGATTACAAAAAGAAACCAGAGAACAGGACCATAAAACATAACCAACAAGAAGAACTAGACTATTCTTCCAGTTCCAAAATCATTTTCATAATTTCTTTACCTTTCAAAACAGTATCCTGAGTGGTAGTTGCCGCCAACTTGGCTCCCTCTTATGTAGCCTTCTTTCTTGAGCTTTGTCTCATCCTTTTGCTAGGCCCCTCCAAGGATTTGATCTCCTCGTTAGCTCTTTTTCCAATATTGGCAGCTGTAGCACAAATGTTGGATGTTACTTCCTCCATTTTCATTCTATTTTCCCTAATGAGTTCCCAAAGGTTATTCTTGTAATCTTTGAGCTTGACTGGGATATCTCTTATCTGTTTTTCCATGTTGTTAATTTTGTTCCATGCAGCTTTCTAGTTATCTTCCATTATTTCCACTTTCCTTTTGAGATCCTTAATCTCCTTACAAATCCAAGAATCAAGTTGGAGAGAAGCCTCTGCTTTGCAATTAACCCAACTCATAGGTGTGTGCATTCCATCGTTCTGCCTTTTCTCTCTCCATTCCTCAAAATTCTTATTAGGACTATTCCCGCCTTCTTCAAAGTGATCCTCTCAGCCCCTTTGATACTGTTCTTTTATTCTAGTTTGAATTTCCATGTCCATTTCTTGATAGTCATTGTTGACTGTATTTTCCATTTCATTTCTTGAAATAGGGTCCTCAACAGGGCCATCCTAGACAATATCTTCCTCTGACACTTTTTGATTTTCCTCAGTTTCTTCTTTACTATTTTTCGATTCCTCCTCTTTGCTGACTCCTTCTTTCTCATTCTTCTCTTGACATTCTTTGTCCTCATTTGAATTTGTATTCCAACTTTTAGTACCTTCTTCTTCCTCCAAATTTTCCTCCCTAGGTTTATCAATTCTCTCCCGCTCTGTATCTTCTTCTACATTCTGATTTTTGGCACTGGGGAACTTGATTCTGTCTTTCCCTTTTACAATTTCACTCTTTCTGCTCCCAGACTCCTTATTTTTCCCCTGGTTAGGGTTCTTAACCATAGCTTTATTCTTGTAGTAGCCTTCGATTAACAGAATTAGGCCTTCATGCAGGATAGGATGCATTTCCTTCTTCCTGCGAGAAAATAAACTTTGGACCAAAGAGAAGCGCAGGTAAAAGGGAAAAGACAATCTTACCTTGTGTCTAAAATGATTAAGGAAAACAATGTGGAATTTATGCACTCTCTTGCTTCTTCCATCCAGGATGAAATACTCCCTTATACAGCATAAGACATCCCTCCATATCCCCTTAATCTATTCCAATTCATAGAAATCCCCATTCTTGACCAGCTTCTACTCTTCCACATCCATCTTGGGGAACTTACAAAAGGCCTCATTCAAAATGCTTGTCTGCTTGGAGAATTTAAGTCCATCTGTAGGCAGCCCTATAACCTCTGCTATAAAATCCTCAGTTAGGTTCACTGTGATACCATGCAAAGTGACCCTTTCATCAATCCAATTTTTGAAAAAAAGCCATAGTGATATGTGGTTTTGACCCATAGAGCCTTTCCATATAGTTCATGACTTTTCCTTTCTACAGAATTCTCTAGACATCTTGTTTCTCTCTCCATTCGTCATAGTTTTTGGGTTTCTGCTTCCTTGGTTCTCCCTTCCTTTCATGAGGCATACTCACTTCCTTTGAAACCCAAGTTGCTATGAACTTTACAATGATCCCACTTGCTGCCAATTTGATTTGAAAGTCGGCTTTGTTTGGGCACATTCAAGATCCGCTTCTCACTCTCAAGAGCCTTCCTCTTTAATGATTGTAGACCTTTCCCCGCGAAGCCACTCCTCCAACTCATTATATTTCTATTACAATCTAATCTTTCCCTCCTTTGCATGAGTTGCATCATGAAGAATGAGCACCCTCAGTTCCATATTCTTTTCTAATGTTTCCTGCCACCTCACTTTTTGTCTTGTCCAGACTACATAGTTTGCTAACCAATCTGCAACTCCATTGGCTTCATGATAGGTGTGGGTTATAGTCACTTTATCAAAAAAATTTATTAAGGTTTTCATCTCCATTACCATAGCCTCTATAGTCCAAGACATAGTATTTTTATTGTTAAGAATATTTATGATGTTCAATGAGTCCCCTTCTAGCCACAATCTGGGATATCTCGAATCCACAGCTATTTTGATGGTCTGAAGGGTAGCAGTAGCTTCGGCAATGTGACAATTCGATTTACCAATGGGGATTGCAATAGCATCAATTACCTTTCCCATATGGTTTGTCAAGCCTCCACCACAACTTGCATTCCCCAGATTCCATTTAGCAGTGCCATCAAAGTTTCCTTTAATCCACCCTTGAGGGGGAGCATTCCATGTAACTCCTAATCTGGGATTATCAGGTTTACCTTTAGAATTTTCCATACTTAAGGGATTATCCACTTGGAGAGTTGAGCTTGGATTCTTTTGTGATAAAAAATTCTCCTTAATAGCTCTAATGATGTTCTATCCTACCACCCATCTAGGGAGTTCTTTATTTCTAAAAATTTGGTTATTTCTTTCCTTCCATATTCCCCACCAAATATGGGGAAGAGTAAGTTTCCATAAAAAAATTACTTCAAAATTCTTGGAGGGGTAGTACCAGCTTTTAAGAGATAATTCCACATTTTTATGATGGATCCATGCGATGCCCCATAGATTGAGGATCTCTTTCCAGACTAGCTGTGTAAAAGAATAGTTTGCGAACAAATGATCTCTGTCTTCAAGGCCCTTCTTACAAAGAATACACCTGTTCACAATATATATTCCTCTTTTCTGTAAATTGTCCAAAGTTAAGATTTTGTTTTGGAGAAGGGTCCAGAAAAAGATTTTGATTTTAGGCATGAGCCCCTTGATCCAGGCCTTCGTCCATAGTGGATTGTTGCCATTTCCCTTTGAAGTGAAAATGGAAGAAACTTTAAACTATCTGCTTAGCTCATTGTGCCAAAAAATCTTATCTTTAAGATTAGGGTATAGAGATATAACATTTAGGGATAGTTGAATATCCTTGAAATCTTGATCATAGTCAGTGAGGTTCACCCAGGAGTTGTTCTACCAGTATTGGTTAACCATTATTCCCACTCTTTCCTTGCAATGGTCTATAACATCTTTATCTTGGATTTCATCTTGCAAAGGTTTTCCTTTTAACCAAATATCTTCCCAAAATTTCACCTTTTTTCCATTACCAACTTTCCAAGAACTTCCTTCTTCTAAAACATGTTTAGTCCCCTGGACTGCCCCCCATATGGTAGAAGGATGGGAAATGTTTGGATTAGAAAAGAATTTAGGGAGTGACTTTTCCTTAAATAAGTATTTGTGCTTCTAGATTTTGCTCCATTCTTTATATTCCTGATAAACCCTCCAACCCTGCTTAGCTAAGAGAGCTGTGTTCATACTTCTAATTTTCCTTATTCCTAGTCCACCTTCCCTAACAGGTTTATAGATGTTATCCCATGCTATTAAAGGCATTCTTCTTTTCTCCTCAGTACCTGACCAAAGAAAGTTTCTCTAAATTTTTTCAATAGCTTCAGCAAATTAAGTGGGGATTTTGAAAAGACTCAAAGCGTACGTGGGTATGCTTTAAAGACTTGCTTTGAGGAGGATGAGCTTTCCAGCTTGGCTTAGAAAACTACCTTTCCATCCCACTAATTTCTTACTAAATTTGTTAATAAGTCCTTCCTATAAAGCTTCAGGAACTTTCATCCCAAAAGGGAGACCAAGGTAAGAGGAAGGAAAAGATCCTATGGAACATTCAACGATTTTTGCTATTTTGTTCTATCTATGACTTGGGGTATTAGTAAAGAATACTACACTTTTGTTCCAGTTTATCAGTTGTCTAGAGGCAGAAGAATATAAATTTATAGCTTCCTTAAAGTTCTAGCTTCTGTGACTTCAAATTGCCCCATGAAGATAGTGTCATCAACAAATTGACCATGGGAACATATTAAAGGATGCAAAGAGGGTTTCAGGCCCTTAAATAAACCTTTACTAACTAAGTCCCCTAAGTATCGCCCCATACTATTAGCCATAATTATAAATAGAACAGTTGAAATAGGATCCCCCTGTCTTAATCCCCTTGACAGATTGAAAAAATGAGATGAACTCCCATTTACCAACACAACAATAGAAGTAGTAGATATCAACTACTTGATCATATCAACCACTCTTTGTTCAAAGCCAAAGGTAGTAAGGCTATTATAAAGGAATAACCAATCCACCCTATCATATGCTTTAGCAATATCCACTTTCATTATGAACCCCTCATTGTTTGAGCTGAACAGTGAGTGAATATTCTCATGCACCGTTATTACAAAATTGAGGATTTGTTTGCCTAGAATGAATCCATTTTGTTGATCAGCTATTATTGACAGGATCACTTGAATTAATTTGGTTGTTAGAACTTTATATATTATCTTATAGAAGGAGTTACATAGGCTAATCGGTCTAAACTGATCAGGACCGTCAGCTCTAGCCTTTTTTGGAATCAGACACAGAAAAGTGGCATTAAGTTCCTTCAGCATCTATTTAGATCCAAAGAATTCCTTCACTACATTACATACATCTTTGCCAATAAGTTTCCAGAGCTTTTGAAAAAAGAACATGGGAAAACCATCTGGTCTAGGTGCTTTATCTCCTCCTAAAGATCTAACTGCTTTGAAGATTTCCTCCTCCTTAGGTATGGAACATAACATGTTATTCTACTCCTTCGAGACCAAAGGAGGAACCACGCATAGGATATCAGCCTGACTTTTCAAGTTGATGTTTCTATCAGCCTTCATTAGGGAGGAGAAAAATGAAAGCATTTCCTCCTTTATTTCCTTTTCCTCTGTTATCTTTTGATCTCCTTTTTTCAAGTGTTGAATATGAGTTTTAGCTCTGTGTTTTAGAGTGGAAAGATGGAAAAACATTGTATTTTTGTCTCCTTCTTTCAACCATTGCACCCTAGATCTCTGTCTCCAATAGGTTTCTTCCTTTGTTATAATATCTTGGTATTGAACCAATTGTTCACTTTCTTCTCTATGGAAGTCAGAAGTATAACTGTTTTGCTGAATTTTTTCCTGAATTCTACTAATTTCTTCCTTGATAGTCTTCTTTTTCTCAAATATATTTCCAAAACAATCCTTATTCCATTTCTTAACTTCATTTTTAACATTTTTGAGCTTGGA
The DNA here is from genome assembly GCA_037957365.1 of Torreya grandis. NCBI lineage: Eukaryota > Viridiplantae > Streptophyta > Pinopsida > Cupressales > Taxaceae > Torreya > Torreya grandis. The sequence goes on from JARHVA010003839.1 coordinate 156,813, forward strand.
AGCAACTCTAAAGAGAGTTGTTCCCTCAATAGGTATATTCCACCACTCTTTTATTTTGCTTTCAAACTGTGGGTGTTGCATCCACATCTTTTCAAATATGAATGGATTATTCTTTTTTTGGTTCAATTTGACCACTGTGACAATAAGAGGGAAATGATCCGAGCCTATTCTATGACATGCTTCCAATTTACAAGTGTAATCTTTTGTCCAGTCTGGGGAAATGAGAGCCCTATCAAGCTTGGCCTGTATACATTCATTATCAAGTCTCTTATTGCTCCAAGTATACTTAATTCCTTACAGCTCCACATCCATTAAGCCTTCTTTACTTATAAACTCCATGAGATCAAATCTCCCTTCCATTTGAATAGTGTTACCACCCTTTTTCTCATAATCATAGATAGGAACATTAAAATCTCCCATTATAATCCATCACCCACAATAATCTTTGCTTCTAAGATTTGAGAAGGTTTCCCAGACCTTTTACCTTTGGTTCTTGGCATTGGGAGCATAGATATTTACAACATACCATCTTTCCTTTTGGTCAAAACTAGTTATTTCAACAGCCAAATTTTTTTTACTTTCCATCAAAATAGAACCAGAATATTGGTTTTTTTCCATAGCATCATGGTTCCCCCTGAAGCACCTTCAGAGCTGCTGGCCTTAATAGTATAATTTTTAAAATCTTTGATCTGTTCTGCTTTCTCTTTACTCATTTTGGTTTCTTGGAGCAGAAGGAAGTCTGGCTTTTGCTCTCTAACAAAATTCCTAACTAAATCTACTTTGTATATGCTATTTAGCCCCCTAATATTCCAGCTAAGAATTCTCATTAGTTTTTATTGTTATGGAGCCATTTCGGCAGGGTTGCCTACTTTCCATCTGCTATATTGTGCTTGCTTTCCATCTCTCTATTCCTCTTTGTAGATTTTTTCCCAGGTTTATCTGGAGATCCTACATCCAGTTTTTATTTGGCTTGCGGTTCAGTTCCTTTTCCTTCTTTGCTCCTAAGAGAACCATTTCCTTTCACACTACCATTTCTCATCACCATGTGTTTTTTATTGTTCTTTTTCTCACCTTTTATCTTTTGGTTTTTTGAGTTTTTATAGGTCTCTTTCTTTTCTTCTGCCATTAGGGCCTCTTTCACTGGAGTGTTATTTTCATCCTTTAATGCCTCCTACTTTTCCCCCATCTGGGATTCACACATCTCTCCTTCTTCTATATTATTCCCCCCTTCAGGTAATATTTCTCCTTCCTCTAATCCTTCAATATCCTTTACCTTAAAAAGTTGATTTTCTAAACTTTGGGTATTCTGGTTTAGAAAATTAGCTTATTCTTCTGTTAGATGATATAGTTTTTTGTTCTCTGATTTCATCCCCTTCTCTTCCATTAGGGGACTAAATTTTTTTAATATGGGCTCTATTGCTCCTAATAAATTTAGGTCACCATCTTCTTCTGTTGTATAAATTTTATCCTCTTTTGTGTGTAGATCTACTAAAGCTTCTTGTTTCTTCCCTATCTTTCGATAGTCCTCTATTACCTTCCATGTTTTCTTTTGTTGAATCTTTATATTTTTCCCTTCCTGAAAATTTCTTGGATGGGATCTACCCCTGTTGGGGCAATTCTTGACCCAATGCCCCTGTTTCTTACATGCATAGCAAGAATTTGGCAAATCTTCAAAGATAATCTCTTGGGTTTTCTTACCAAGCTTAGAAATTAATTCCACTTTTTTTGGGAGATGGTTCAAGTCTGCCACTTTAACATAAATTCTAGCACTTTGGAGTTTAGTTCTTGAAGCCGTGGCATTTTCCACAGCCACTAACTCACCAAATGAACTAGCAATTCAGTTGTCAATAAGTTGTCAATACAAGTTATTGAGATAGTTGAGGTCGAGGAGGGAAAGAAAGAAGATGAAGAACACAAGGCATGGTAGATGAAAGGGAATAAGGAATAAAGGATGAAATAAGGGAAAATAGGATAAGGGCCTAATGAGGTGAAAGTGTAAAAAGAAGCAACACATTAGGGAACACTAAATAAAGAAGATTTGAAGTGAAAATGGGAGGACATGTGCCTAGACCAAAAGCACATTGATGTGGTGCTAAAGTTGCACCACAAGTGAGAGGCCATGAGGACCAAGGGAATGTACCAAGATGAAATAAATTGAATAGATGCCAAGGAGATAGAGGTAAGATAAAATAAATACAAGGCACCAACCACATAGAGGAAGGTTGAAAAGGAAAAATCTAGGAAAGAGGAAGTAGAGAGAAAGGCTGAAGAGGAGAAGGCTAGAAAGAAGGAAAAAGAGGAAAAAGTAGCCAATTTATAAAGGGCTAATATGGTGAAGGAAAGATAAAAAAAGGTTTCTACTATTACAAAACATAGAGAGGAAAAAATATTAGAAAAGATACCTAGCACCTCCATTAAATTGGCAAAAGAAGCTGCACAACAAGCATGCCCTAGCTCTAAATTGGAACTTGGAGAACAAAAATGTTATATTAATGCCTTAAAAAAACACATAGAGAAGTAGAGACCCCATTGGGGGAAAAAGAGAGAAATGTTAGCATCGAAGAAGATTACACAAAAGTGCCATGACAAGAGGAGGAAACATACAAGGGGGAAAAGTTCATGGAACAACTCCTATGAGAAGGAGAACATGATGACAAATATAGCATTGAAGAAAAATAATAATAAGAGGAATAATAATTAAAATAAGAAGGAGAAGAAGATGATGAAGAAGAAGGCACTAGTGAAAGCACCAGCGCTAGTGAAGAAGAAAAGGATCTAGTCAAGGAATAAGAGTATGACCTAAGCTATAGGGAAAAATCATAGCAAGGGTTCAAAGAGGATGATGGATTTTATATGACCTAAGATGAGGATGAGGTTCAAAGAGTATGACCTAAGAAAATGTTGCCCCAAATTAAGCCAATGCTAGAAGAACAAGAAGACCCCTATGAGGACCCCTATGAGGCCATAAAAAGAGAGAAACAAAAATATTGATGTGGTAGAAGACCTCTTCACTAAACTAGAAGAGGGCATGGAAGAAGTAGATGAAATATTTTACAACTTCACCACTCAAACAATGTTCATTGACACATACCGTAAAAAGGCAAAGAAGGAAGAAAATGCCTTATTCAAGAAATATTTCATAGTGAGTATAACTAAGTGCATACAAGTGATGGCATAGGTCAACACCTTACCTAACTAAAGACCTAGGAGAAAGACTTAGAGGAACTATTTTGCACCTTTCAAATGAAGATATGTAAGCAAGGGGATATTCTAGATGGTGAGGTAAGACAAGAAAAGGAAAGGCTTGAATCTTTCAAAAAATAACTCAAAAGCATAAATGTGCTCACCCTCAAGGCTCCATAAACTAAATTATAAGTCATAATCAAATAGTTCAAGCTCTTTATCTAGGGCTTCAAAACATTTAAGGTAGAGATGTAGTAGAGAGAGATTCAATTTTGTAGACCAAAGGTGCTTAAAGACTAGTTCAAAGTGGACTAGTAATTTTGTATGGGGTAATGTTGGGCCCCTTTTTAAGCCAACTAATTGATCCATACCAACTTAGCATATATTAGCATGATGAAATCATGTAGTATGATTGCTTCTTTTTGTACTTTTTGGTAACAACTAGAGGAATCCCTAAGGATCTTGTGCTAGTTGGCAAGGCAATCATTTAGCATTGAGTTTCAAGGGAAATCCCTATAAGTACTTACACATGATGACTATAGAGCATAGGTGTCAAAGTTTTGAATCCAGTGGATAACAAATCCCAACAATAATTTAACATCCCATGTACACTCATACAACTTGGATAAAGTAGTGGATTTGGTAGAATAGTGACCCTGAATGATAACTCAATAATTGGAACATGCCCATCTAACCTAGAATGAAGATGTCCATTTGCCTATATAAGGAGACTTGATCCTAAAGATAATGAGGTTACATTAAATTTAAAAATATCTATAAGATTAATTCTAGGTTTATACATGTATTTAGGCTTAAATCCCACAATAAATACCTAAAAGAATCACCTTGTATCACCTAAGCTCACCTATGAGCTATTGGGATTGTAGTAGGACATAACTAAGTGCATGCTTTATTTATATAAGTTATACTTTGTGTTGAAAAAATTTGAGTTAATAGAAATGCCATTTTTTATCTTCTTGGTTGTTTATGTTTTCCATATATTTTAGCACTATTGTATATTGGTGCTTTTAGTATTATGTGAATAATTATATAGTTTTCATTGGCATAATGTATTGTGACATAAAGTTCTATTCTAGGTTACTAATGGCATAATTATTCAATATAGTGAATTTAGGATGCCTATAGAATCTACTAAGTGTTGAAACTAGCATGCACCAAGGCCCTAATACCCATGACGGGAGTGCTAAATTAAAGAATGAGCAATTTTACATAATCCATTCCCATGACTCAACTAAGTGCCTAATTGACCCTTACCTCGCTATCCACATTAGAATGTTCCATTAAGAGTTATGTCTATCCACATATGAATTTATTCCAAAAGACTTGTATACTTGATTAGGCTTGCACCTCCTGATATATTTCAAGATTGCATACATCAATAGGCTACCTAAGCCCATTCTTATAATGGCCAAGTCCCGTTAAGACCATATTTATTCCATGTACTAACTAACATAATGTGGGATTTAGTCCCTTCACTATTACACTTTGGGTGACCACATAAGGCTTAAACCTAGTGTGGAATTGATGGCCAACATAGTAGTGTATTTAATTTTGTGCATCATAGAACTTATTATTCTTACACCTAGATTTATCAAGTACAAAACGGACTTGGCTTGACTGGGAAGTACATGACTAATCACAAAAACTAAATAGGAGACTTTTTTATAATTGAACATTTTATCAATCTAGGGGTTGGAATAAAATTTTAACTTGTTGTGTGTTAGTTGAGAAAGTAAGGAGATATTATTTCATTTATTCTTTTATAAGGCTGAAAAGAATAGTGTGATTATTAGCCTATGTATGTTATGTTAATTATAACATTATTTTCTCTTAACTATGATTATAACTCTATAAGTTAAGACTATGAAATATGATATTAGTTATGTGTGTTTGCTAGTATCTTAATACAATTAGGGATTGACTGTATGATCTCATTTATATGTATGAGGATACATCTCAAATCACTTAGCATATAACTTTGCTTTCAATGAAATTATAGTAGAAAATTGTGATTCTTTGAAAACATTAGTCACATTTTTAGATCATTAGGTCGTGGAGACCTAAGGGAAGAGTGTGAATTGGGAACATGAGTTCTAAGCAATAGGATGACATCCTACTTAGCCTCACATTAACTTAGTTTATTGGTATTGGGTTAGATCGATAGATGCACTTATTAAATATGGGATTTTATAGGTGTAACTTATCAAATTTAGTCATATGGCCATACAATGTATATGATGAATAGAGATTCCATATAGACAAGTATTCCATGATTTTTGTATACTTATATTTAACATTACTATTCATCATCATAATTGTTAATATCTCCATAGAGTAGTGAAGATATTGACATGTTATACTTATTCAAAGATTTACAGAGTAGCGATAGTATTAACATATACACAACATTCTTACCGAGTTCCCTAATTAATTTTCTCTAAAATGAGAAAAAACACTCTCTAATATTGAAAGATGTGTTTAGGGTTGGAATATTCCATAAAAACACTCCCTGGTCAGTTATTTTAGCTTTCATGATGATCTTGTGTGCTCTTAGAAAATATAGGAAAAGTTCACTAAAATATCAAGGGAACAAAAGTGGTCAGTTCTATAGTATATAGGCTTGTCTTGATGATTCTAAACCTCAGAGTGGTCATGATAGAATCAATCAAAGAAAATAATATTCTCAACCATGTTTGACTAATTGGGAGATGTTATTGAGTAGGGTCTTATGGGACCAAAACTCTAGAAATAGTTCAACTTTGAGGAACCACGATAAGTCCTATAGGTAATTTTCCAATTATATGCTTGGTTTGACATTGTATATCCTATTATTGCTTTTCTAAGAAATGTTTTTGATTGATAACTTATCTTTGAATAAGCATCATCAGGGGAAATGACTAGATTTATGGGGAAGGATATTATATCCTGATTCATTGCCAAACAAACTTATTAGATTATCCATGTATATCCACATCTAAAAATTTTAGATATAGTTATGTTTTAGACTAATATTGAAATTTATGCTATTTCAATATAATATAATGTTGCTTAGTTAGATGATGGTACATGATTGCATATATTAAACTAGATGATGCATATGTTTAAATTTTTTATTAATGTATTAATTAAATTATAAATTATTTCTTATGATTATCATGTGAAAAGATCTAATTACCTACATGTTGTGAGGTGGATGCATCAGAATTATTCCCTCATGTGTACTAGAGGGAGAGCATCATCAGAGAGGATATTGTAGATGGAGACATCACATATCGATAGAGAGATGGAAAAACCTTACATGCACACAATAGTTAGTCATGGTAGAAAATGGAATTTTATAATGATAAATTTTTGTGTTTATTTAAATTGTTATTTTTCCATGATTGCCTAAGTAGGTAAATTATAAAAATAAATTCTTTGTGTGCTTAGCCTAATGTGTCATTATTACATGTAAAGGTAAATTTAATAAAGGTAAAATTAATATGGGTTATTATTTTACAACTAAATTGCTAAAGCATAATTTAAATTCTAAATTGGCTAAATATGAAAGTGGAATTTCATTTTAAAATATAGAAAGAGGAATTATTTTCAAAAAATGAAAAATATTGAAAATAGAAAAAGAGAGAAAATAAATTAAACTTAGGAAAAAACAAGAAAAGAATGAGATGTCTTAAAAATAGAAAAAAGAAAAGAAAAGAAAAACAAAAAATTTATAAAAGGAATTTAACATCTATTTTTCTATTTTAAAAAGTGATGAAAGAAAATTTCCATAGTCCAGGCATTGGATAAAATAGAATAAGGAAGAAGTAACTCAGGAAGAGGGCATAACATGCATAGAAGAAGATAAAGAGGTTTACTATTGCAGGAAGCTTGGAGGTAGTCAATCTACAAAAATATGGAGTTCCATACAATTTTTTATTTTATGTATTTACTAGATATTGTTCTTTAAGATTTTGATTAAAAACAAACTTTATGTCTTTAAGGATAATATAGCATCCAATTAGACATATAAATTCACTTTTATAAAATAGTGAACCTAAAAATAAAAGGACAACATGAATCATTAGTTGGTTAATATTTTTTATGTCCAATTTGGTAGTAGAGACTTTTAGTTGAACCCACTTGTCTAATCACCAACTTCATATTTTATATAAGAGATAATGTAATTACTTTCTATATTCATATTGTGAAGTGTACTCTCATGATATTAGAGATTAGTATTATGTGATGTATAATACTTGTTGATATTATCACTTTGTTTATTTCTTATGGTATTTAAATTTTCTCATGGTGTAATCTATATTTGGTATATGTGTTAGGTAAAAAAATTCTCTCATATTTATTTGTCTAACATAGAAAGTTTGTTACATGATACCACATGTGACAACCCCACTATGTTAGACAAAGAAATACACAAGATTTTTTTTACCTAACACATATACCAAATATATATTACACCATGAGAATATTTAGAGAACATAATAAATACACAAGATGATAATAGCAACAAGTATTATGCATCACATAATACTAATCTATAATATCATGAGAGTACACTTCATAATATGAATATAGAAAGTAATTACATTAACTCATCTAAAATTGAAACAAATCAAAATATACTCATGTTTGCAACCTCGTTATTAAATTTGATCACTTCTTGTCTCTATTGGATTCATTAGTAGTCATGAAAGTTTCTAAGCTGAGAGTGAATCATTGAAAATTTAGTGCATCACCACATAGATCATGTTTTAATTCATATATATTATCTCACTTTTCATCCCAATAGATTAAGTTTTAGGAAAAGAGATTCAAATTGTCATATATAAGTAGCTAGCCTCATTAAAAATCCTAGAGTTCTAACCCAAAATTAGGTAACCCATAACCTATGTTCATTCCCATGTTGGAGTAGGTTTGAGAGTAAAACTTAAACATGTATAATTTTAGCTAGGCTGAAACCTAAGTCTTTAATATTTATGGCACACCTAGTAGGACAAATTTCAAGTGCCCAAAAGCATTCTCTAAAGATATTAGAGCATAGTTAGAAGCTGAAGACATCAATAACATCATATCTAATCATCTTGGGAAATGTCAAACATCTTTGGAATGTTTGTAATCAATATCAATTTCAAATATAAAATTGGTTTCATGGTTGTATAGGTAAGAAGGTTTTTAGTCATCGTTTTTATTTGATACACATATTGCATAAGGAACCATGGCAACTTTTGTGGTAGGTTTCTACCCTCCACTTGCATATCCACCTTACCATAGCCCATATGACCCATACATTGATACTTACCAACCATATAATCCAGAACATACACACTAATAAGATCATCCACCATAATTTTAGCCTCCTCATCCTCATAATTAGTCTTATTATCAACTTTCTACCCCTTATAATCTACCTACACCAAACCTTGACTATCTACACTTAGATATTGAGAGAATAAGAAAAGAATAGGATAAGTTACAAGAGAGTCTTAGACAATAGAAAAGGGTAGAATGACAATATATCATTCCTCATCAAACTAATACTAAAAACCAACCACAATCAGTTAAATTGGTCACCCCATCTCATTTTCTTGCCTTCCTAGTCATAAGAGATTTCTTGGTAATTAATTATTTACTTAATGATAAGTCAAATCTTTCAGTTGTTCCTAAATTGGTGGTAGAAACCTTGAATCTAAGGTATGAACATGTTTTTTAATTTGAATTGTAATGGAATGGGTCTCCCATGAAAGTATTCAACATTTATAGAAAACATTCAAGTCACTTTCCATGTTACCCCAAACATTTAACTGTGTAAGGCCTTATTGTAGTAGATTTTTTACCTCATTTTGCCTTGTTTTTGGGTAATGACTTCATGACTAAGGTTGAAGGGTACTTGTTCAAAGATGTGTTTAATATAGTGTGAAAAATTGAACATGGTGTGGAGGTGAAAATCAAGTTTGAGTCACTCTCTAAGTTACACATTATACCACCTCCTCTAATCATCCCAAATGTAGACTGCCTTCACCTTCCTTCCCCATGGTAATCCACTTGTGTTTATGATCCTATACCTACCAAAGAGCTTGAAACAATACCCTCATGGAATCCTTCATGAACTTTGTATCATATTTTCATCATTCCCACCCTTTAAAATGAGGATAAGGAAGGAAAAGTAGGTGTTAAATCTATTATTAGTCCTTCATCTGCTATTACTCAAGTACTTATTATCCCTCTTCATATCCACCCTAATCCCAATAACTTCCTAAGAAACCATTAACTATCCCATGTTGGAAGGATACCCTTAAAATCATTATGTATAATAATTATATCCACTACCCACCCACACTCTCCCCTCTTGAAAATAAGTTAAGTACACCAAAATCAAAATTGGATCATTCAAGCATGGTGGGAAAACTATGAAAATTGGTAAAGGAAGGGGTAGTCATTCAAGAGATAGATAGTGATATAGATGCAGATGAGTGTCAAGATCACCTTCAAAAGGATAGTTCTAGTGTATATTAAGAAGAAATTTAACTTAGGACCCCTATACACTTCATTAAATCAGAAGGTAAGGATGAGCAGACTTTTGATGATAAAGGGAAATTGCAATATCATAGTGATGGAGTTGAGGAAAATGAAACACAAGATTATATTTTCATAAGAGACCAATTATATGAAAGCATAAATGATGATGGTATTGATATTGAAGTCAATAATCCATTAGAATACCAGTGGTAGCACTTGTATTTAGAGTTATTGAATGAAAGAGAACAACTTGGCAAGGTAATTTTGAGTGATATAGTTAAACAACAGGCTAATGCTTCAAATGAGAAAATCAATGAAAATCAAGCAATGTAGAGGTAAGATAAGGTATAAATTCATTGGATTGAATAACCACCTCTCTTTATTTTTGAAGAGGATGAGAAAATTTTATTTGATCAAGAACCCTATGATGATCCTACCAAAGTGAAGGAGGTGAGTAGTCAGCTTGATGACTTGCAAATAGATGGAAAAAGTTCAAATGAACCTTGTGATTTGTTTATTGACCAAGATGAGATGTCATTTTCAATGACTTAGAATTAATTTTTATTGAATTTAGATACCTCACATTTTCACTAGTAAAATCTTGAAAAGATAGAATTTATCAAGAATGATTTAATAGCTGATCACCTTGAATCCAAAGAGCAAAAGAAATTACAACTCCTAACTAAGGATGAGATGAGGCTAGTGATCCAAGATATAAATATTTGGGAGGAGTATGATTGGATTTTTGACCCTGATACTCAACCCATCCACATAGGGATGAACTCAAATTGTCATTTCACTCTTTTAGGTAATTGGGAGAGTGCTAGCTAAAGGAGGAAGTTATTACCGATTGAGCCAAGTTTGATTTCACATAAATCATCATATGAAAATTCCACATCAAGGTCCCATAATGATCAGATAAAATTTCCATTTGACCTTGTGGTAAGGAATTCAGAGTTAGGATAGTTTTATATTAGTTTGTTTGTTTGTCCAATTAAGTTCTTTGAATAAGTTTGTAGGTTTTGACTTGTTTTTTAGTTCTTTCTTTTATTTGTCCTTAATTATTAGGTGTGTTTTATAGTGTTAGGTTTTTATTTTTTTATGTTTTTTTATGTCTTATTTATTATAAAAGTCTCTGAGGTGTCAAGAGTACAACTCAGTCTAGAGTGTCATCATCTTGTGCTTATTTATTGAGTCACCTTGTCATAAAAGTGTCTGGGTTCCATGACCAAAAAGTTGGTCAAACCATTAGAGTTACCAAAAATGTTAACATTTTGGCCTCACAATCTAAAATTTTAGGCCCTATCATTTAAATATTTGATGACCATTACCTTATCTTTATTCTCTATAACCCATATCATCCTTGTTTTAAATAAAAAGTGACTAAATTAAACACTAGAAGAACCAAACCATCATTGAAACATCATGCAAGAGTAATTTGGTAGAAGGTGATATGCATGAGGATGTCAATTTCAAGAATCATAAAGTAACCTCTTTGATTCAAATATTCCTAAATCTAAATGCATTACTCATAAGTGTCAAGATCACATAATCTTGGAGTAGATCTAATGGTGAGTAATAATTAATGAGGTTAGTGGGCCAAAACAAATCAATGGATCACATTTAATCATGTAAATGTACATCTAACGACAAGAAAAAAAAGAAGGTTCAGTAGGTTCCAAAGATCCAAAGGAGCACATTTAATCATGCACTCATAGATAAATGGTGAGTTCATAGTAAAAAAGTCAAAGGGTCCTAAGATTAAATGCATCAATGACAAGTGGCATGATCATGACAAACAAGTAGATCAATGGTGCACATTCAATCAAGAAGAAGGAGATAAATAAAATGTGTTTAATCACTATAAGGAGATATATGGTGTACCTAGGGTCAAAAGGTCAAATATATAGATCAAATACAAGGATATCATATGGTTGAAGAACATGAACCAAATAAAGCTGATAGTAAATACACAAAAAGTACATGGTGGTGAAAAGTGTCTCAATATATAAAGCCCAGGTCAAGGATCAATGACCAGTATTGAAATCATACTTATAGGAGTAAATGATATGATGGCACATGTCTAAAACATATGGTATTCTTGACCTTCTGGTAAAGAGTGTGTTCTATAATGGATCCTGATCGGTTAAAATCTTTTAAAAGAGAATCAATGTGGTGAAAAGTAGGAGAAGTAATGGTGTGATTGTTAAAACTATTTTTTTAGGTAGCCTTGATCAAATAAGAGCTTTTAAAGAGAATAAATGAAAGGTGGTTGTAACTAATATTTTAGGTGGAATTGATCTCATTAATGAGCCCTTGAATGCTAATATTTCTCTCCCTAGCTTTTCTTTCTTCCTATAAATGTAGGCATCAAGATCTTGATTTTCATCCCTCATTTGGGTATAAAAAACCTCTACTAAAATCACTTTGTAAACACTTTTGAAGCAATATAATAAAATTTTAGATTCTATTTTAATTCTAAGTATACTTTATTAGAGTTTGATTTATAGAGTGTATGTTTCTTATTCATCACTTGTCTATCCTTCATGTACCTTGATTAAAGATTATTATTTTCTTTTAATTTATGTGAAGTGTTGGATAATGAGGGTTTTACTAAAGTGTCATAATCCCATAGTGTCTTCCATAGACATATCATTTTCTATCATTCAATTTTTAGGTATCTTTTCAGTCTTCATAAAAAATACTCATGTTTAGAACCTTGTTATTGAATCTGATCAATTCTTATCTCCATTAGATTCATTAGTAATTATGAAAGTGTCTAAGCTAAGAGTGAATCATTGAAAATTTGGTGCATCACTACTTAGAACAGGTTTTCATTCATGTATTTTCTCCCCCTTTTCATCCCAATAGATTGTGTTCTAGGAAAAGAGAGTCAAAATTGTCATATCTGAGGAGATAGCCTCATTAGAAACCCTACAAGTCTGACCCAAAATTAGGTAACCCATAGCTTAGAGTCATTTCCATGATGGATTATGTTTTAGATTAGGACATGAACACTTCTACTTTCAGCTAGGGTGCAACCTAAGTTGCCAACACTACATTTGACTATGTTGTCATAACTTGTGTTTTGGGAATCATGGTATGCCTTGTTACTATCTTTGTGATGCATATACCAATTTTGAACATTGATATAATATTTTATGTTAAGTGATGTTTGATTTATATAGTAAATTATTAAAAAAAGTAGAATAATTATTACATTTTTTGTTAGATAATTATTAAATTCATTTAGCATGGTCATTGTGTTAGTAGTAATAATATTTATAATGCAATTTGACATGAACCTATGGTATGTCAATGTTATAATTACTATTATAGTTTACTTGTTTAGTGACTATTATGAATTTTATTTTAATTAAAAGTATTATTATATTATTAATTATATGTAAAGTTCTCAAACTATGGTTAATTGACGTTGACATAATGTTAATTGATTATCATGCAAAA
>JARHVA010003839.1:180000-200000 GCA_037957365.1 Torreya grandis
TGAGCAAGCTACAAAGTTTGATCAGATCCTCACTACCATGCATGACATTAGGGACTGAATCATGGGCCTAGAATAGGAAGTGCATGGGTATGTTGAGGATAATTTTTAGTAAAAACTTGAATAACATCCTATTAAGTAGTAAAATCCTCAATGAATAAGTGTCATAAGATGAAAGAGCTCAAGTAGTTGCATACTTGGCACAAGATGTGAAAAAGGTGAATCCACCCAAGTTTGATGGAACTATTTTGGGATATGAAGTTCAAGCATGGATAATAGAGATATAGAAATATTTCAAGATTTGAAATTACTTTGACGTCACTAAAGTAGTTTGGGGATCATATCATATTTTTGGTGAAGTAACAACTTGGTGGGAAAAAATGAAGCTTGAGATGAACCTCGACTCTACCACCACCACCACTTAGGAGTAGTTCATGACATTTTTTAGATCATGATGGCTTTATTAGCTATATTCTGACTAGAAGATGATGAATGTTTAGAACCATAAGCAAGAAGACCTATTTGTGAATGAATATTTAGAGAAATTCAACAAAATCCTACAGTATGTCCCTTGATATTAATTGAATGAGAGGTTTTGAATCAAGAAGTTCATTATGGGATAAGAATCCCAACTTGGTTGTGAGTTAGATGTGAATGGGACATATGTCAAGGATTAGGTCTTCAATAAGGTAGTCAAGTAGGATCAAAAGATAAAATATCTTGCTCACATCATAGATAAGTTTAATAAAAACATTGATGGTCCTAAAATGAGTTTCAAAAATAAGATCTAGAATAGGAGTGGAAACCCTAAGAATCAGTTCAAGAACCATAATGCTAAGTTCAACAATAGCTGAGGAATCAAGAAACCTAGAAATGGTTTCAGGGTAGGTTTTAAGGGGAACCAATAGTATGATAGGAAAGGACCACCTAGAGGTTGTTTCATTTGTTGAGGTGACTATAATGCTAGAGAGTGTACTCAAGGTAAATTATATGGAAATAATAAGGGTTATGATCCATAATAGGAAACTTTTTAGTAGTGGATTCATATAGATATTAATAATCATCAAGATGACTTCAAAATTTCTCCTATTGAGCCAATAGTTTTTTTATTTGATCATATATATTCAATTTTTATTGACATTAGGGCTACTGAATGTTTTATTTCTCCTAGAATGCTTAATAAATTATCTATAAAATCTAGGATTATGGTAAATGCATGGTTATTAAAGTATAGGATTGAGTCAATGGTTAAGGTTGACAAGTGTCTAATGAAATCTAAGATTAGATTAACTAAATTTACTACAATAATGGATATGTATTCTACACTACTAGGATCATATGATGTAATCATAAAAGTTAATTGGATTTTGAAGCATAAAGCTAAGGTTGATTATTATCTAAAGAAGGTTGAGTGTCAAGATGATTTTGTAAATCAGACACAATTTTAGGGTGAGAAAATAGAGTTGAAGCTTAGCAAAAAAAATTAAATTCAACTGAAGAAAGCTCAAATAAAATTATGTCAAGTATTTATTATTAAAATAAATGAGATGGGAGAATCTAAGGAACTATCCATCAAGGATTATCCTTTTCTTAAGAGCTTTAAAGATGTGTTTCTAGATAAATTACCTAGATTACCACACAAACATGAGTTTGATTTCTTGTTTGACATCATACATAGATCTGAACTATAGTTTAAAACATTATACATGATGAAAACTATTAAATTGGTTGAGTTGAAGGCTCAACTTCAAGATTTTTTATCAAAATGGTTAATTTGAATGAAGTGTATCACTATGGGGTGCACCAATGGTGTTCATCTAGAATAAGGATGGTACGCTTCACCTATGTATTGATTACAAGATATTAAACAAGGTAATAATAAATAATAGGTATATGTTACCTTACATTGATTATCTATTTCATCATATGTGAGGAGAAATAGTATTTTCTAGGATTAATCTTCAAGTAGGGTATCATCAGCTTTGAATCCAAGACGAGGATATTCCTAAGACATAATTCCGAACTTGGTATTGGAATTATAAGTTGATAGTGTTACCTTTTATGTTAACAAATGATCTGGTGGCATTTATGAATCTCATGAATAGTGTGTTTAGGGATTATTTATACCACTTTGTGTTAATTTTTTTGGATGACATCCTCATATATTCTAAGAATGAGGAAGAACATCTTCATAATCTAGAACTAATTTTATAGAGATTGCAGAAGCACAAATTATATGGTCAGTTGTCAAAATGTTCATTTTTCCAAAATAAAGTGTAATATTTAGGGGATATTATCTCTATAAATGAAAGTTTGGTATATCTAGTAAAGATAAGAGCCATAATAAAATGGTCAGTGCCTAAAAATGTGCATGAGGTGATGAGTTTTATGGGATTAATGGGTTATTATAGGAAATTTAATCCAAATTTCTCAAAGATATCTAACCCAATCAGCTCTCTTTAAAAAAATAATCATAGTTTAATTTGGTTAGACAAGTGTGAAAAATCATTTTAGAAATTGAAAAGGAGGATTACTTTGGCACATGTGCTAAGAGTTACCAATCCTAATGGTCAAATATCAGTAATAATAGATGCATATAGGGATGGAATTAGAGGATTTATTTTACAATATGGTTTATTTTTAACATATGAGTCTAAAATACTTAAGAACTATGAGGTTAATTAAACCCCTCATGATCTGAAACTTTATATAATAGTGCATGCCTTGAAATTTTGGAGGTATTATCTATTAAGGAAACCATTTGAGTTCAAGACTAATAATATAGGACTCAAGTATATCTTCACCCAACTAAACCTAAATCCACATCAATTATTTTTCAAACAAAACATCCACATCGATGCAAAGGAATCATTTTTCTTAGTGATTAACATTTTGGCACTTTACCACCAGTTAGAGGTTATAGTGCATAACTTGCACTAGCTGGTAGGTGGCTAACTATCTCCAAGATTTCTTGAGCATATTTTAGGATTAGTGATACATGGTGATTGTAGTGCAAAATTTTCAAGGTTATGGAGATAGTAGGTATGATGACCCATATTCATCTTGACACTCAATGTACACCTTCCACCTTGGCAAAGATGCTCCTAAAAGATATTTAAGGAGCTTGAACTAGTTGGAATGAGAGAGATGACAAATTACAATGGAGCTCTGACAAAATAAAATTACTTTGTATATACTACTTTGGTATCCATTAGACTTAAGAGTAGTATGGATGCCATGAAGGCTCCATTTATAAGTACCCATAATCTTATGTTATCCTATGCATCATAAATTAATATGAAAAAACATATACATTCTTCTATGAACAATATGCTCTATTTTATCTTTGATTAATGATGATGATTGTTGCATTAAATTGTACTTTATCTGGTATATACATCCTTTTATTGATATTAGAATGTGAATTTATTTTAATGTCATAATTTATATTTAGTTATGTTAAATAATGTTCTTACATGCTTATACTTTGTATTGTTAATAGAGTTGTTACAAAAATTAATGACAACATTTTTAACTTACATAAAGACTAAGGATAGATTCTGCATCAGGTGTTCCTATCTTTCTTTAGAGTGTGAGTCTCGCATGACTAGTTTGAGTAAGAGAAACATTTTAAACTTTCAAATATTTAGATGAATTAATCAATTCCCATAAATAAATCCTTATGCCATGGCACACTAGCATAACATGGGCATGAGTTCCTTCTCAGTTATGCTTTGGGTAAGAACATAAGGATTTTGCATTATGTGGGTTAATGTTGGTATAATTGAGTGTTCAAATGTTAAGTGTAAAGGGAATATCCCATACTTTAACCTAGTTCTAATAAACTAATAACCAAATAATACAAATTTTTGCCCCCTTTTCTATAACATTTGGTTCCATTTTTAGTACCCATGTTGAATTTTATTATTTTGATGGTGAGATAGAATGATATACTAAATTTATATCAAAACCATTGAGTGTTGGATATAGCAAGTAGAAGATAGATTTGCGCTAAAGCATCCAACCTATGGAGGACAAAAGCCAAGAATATGGGCTTAGGATAACCTATATGATGCTTTGTATGAGGTATTTTTCTATGAGTCACTTGAGCATGTGTACAGGTGCTTAGCTATATATTTAACTTGTAGAAGAAGTTATGGATAGTGTTATGAGTGGACAAAGGATCACCTGGAGAGACTTGAGACCATGGATGCTAATTAGACTAGAGAAATATATAAATGGTGGTAAGGAATGATGAATATCTATATACTTGAGTTTGTAGTCTCAACATACTCATGCCCTAAGGAATCAAAGTACCAATTTTTAAATGACCCTAGAGGCACATTTGTGAAGGAATTTAGCATAGAGCTCAAAAATTTAATGGTGGATTATGGTTTTTAAACTTTGGGGATGGAAGGATAAAGTCCTTTTGTGGATGAGTAGTGAAAATGGGGAGAAGGGGATGTGTAGGTGAAGTGTGATGAAAGGGGATAGTAAAATTGATAGTCAAGAGATTAGAATATAGACATGTAATAAGAGATGGCACTAACCGATGGAAGATATAGAACCTAAAAGTGGAGAGAGAACTCATACTAATAAAGTATGACATGGGGAAGGATCTCTTAATGTATAACATCATGAAGATGAAAAATATAATTAATTGATGGATCAATCTTAACACTTGATAGATATAGAATTTATTGGATTCATATAAGATTTAGTGACTATATATATGCTTGATGTACCTAATCCTTTTATACCTATGATTTATGCTCACATGCTAGATCCCCTCCTAAATAAAATGAAGAAGTAATAATTAACTCTATTAATGACTCAAATCCTAGAAATTTTGAAAACTTGAAGTGCAACTTTGTGATTAAACATATTATTCCAAACTAGGAGTTAAGCATAACTACCTCTATATCATGGCATTCTAGATTAGCATAATAGATCTTGAAGTTAATAATGTAAAATGGGGAAAATCCCACAAGAAGTGGTTCGCTATGATAAGTATTATAGTACTATCAACATCAATTATGCTAGTAATAATGAAAAGACTAATGCCTAACCCAATGGTTTAAGGTGTTAGAGGATTGCCACCAAGATAGATGCTGAGGGGACAAGTGCCTCAAATATTAGTTGCCCTCAATATCAAATCTATTACAAAATAAACATGCACCTGATAGAGTATTGAGGCATGGATAATATTGCATAACATGTAATGAAGTGTGAACTATAATGGCATGTGTGGGGAAAACCTAATTCGTTTATAAGATGAACCAATTTAAAGCCACTTTACTTGATCATGCCCACACCTGGTATAAGAAAACTAATTCTAACTAGGCCATGGTTGATTATGATTCACTAAAGGTTGCATTATTAAAGGAATTTGAAATTCTAGAGTTTGAAAAATAGAGCATCACCACACTAAAATAAAATACCCAATGACTCATAGAGAGTGTGCACCCATATGATGCAAGGTTAAAAATCTATTATCAAATCTCCCATATGATTTTCACCCTTCCTAGCATGTGTACATTGTGCAGTGGTTCATTGGAAAGTTTATCGTGTTATTCTAAACTGTGATTTTCATGAAAATTTTTATAGACCCTCAAGAAGTGATTTAACCCATGTTGATAGATGAGACAATCAAGAGCATAAATACTAGGATAAACCCATTTATGGAGGTGAATTTTACATATATGGCCTCCTAAATCTAAAAATTTACTTCCAATTCATCTCATGATGCATGAAATGGGATATGGTGCACTGACTATGAAATAAAAGGCCATAATAGGACTAAATTCCCATAGAGGAATGTGTTAACTTTGTTCCTAAGTTATGAATTCTATCGAGAGGTGCATGAAATCCATAACTACCCTTTTATTGTGATGTGATAACCAAGTTATCATAACCATTTATTGTCAGTTGTGTGATGCCTACACCCATAACACTGCTAGTTACTAGGTGTTTGATGAAATGCAAAAGAATATGGAAAGAGGTGTATGATAGGCCATTATAGTAATCATAAGGTAGAATAACTAAGGTAATGAAGGATATGACAAATAAAACATAGGATTTATAATGTAATGAGGTATCATAGGGTGAGGTGGAGGATGTGGTGGTAGAAAGTCCCCACCATGTTCATTTTATAAGTGTGGCTTAACAAATCATTATTAGAGTGACTTCCCTACACATCCCATGTTTGGGTATTATCAAGGGTCCCATATGGTAAAATAATGTTATAATCTATACAAAAAGTTGACCTAAAGTAGGTTTATCATAGGCAATGGTACAAGAATGATCAGGCATGAGCTAAAAATAGAAAGATAAACCCTAAAGGTGTAACCTACATGTATAGAGGGAGTCAAGGTAAAAGTTACTACTTGTAGTGGATTCACCACTCAACATCTAGTTACAATAGTACCTAAGTTACACTTAGAATATTGGGATAAGGGTCATAATGAGCACATAACATGGCCTAAACCCAAAGGTACATTGTACCTAGATCCAGTGTGATAAAAGGATGTATTGTAGCAGGCTGAGTGCCATCTAAAACCTATAAGGGGAGATATAGTTAGAATAAGACCTATAATTTTAGGTTGTCACCTATTATAAGAAGAAAGATAGTTAGGAAGTTGAGATATAAGAATTAATTGAGATCTTGTACCTCCTATAGATAGATGGAATGCTTCCTCTATTTAATAACTTACTCCTGGAGCATGTAGGTCAAAATCAAGTTGAGGTTATCATGCCATGCATGCAGAGGGTGTGAGAAGTTTGACATACACAAAATGTTAAATATGACCAAGAAATATTGATGAATACCACTATTGATGGATGGTCCATATATGAGGTTCTTATAGACATAGACACCAAAGTAAACATCTTGACCATGAATGATTTGGATAAAATGGGTAGGCTAACCTTAAGACCCTCCTCTCATGTACTCTTCATGGATAATAAGACCCATGCATAGTATATCATAATTATAAAGAGGACATTTATAGATATCATGGGTGCCAAATTCCATGTTGAATTTGAAGGGATCAAATTAGCAGAGTAGGACAACTATCTGGCACTTCTAGGAAGGCCATGATAATATGAAAATAATGCATATATGAACTTCAAAAGGTGTTATATGACATTTGAGAGTGGAAAGAATATGTTATTTAAACCCCTCTCAAAATACCAAGGACCCCCTATGTTAAGAGTATGGACATAAATAATGAGATCAACCACATTTATAACATCATGAATCAAAGCATCAAGATTCTAGACCTAAACGATCAAGGAATCCTTTCTTGGGAGGATAGATAATCATCCTTAGACACCACTAAAATTGCTTACAATTGATGGCTTGAGGAATCATATGAGACCACTAGTCTAAGGTGTCACTTTATGTGCATAAAGGCACCAAAACTAGTAAAGTTAGGTTGTGTATATATTGAACATGCATTTAAAAGTTGGGTCCCTTATGCCAAAAATAAGGGAAATAGAGTGTTTCACCTAATTAAGGGAAAAAGTTAACTGATCCAAATATATTAAGGAAGTAATATAGTAGAATATTATGTTTTCAACCTCAATACATGTGTCCTAAAAGAGGTAAATAGAATGGGATCACTAGTATATACATTAAATAGCATTGTCGCTCACTAGTGGGTAGTGCAAAAGCATATGTTGACAACTTGGAAAGATGTAAAGGCATCCATTTACACTAGATTTAAATAAAGTAATGAGGATATATACATTTTATCATACTCTAACAATTCTAACCCTATAGTGCATGCCCATTTTTACAAAGAAACATGCAATATCTATGATGAAAATGACCTAAGGAATCTATGGGTGCACACCTTCTATAAGACCTTAAAGGCTTGGGAATAATCATGGTAAATTTTTAGTGATATGCACCATGAAATATCCAATTAATATTCCCTTAAAAATTGGTTTATTCACACCTCCTTTTCTTTAAAAAAACTTGAATTAATGGAGCCACTACAGGTAGTTAAAAGGCTAGTGTCTAAAGATACTATAGTATTGCAGGAATACCTAAAATACATTTTTGGTGAAAATGGGTTATTAATACCAAAATTATTCAAATATAAAACCCTTAATATTGACTCTAGTGACAAATATGATGACACATGGAAGGTGTACAATTGGAAGAATCTGATAGGCAAACAAAATTTAATGCACCAAGTTAAGGAAAACAACCTAGAAGAAAAGGATCCTACCCATATTTTTATTTAAAAAACCAAGGATAAAAGGAAATTCATGGACTCACACTAGGAGAATAAATAACCCTATCGAGATCCATTAATAACTACCAAGGTAGATATCAGTTCATAAAGAGAACCAAAAATCACCACTCTGGGTGCCTATTGGTTTAACATAGAGCTAGATCATATTGTGGACCTCCTAAATTAGTTCCAATATGTGTTCCTTCAAAACTATAGAGATATGAAAGGCACACACCCATCCATTAGGAATATGAGCATCAAGTTGTTCAATAGTGCAAGAACCATCAAGAAGTAACCCTACAGGATGAATCTAAACCTTCATGCTAGGGTCCATATGGAGATTGATACCATGTTAATCATAGGCATCATATATCCCATGTAGGGATCTAAATGTGTTATCCAAATGGTCATCAACATCAATAAATATTAGTATATCTAAATTTGTGTTGACTACCAACTATTGAACACCACCTATGTGACTGACCCCTTTCTAATTTCATTTATCGATGAAGTATTATATTACATTATACGTTGTAAGATATGAATTTTTATTGATGGTTTTTTAAGATACCATCAAGTCCAAATCAATGAGGAAGAGAAGCCCAAAGCTAAATTTGTGATTAAATGGGGTTGTTTTGCATATAACATGATTCCCTTTGGAATAAAGAATGCACTAGCCATGTTTTGATGAGTGACAATCACCACATTCAAAGAATTCATTCACAAGTTTATCTAAGTATACTTAGACAACTAGACTATGTATAAGTTAGTGAATAATCACTATGACAACTTGTACCTTATTATTTAAAGGTACCAATATCTACAAATTTCATTAAACCTCAAGAAACATGTTTTTACAACACCATTTGACACTATGCTTGGGCACATTATCTACAATGATGGTCTACTCATTTATCTATTAAAGATTGTGATCATCCTTCACCTCTAGACCCCATCAAAATAGAAAGATGTTTGTGACTTTTTGAGAAATTATGGGTACTAAAATAAGTTTATAATGAAATATGCCAATATTATAGTGCCTCTAGAAGTGTTGTTGCAAAATTATGGACCATTATATTAGGGTCCATCACAAGAAGATACATTTGAGACCCTAAAGCTCAAAATCAAAATTGCACCGATATTTCAATTTCCCAATGGGGAAAATCCATTCCATGTTCACATCGATGCCTCTAGTACTACAATCAGTGGCATTTTATCACAATAAATTGAAGGTAAAATGGATCACCCCATTTCTTTTATAAGCAAAAAATTAACAAAGGTAGAATATAGCTACACCCCCTTTGAAAGTTTAGATAGTACTTATTATCTACCCCTTCATCTTCTTCAATGATCACAAGGCACTCAATTACATCATGAACAACCTCATTATGTATGGGCACATTTGTTAATGGATTGTTTTTTTTTCAATAATTTCAATTCTCTATTATAGTGAATCTTGGAAAACAAAACTTGGGCCCAGAGCATTTGTCCAACATCAACTCTAGCTATACGATAGTTTCTATTAAAGATGATATACCTGACACATAAATTTATAATGTATAGCACATCTTATAATAATTAGTGGAGATCATCACATTTTAATCTACATATCTACACACCAAACCATGATGACTAAGGAGAAGAAAAAACTCATAGTTCATACTTCCCCTTTTCTAATCATTAGTGGGGAATTATAAAAATTAATCTATGATGAAGTCATGTGCCGATATGTCCTAGAACACAAACAAGACTCAATATTTCAAGAGGCACATGAATTTATTATTAGAGGCCATTTTTCTAGAGATGTTACAACAATCAAGTCTGTGGTGGCTAACTCTATTTCAAGATGTAAAAGAATGTACCAGAGCATGTGACATCTTATAATGTATAGGAAATCCAAACCACCAAGATTAGATGCCTCTCATCCCCATCCTTACCAAGGCACCATTTTAAAAATGGGACACTAAATTTGTTAGGACTATTACTCCCACTATGAGGCACATAAGTATATGATACATTCTGGCTACCATAATTGACTTCACCAAGTGGGTTGAGGTAGCATTGACTAAAGATTGTACAATCATCATTGTAGTAATATTCATCTAGTAGAATATCATCAATTTCTATATATGCTCACTTAGTTTTACTAGTGACCATGGTACACACTTCATCAATGAAACCATTGAGATCTTTCTAATTTAGTATATTGTTGTGTACCATAAAATGACACCTTATCATCCCTAAGTGAATGACACCATAGAAGCATTTAATAAAATATTAGGTATGTGCCTCAGAAAAATATATGATGTTGGTTGAAAATATTGGGATGACAGTGTCTTAGTAGTATTTTAGGCCTATTATAACACGTATAAGTTCATGAATCAAGCTACACCATTTCAATTAGTGTTTGGCATATAGGTTATTTTACCAATGGAATTCCTAGTGTCCTTATTATACATCATGTATATTAGTCAATTAGATGACCAAGAGTCTTTTAAAATATGCCTAGAATACTTGGATATCTTGGATGAGACATGTGCCTAGGAAAGATGGAGCTAACAAGTGGAAAACATACACTATAAGCTATGGCATCATAAGCACATCAAGAAAAAGGTATTTACAAAATGTGTACTAGTCTTGTTATATGACTCTAAATACCTCAAATACCCAAGAAAATTGTAAATTATTTAGATGGGACCTTATATCATCCATAATATATTAGATACTGATGCATGTAAGATATGCACATTAATAGGTGAAATGATCCCTAACCATTTCAATCACAATAGATTGAAGCAATATAATCAACTAGGATGGTTCTTGCACTATTAGACACTTACTCCCATTTACAAATTACTTGTTTGGTTTTTAAAATAATAAAATTTGGCATAATCCAAATGTTTCCTTGGGTTTGTTTCATTTTTATTGAGTGAATAAGCATGATGATTTTAGGCCCACATGAGAACTATTCTAGTGCATAAATGCATAAATCTAGTTGGGTGAGTCGAACATGGTTCCTCTCTAAGCACATAGGGTTAGACACCTATATTTTTGGGCACATAAATTTTGCAAGGTTTAGAAATATATGAGTATATTCTGATGAATGGAAGTGAATAAGATAATCATGCATAAGAAATTAAGGTGTGAGAATGAAGCACTAGAGGACCAGTACAAGGATTTATATGGAGTAGGGAAGGCCAAATCAAGAGACATGAAATCATAGAGAAATCAACAAATAAAAAGAAAAATTATTATAAATAAGTGTATCATTAAGAATAAATGTAACTAATAAGGTTGAACCACATGCATATGAAGCATTGCACTTACTATTCTATAAGAAGGGTGCAGGTTATACCACATTGAAGTAAGCACAAAATAATGACCATCAAGATAGTTTTCACCCACCCAATGGTTTATGGGAAGTGACCATTTGAATTACCTATCACTTCATCAAAAAAATTGTTAGAAAAATTAATGTTGTGATAATAGAAGCACAAATATCCACAATAAATGAGTATTTGGTAGTATATTTTTGAAAATTTCATGGGTTTAATAGATTTCAATAAATCCACATGCTACCATTAATGAGGTAAATAAAACTAAAGTATAAAGGGCTAAATGATAGACTTTAATAGGGTATAGACCTTTGTGAGAATTTAAACTAGAACAAAGAGCCAAATCCATCAAAAACTAGAAAATGCTATCATAGAGAACTAATCCTCCAATAGTGATTCCAAGTTAGAGAGAATGACCACCAATACTATTGCATTCTAATTAGAGTTAAATAAGAGTTAAGCAAAGTTAAATTGATATATAAACAAGGAAATAAGAGTTTTGTAAAATGGTTATGATACCATTAATGATGCAAGAAGCTTGAGTTATGATGACATAGTCATATTTCCCATAATTTTAAAGAAGCACCAACATGATTTCAGGGTTTATAAATATCAACCATCCATATTTCAACAACATCTAGTTTAAAATGGGAAAAGAGACTAAGTATAGGTCCATCACAGGTGTAAAAGGGATACAAATATACCGTGGGTAGTAAAAGAATAATTTACCATGACATGGGATGTGTAGTTCGTAGAAGGATTAAGAATCATAATAATAGATCCATAGTCGAGCATGAAGATCTCTTATAGATAGATGTAATTCCCCTAGAGGTCGTGGTGGGGGAGAAATGGGTGTCATTTTCACACATGTGCAATCTCAAAGATTAAAACTACTAGATAAGGAGTAATGCACAAGATTTGAACTAGAATTTGATGGTTGACAAGGATAGAAAATAAAGGTGATTATCATACTAGTCAATGTCTCCATTAGAGACAAATTCATGACCATGGTCAAAATCTAAGTATTTGAGCTTAAAAGATTTAGAAAGCTAGAGGAATTGGTGTAATTCCTCCTCTCATGAGTCTATGGTGACTAGTTTTCCTTTAGATGATGATGCATGAGGATCTCATTTCACCTCATTAGTATAATCATAGGATTACCTATTATAGGGGAAGACATATATAAGATGATGGAAGATGAGTTAGAGTTTGAAAGGGCCATGAAGCTTTAGTGATATTACAATTTAGGGTTTGTATTCCCAATTAAGTATATATAAGACCCATATAAAAATGTAGAGATGTACTTGGTTAGTTTTAAATTATAACCTAGAGGCCAATGGGATTACTTTAACATTACCTTCTTGTGCATTTCCAACCATATGGCACAAGGGTTAAAATTTAATATCTTCAATTTCACTACTAAGGATACTGTCAGGAATATGCAAGAGTGCCATCAAGTGAGCGAAACATTCAAGTGGGTGTATATGTTGATCTTGATAGTGATGGAAGAGAGGTATACTATATGGTGATGATGAAACCCTATGGGTGTTCCCACCCAACCATGAGTCCCTTGTAATGAATCAAAAAAAATTCAATCGCCCACATATCCTCTTGTAGAAGTAAAAGACAAGAGTGAAAGGGTGGTGAAATAGGTACATAGAAGCCTTTGGGATTGAGTGGCACATCCCTCAAGAGCTTCCCCAAAAATTGGTGGGAATTACAACCTTTTCCATGATTCAACACTTTTATGTGGTACACTTGACACTCATAGATGGAACCTATTAAGATGGATCTAATTGCCTAATGTATTTTCTACCAAGTATTTCATGCTAATGCTAAGAATAATTACCAATGTGAATTAGCTGGAGATCTTGATCAAGAATTTGGATCAATATAGAGTAAATATGATTCATTGGTTTATGAGTCCCAAAGCTAAGGATACCAAAGATGAGTAAAATGACTATGATAGGATGGACATCAATCCCCTCTAGAGGGATATTATAAATGGGAGGATTTTCAACCTCTATTATGAAATGAAATCATGTAAAAAGGGTACTAATCCTAGAAAAGATGATTACCTCCCCCTTCTAATTAGAGATGAAGGTAAGGTTATGTCAAAGATACATGATAAGTCTCTGCAAAATAAATGGGGAGATAAACTTGTCAAAATCATGGAGCTCATTTAATTAAAAATTACCTCAAAAGAGAAAATTATTCCCCTAATTCATAATAAGCACATGACCTTCATGCTAGAGAGTTATTCCTCTAGAAGAAAATCATAATACAAATACTAAGGGACCCATTACATTTCATACTATAACACTTGTGGAGATAGAGAAAGAGGTGACCCTCATGCCCATAATAGAAGAGGAGACCGAAGAAGTGATAGTAGGGAAATATATCCTGTAGATATAAGGGAAAGAGGATCCAAGTGCTAGGGATGTATAAGAATCCCTAGTTATTATCATGACCATTGTTCTTGAGAAAATAGAGGAGATGACAAGCCCCTCATCTAGTGAATAACCCTCCAAATTACCTCCAAAAATAGAAGAGTATAAGAGAATGGTTTGGAAGAATATGGGCTTGAGTGAGGAGGACATTAACAAGGCACTAACAGTTAATGATAAGTGAAGACATTCCAAGGAAAAGGAATTGTCTAAGTTAGATAAAAATTTCATGAAGGTTCCCTCAATCATAGGACCAATAGTTGAAATAGTCATGCAAATGTCAAGTTCCCCCACTAGGAAAGAATAATAAGTTGCACAAGATGTGTAAGCAAGTAGTAAAGTGGTTATTAAAGAAAAATAAGGTGATAATAACACCTTAGAGAAATAAATAGAGATAATGGAGGACCCCAAATAGAAATAAGGAAATGTTGGCACTGAAGGAATTTCCCTAGAGATGAGTATTGACAAACCCTAGGATGAAGAAATAGATGAGGGGGAAAAGTATGAGGAAGAAACTCCTAAGGATCAAATAGGTGAGTCTTATGAGAAAATCACCAAAGATAGCGATGGAAATAGTGAAGAGGGGGAAGTATAAATAAGGATGGCCACCATCAAGAAGGATGACAAGGAGATGATTATATGAGAGAAAGCATAAAAGGGATAGGTGGATGAATTTTTTTATATGTATGACACTATGCCCCTTAAGTCATCACAACTAGGAAATGCAAACAAATCTCATTTGAATTTGATCACTATATGGATGAGCCTCATTTTAAGGCACCTAGAATGGTTACCTATAACTTGGAAGAGTCTAATGAGGGGTAGGACTCCCTCTTTATAAACCCTCATGTCATGAACCTAATATGATATAGCAATACACTAATCAAAATGGCTAGTAAAGTTATGTGCCAATACATCATCAATGACATCAAGGTGAGAACATGGAAAAATTTCCACAAATAAGCCAAGAATTAAGAACATGCCAAAAAATTAAAGTCAGAAATTTTTTGAGGGTATAAAAATGGTTAAACCATTTTTTTAGTTGGCATCAATACTTTAGACCTTTTATAGCTTGACAAAATCTATGTGTTGCTAGATTAGATGATCCTAAGGTTAAAACCTAAGCTGATGCAAGAATAAGAAGAATATCCTAGTGTCATATTAAAGAAAGAGTTGGATGATAAGATCAAATAGGTATAAGTCATATTCAATATATTATAGGATGGAATGTATGAATAATATTCCATCTTATTAAGCTTCTCCAACCAAGCCTCAGTTATAGACATCCACCTAAAGTAGGAAAAGGAGAAGGAGAAGCTAATGGCACAAGTGTATTCAATAGTTAGGTCAAAGTAGGCATAAATTATGGGAAGTTTGAATGTAATTAATAACTAAATTAAGTAACAAGAGTAGAACTTGGAAACACTCTTCTATTCTCTATATACTAAGTCTTATGAGTAAGGAATAATCCTAGATGAGAGTGTGGAGAAGGCAAAGTCTAATGTTGAGTCCTTTCAAAAGGAGCTAGAGAAAATAGATGTGCATGCACTGACTACTACTTCCATTGAGATAGAAGGTTCTAATAATAAAATTAAGATCACTTTTAAGGGATTTGAAGACTTTAGTGCCAAACTCAAGGAAAGTGCACTCAAGTTTTTCACTCCCAACAGCTTGACAATCTAACATAAGGATATGCTAAAGTTTTTGTATGTGTTAATGTTCACCCCCTTATTTGATTAAGTAAAGGATGTGCCAACATGACATCCACATCAGAATGAAGGAATCATTCTGCTTAGTGATTAGTATTTTGGTACTTTGGTGCTAGTTAGGGGTTGTAGCATGTACCTTGCACCAACTAGTAAGAAACTATCTATAGGATTTTAGGTCATATTTTAGGATTGGCAATACATGGAGACCATAAAATAGAGTTTACAAGATTATGGAGCTAGTAGGTATGCTGACCTAGCTCCAGCTTGACACTCAGTGTGTACCTTCCACCCTAACAAAGATGCTATTGAAATCTATTTAAGTAGCTTGAAGCAGTTGGAACAAGAGAGATGATGAATTACAATGGAGCTCTAGCAAAATGGAATTACTATGTATACACTACATTAGTATCCAATAGACTTATGAGTACTATAGATGCCATAAAGGATGCATTTTTAAGTACCCAATCCCTATGTGAGCCTATGGATCATAAATTAATATGAATAAAATATATATTCTACTATGAACACTATACTATGTTTTAACTTTGATTAATGATGATGATTGTTGCATCAAATTGTACTCTATTTGGTTTATACATTCTTTGTATTGATATTAGAATTTTAATTGATTGTAATTCCATATTTTTAATTTGGTTATGTTAAGGAAAGTTCTTTTGTGCTTATAATTCACATCATAAATGGAGTCCCTATAAATGTTAGTGATGTCATTTGTAACTTTCATAAAGACTAAGTATGGAGTATGTGCCAAGTATTCCTATCCTTGGTTAGAGCATGAGTTTATAATGAGTAGTTTGAGTAGGATAAAACTATTGACCCTTCAAGTACCTCTATGACCCTAGGTTTAGTCTATGAAATTATTGCACCTATGGATTTGCCTAAATATTTTGATGAATTAATCAAGTCCCCTAAATAAAACCTCATGGCATGGCATAACTAGCCTAACTTAGGCCCTCATTCCTTCCCATTTTAACTTTGACTGAGCACATAAGTCCTATGCCTTATGTGGATAGATGTCAATGTAGCTTAGTGTTCAAATGTTGAGTGCAAATGGAATATCCCATGCTTGCACCTAGTTGTAATAAACTAATGACTAACTAAGACAACTTTGTGTCCCTTTTATACAATATTTATTATTCTTATCTAATTATGATTTTTATATTAAATCTATCAAGGGTAAGTAAAATAAATTTGTAGATGCCCTAAGTCATAGAAGGTATATAATATCCTTGGTTACTATCAGGAGTACTTTATGCAATTAGATAACTAAATTCTACCTAAGAGATGAGTTTTATGAGTAGGTTAAGAAAACATTATCATATAATGCTCATGGTTCCAAGTTTAAAGGATTCAAGTTGGAGAGTGATGGTCTATTGAGGTACATAAGTAGGATGTATGTACCTAATAAAGAGAATTTGAAGAGCATAGTGATCAATAAATTCCATAATAACCCATATTCAAAATATATTATTATAACTAAGCTCATGGCTAAGTTAATACCTCTCTATTTCTAGAAAGGGATAAAAAATGATACAATGATTTTTGTATCTCATTATTTAGAATATTAACATGTGAAATTTAAACATGTGCATTTGACAATATTATTGTATCCTCATGATATATTAGAATGGATGTCATTGGTGATTAGCATGGACTTTATCCAAGGTTTACCATTATCATGTAACTAACATTATATGATCTTTGTGGTAGTTGAACAACTAAGGTAACTCAATTCATACTAGGCAACTTGATAAATGATGTGTATGCCATGGGAAATGTAATTGATCTATAAATCACTCCTAGCTTAGATAAAATAAATCCTACTTACACTTATGATTGTGGATTCATTATATATTTTGGGTCATGACCAAGATGGATCTATTAGACCTATCTGAGGGATATCTTACCACAATAATATCACTAGGGATAGTTATAAGTCCTCCAATCAAGAAAATATATGTGATAACCCTAACTAGGTCTTATGTTTTCATATTTACTAAACTAATAACAAGTAAAGTAATGTATAATCTTGTCCTCACCAAAGCTTGTGGCACAAAGTGGGGGTAAAAAACATCAAAACTAAACATGCATAGAATATATATACTCACATCAATGTATATAGAATCCTAACACATGGGAGAAAAGTAAAAATGGATATCTATGTACTTTTACAAAGGAGGATCAAAGTTAGGAATACTTACCTTTGAAGACAAGCCCACTAAGACTCAATCTCTCTCTTGTCCAAAGTACCTTGCAAGAGGTTGTTATGGTATGTAAGGATAATAATGATAAATTACATCTAAGCTACACAACCTATCTATGCATCTAAAAACATTCTCTATAAGATAATATACATATCTTTGAATAAAGTATGAAACCCTAAGCTATGCTCCTCAAGTACAATGGTGGATAAGTAGATACACAATATATATATCTCTTCTTTTATTCTATTATAAGTAGTGAAATGGATGTGTTTATATATATGGATCTAACCCTAGTCCTTTCAAAAAATTTAGGCTAATAATGTCAAACCAATCAACCTTATATCGTTATTGATGAAAATAAATTAGGTCTCAGTCTAAGTTATGTAGGGGCCAACCTAGACCCTAAACAAGTTTTATCAATTAGAGTATAAGGTTAATCAGGATGATAGTGTAATGTAAAATTCCAAAAAGGATATTAGGCTAGGTAAGGGCTAATGAATGTATAAAATTACTAGAGGAGTGTGAAAAATAGGATTCAAGCTTAGGGAAATGTTTTCAGGAGATGGATGTGTATAATAAATGGTAGTAAAGGAGCAACAATATTGTGAAAGCACCAATGGTATTCCCACCAATTTCCTATTATATGTTTTAAGGTGTACACTCAAAGATATTCAAACTTAATAGGTTCCTATAAGAGAGAAATAATTAGTGATTGATAAAGTTTGAAAATATTATGTGTATACATATGACCCACTCAAAGCTCACTACATGTCATGTAGGTGCAACACAAGATGGTGCTTTGGGGAAAGAACATAAAAACACACAATGTTGAAGCTAAATAAATTGAAATATAGATTAAACAAAATAACTAAAATCAAATAATTGAAAAATATGTACCTTTTATTACCTTAGTGCTTTAGATAAATAAGGATATACAAGGGATGTGAAGGTGTCCAATGTAGGGAACATTAGGCAAACCCGTAGAGATTATCGAAAAGGAGCAAAAAAAATGAAATTTTGTAGCATATACATATATTAGGTGAAAATAATCTCTATGATGTCAGGATTCCATAACATTTATGGTTTGGGAAAAAATATGATATAGACAAAGATATGATCAAAATCTGAAATCTAATGGTTAATAATTTTGAATAGTAAATATAAATAGGGTGAAAATAATTCATTTGTTATTTCCACTATTCTAAGAAAATAGAGATCTAAGAGAACTAGTTGGAGACTAGAATGCCATCATGGTGAGGAGATGATAGCTGAGATGAGGAGGATGCATAGTGGCTATAATGAGTGCAACATATGTAAGCAATTAGAAATTTCAAATTTTTGAATATTTTTATTCAAAATTGAACTAAATATGGAAAATAAATGGTAATAAAAATATAGGCACCAAAATGAAACTTAATAAATTTTCAAGTAAACTAGGGGTATAATTGGTATTGGATAAGAATAAGTTGGACCAATAAATGCCTAAGTTATTTATGTTAAAAAATTCATGGTTGTTGACAAACAGAGTCGACTTAGTTGACTTAGTCCTTAATGTAAGGGAGAGTGATAAGGATAACTATGTATTAGTGGGATAACTTATTTGGGTAAGAGGGGGATGATTACATAGTAGTGGGGTGACTTAAATATTAAGGGAGATAAGGCTGACTATGTATGATAAGGATGATATAGTTAGCTTGAAATGGTTGATGTAGTATTGCTAACAAAGGTCGATTGTATACAATAAAGATGATGTAGTAGAAAATTGAAATAAGGTGGCTGATCTACTATTGATATGGATGATCTAGTAGGAATTTGAAAGGGTTAATTTAGTATCCCAAAAAAATTATAGGTCTAATTTAGTATTAAATATGATGATTTTGTAGAAAATGGAAAAACTAAATCAAACCAACTGAGTTTTTTTTATAAATTTTAAGAATGTATTCTAATTATTAATGACATGGAGGTCTGATACATCCTTTATTGTTTGGTATTTTTAATATATGCCAAAGGTATTGGTGACTAATAGATACATCATGGATACCATATC
>JARHVA010003839.1:205000-462500 GCA_037957365.1 Torreya grandis
AGGTTAGTTTATTTTTTGAACTAAGGTTTAATATTTGTTCATTTATTAAATTGTTACCAAGTTAAGGATTAATATGTGTTTGAACTTTTTTTTTATAGGTAATATATTTTTTCTCATGAAAATAATATACCTCAAACGGATAGCATAGATTTACTCATCATGTTTACTCATCATCTCCAAGAGTAGGTTTAGTATTTGAAAATTTCAAATGATATTTTAAATTTTAAGTGTATTATTGTATTTATTTGTTTTATTGTTATATTTGACT
Organism: Torreya grandis; assembly: GCA_037957365.1. Lineage (NCBI taxonomy): Eukaryota > Viridiplantae > Streptophyta > Pinopsida > Cupressales > Taxaceae > Torreya > Torreya grandis. Next base: position 205,269 of record JARHVA010003839.1, read on the forward strand.
CAGTATTAGTTGAGTTTGTCATGGAATAATGACCACCACCATAAACCCCAACATTTAATGTGCCTTTTAGACCTCTATGTAAGGTATTTTACATTGTATATTTTCATTATTTTATGTTTTAGTTTTGATTTTAGTTTTTATTATTGAAACTTTATGTAATGTACCAGCTCAAACCACCCCTTTTACTCACAATATGACATGTAGATTGGAGGAGATACTATCTCCAAATACAAGTACTAAACCTTTAATTTTAAATTAGCATATAGTTTGTTTTTTTTTTTATTTACCATTTTTATTAAATAATTTACATTTTAAAGAGCATCCTTAATCTCTAAGGAAAATTATGCCACCACCTCTACCCATAAATTTTGTTCACTCAATGGGGAAAACTCTTTGATTACCATAAGTGCTAAGAACTAGCAAAGGAACATTATAATTACCATGTTCTAAATTACCTAATTTCTCTATTAGAGGTATATCAAGTGGGTATGAATTGAATTTCTTTAATGGAATTGATCTTGATGAGGAATATTTGGAGATTAAAAGTGGAAAGGTTTCCAGAGATGCTTTAAATACACATGATGTTATCTAGGGATCAGATGTTCATGTGCCTACTTAGGAGGAACCTTGTACCTCTTCACCCCCCATCCCACTAGAGAATTTTGTCTTGTCTAATGATGTTATTACATATTTTCCATTGAATAATTTTTTATCATAAAGTATTACTTCAAATCTTAAGGAGGGAGTTATAGATGAATAAAAAAATGTAGATGTTTAGGAGTTTCAAGTGAAGGCATTAATTAAAGAAATAAATGCACATTATCACAACCACTCTTAGTTAGAAAATTTGTTTTTATTGGTGAAACATGAACCCATAAAGAATGATTTTTTGTTTATCCAAGCTAAATCTAGGTCAGTTACTATTTCTAATAGTTACAATGATAATGTGTTAACTATTATGCTTAGCAGGTTAGAGAATTTAAATGTAAAAGCCCAAGGATATTTTAATAAATGGGAAAAATATGTCAACCTTTTTGTTATTATGAATTATAAAAAGGATAAATGTTTGATAGTGTATCTTTGTTTTAATCAAATTTCATGTCATACTTATTTTTGTTCAAATTTAACTAGATTTCATTTTAAATTACAAATATGAGAATTAAAAAAAAAAAACCTGAGGTCCTTAATGTGTATCTAAAAAATGTATGGAAAAATTTATGTTATGCAATTCAATTCAAGGAGAATATTTTTCTATTTAATAAATATAACAACATACTCTTAAAAATTACTAAGGAACAAGGATGGGATCCTGATGCCTTATTTAAATAGAAGATAGATGTTGATCCAAGTCTACTTTATGGAGGAGATGATGCAAAATAATAAAGGGATAATATTGGTCATATTAATTTTATAGTTGAGGATCTTGTAAGGGAATGGATATTTATGGATGACATAGAGGATATTTTGGTTGAGAAAGTACCTAATAAGTGAAACCCAAAAAAATGTTTTAAACTCTATAATATTTGTAAACAATGTTTTAAACTCTATAATATTTGTAAAAAAAAATTTGTTTTAAAATATATAATTTAAGTGAAAATTTGAAGGTTGGATTTGCAATGATCAATTTATTAATTTTTAATCAGTGGATGAGCCACATGGATTTTAATTATTTTTTTATGGATTTTTTGTTAGGCTTGGGCATGAACGTCAATTTTAATTTTATGATGTTGTAAATTTATTATTATTAAATGTGAGTTTATTTAGTTGATGTATTTCAAAAAAAAATAATGATAGAATATGTTGTTTTATCACCATTATGTTTGAACTCAAATTCATATTTTTAAACTAAAAGTTATAAATTTTAATATGGTGCTACAATATAAAATTATAGTTATTTCAAATTATAATATAATAAAAATGTAATTAAATAAAAGGGAAACTTGTGTGATGAATGGAGAAAATATTTCCACTAATAATAATATCCATAATTGTAAGGAATTTAGAAAATTTTAAAATATAAAAAATTATATGAAATTGGAATTTAGAATATGATAATTGCAATAAATATACAACTAATAGTTTGGTAGTTGAAACAATCCTACATAAAATTGATCATTACAAGTGCCATTTGCATCTACCATGTCAGTTACATATTTAGTGTCCTTATTTACATCAATTTTATTTTTCAATATATTGATAACACCTCTTCTTTTAGGTAGTTAACTCCATGTTCCCAGATCTATTTCATAAGGAAACATGTTCATAACATAATGTGAAACATATCGTCTCAAACAGTTTTCTATCCAATCTATTTTGAAGTTTTGACTTAATGAATGATAATGCAATAGATATTTTTCCATCTTCCACTAAGCCTAGAATAATTATTTGGAAAATATCATATAATCATAAATATTCACTTAGACTTTCTTGTAGTATACTACTAGGATGTAGTTTTTCCATAGCTATGTAATTTCCCCATTTTATTTTGGTTTGCTTAGAAGGTGATATTGTTCAAACATTGTAATTAAAAAATGAATTAACTAATATTTTAGTGTATCATTTCCCAAAATACCTTTTGTTTATAATCCATTCACCTCTACATATTTACCAAAATTCTTTACAAGATAACCCATGTATTAGTGAAATAAATTACTAATCAGCTATTGACTATTATTACTATTCCAAAAAATGGGATTCACAACTGCCATGGCCTCAAAAAAATCATCCCTTTAAAAGTGATCTCTGATATCCACAAATAACTTTTGTGAAATTATACTTAGTTTCATCTAGGTTTCAAATAGAAAAGTGTCATAAATAATATGTGTTACAAGTTCATATTCAGATCCCACAAGATCAAGTCTTCTATAGAAAGTGTGCATTGGTATTTCTTTGCCATTAATAATGAAACAAAGATGATCATTGACATTCTATTTTTAAATATCTCTTAAGGTTACTTAAATCTATCAAACATTGTCAACTACTAAAAATAAGGCCTTCAAATTTTTCATTCAAAGTGTATAGTATATCTAGAGATTGACATACTCATTTTCTTAGCTGTATGAAGTAAAAAATATAAACGGATCTCTCTTTAGCATGTTTTATTAAATAATTGATTACCATCAACATTGGGAGAATTCCATATAATTTTAGTAGTGTTTCCAAATCTATTAAAATATATAAAAAATATTTTGCCTTGTCAATTTATCTATGATATTTTTACATAAAACCTACTAATCATGTATATTCTTTAAAAAATTAGCATGTAGGTTTAGACATAGAAATCCATATTGTATAAACATCTTTCAATAGTTTATTACCATTAGTCACTTCTATTTAAAAATTTTGGAACTCTAAAAATATTTTTGGACTACTTGTCATATAAGCATGCAGGTCATGAATGATCCCTTCCACTTTTTCCACATTAGCAAATTTAGTAACTATTTTGTTTTCAAGATTCATCTTATGAGGCATAAAATGAACTAGAATCATATATGGGGAAACCATTATTTTTAGTTAAACACACAAACCATTTTAATTCCCTTGCACAACTGACACACCATTAGCCCAAACACACACCAACTTTGTAGCTATTGCATAATCATCCATTCTAGCTTTATCTTTCAAATTAGATACAACCAATTTGTCAATATTTTTTCCATTGCAATTTTCTACCATTTTATGAATTACTAGTACATGAGATTAATTTAAATCATTATCTAAAGTATAAACATGCATGCAAACCCAATATGTGTTCTAAATTATTGTGACCTCATCAATGGATAGTGAGATGAATAGTGAATTTTGAATTTTTTTCCTTCAAGTCTTCCTTCTCAACCATTTCTAGGAATTTTTCCATTTCCCAAGAACTAGTATCTGACTAATGTGACTATGAAATATCAAAAAATCCATTATGTTGAAATAAAATCTTATAATCTAAAAATTAAAAATAGGTCTAGATTTTTTTTTAAAATATGGTATGCATTAGAGAACTGTATATATTTGGCCTTTCAGATGGGACTACATAACTTTTCAAAAATTTACTTCGATTATTTCCCCTTTCTCAAAAAAATGTTTTTGACATTTTTTTTATCATTTTCACACTCGCATGCATATCTTCCATTCATGCATTCTTCTACATTTTTTCACCTCTGTGTTCTTGTTATTATTCCATCTAGGTGTTTCACTATCACATATATTTTTCCACAATATTTCTCAATCATGTCCAATTTCAATTACATTATGTTTTCCTTTACTAGTTTCTGACTATATATTGTAGATTTATATTTTTTTTTAGTATCATCAACATTTTTAGGATCTACAGGTTCTACGAAGGGAAATTTTATTATCAAGTCCACCTTAAAGGACCTTACAATTATTCATCTACTTCTCTTCCTTTATGAATATTTTTGAGTGGAGGTTTTAGCTGAACCTTGTGTTTGGAAAAAAACAAATAATATGTTTTACCACTTGATTTTCATGATCATTATCATCAAAAAATAGAAGAGTGTCTTTGAGTGGTGGCATGCCATAATATAAATAATCTTTATGGGGTAATATGTTATTCTAGTTGACTCTTTCTAGTGAGATATCAACGGGAATTTATGCATGTAAAATTATTCTAGTAATATTGAGTAGTTAAATTAAAATTTATGAAAAAATTTAAAAAATAATAAATACTTATATTTTGAGTGCATTATGATTGTGTAGATTTTTGGTTGGCTCTTTAAATTAAGATATTATTCTCAATTTTATTGATAATTAGAATATCTTTTACCATTCCCAACAAATACCATGATGATCAAGGATGTAACACTTTAATTCTGCCATCTTAATGTATTAGTCAATAAAAGAGTAGATGTTACAAATTGGTTATACTATTTGGTGGCAACATCATTTTTGTTTTTAGCTCTATCATTCAATACTTTTATTTATCACTATCATTTAGTATTTCTATTTGGCACTTCCATTCGGTGATACCATTAGACACTATCATAAGATATTATCATTCAACATTATCATTTGGTTCCTTAGATCAACACTATTATTATTTGGTATCATTTTTTGGTTCCTCTATTTGGTTACTACCATTTGGTGCTATGGTCCTTTAATTATTTTTTTACTTATTGACTTGTTTGATATCAAGGGGGTGGTTGTACTATATATATGTGGCAAATTCCAGTATAATATAAGATATTATTTTAAATAGTTGGTGAGTTGACCCCCAAATATAATTTATATTCTTAAATTTTTTGTGATTTGGACCCATTTACTAACCCTAAAAATTTGCCAAAACCAAAATTCAAAAATTAGAATATTATTGAATTAATGAATATTATCTACTAAATTTACCATGATCAGACTATATCATGTTGGTTTGTATGAAAAAAATGTAATAAGATGGAAGGCAAATGGAAAACTAATGGTATTGAAACAAAACAATTAAGTCAAGAAATCATACTAAATCATGTTGGGAAGTATAAAAGAGAAATAAAATTAGAAAAATGAACTTAAATTGATCATACTAATTAAAGTTAGGAAGTATGAAAAAAATTAGAAGACTGGTTGTATTCTTAAATGCAATCAAAAAATAATAAGATAAAAGATGAAATATCAATGAAGTAAGCATAAAAAACATATTATATCAAGATGACAAGCATGTCAGTGATGTTTAACACATGATCAATCATGAATTATCTCAGATTTGACACATGTAATTTTATTGTGACTTGGAAATTAGAAAATGTTGTGAGAAGGCTAGGTCATATCCATGGTCTTATAATTAAACTCATATAGGGAACATGAATGAGGTGGAATAATGGGGAAAATATGTTAAATGGGGTTTTTTGAATGGTAATTTGCTAATTTATCAAGAATACCTAGTCTTATCCAATGTCTTACATTGTAACTCATAAAGGGAATCCTTAGGGGGGAGTGATAAGTGAACAAAATTATATTTTGCAAGGGAAAATATTAGTATTATGTGAAATGAAAGAGGTAATTTGAAAAAAATCATAGCTTAGATGTCTATGAGAAGACTTAGGATACATGAGGCACACTAAGGTCATAGGAAGACACTAAGTGACTAGTGACTATCAATATACAAAGGATACCCATTCATAGTAAGCACAAAGATATATAAAGGTTGACTCTTGTTGGTTATTTTAAACAAGGAAAATTAAAATGGGCCTACCTTCCCAGAACATGTTCCCATTCCTCAAGACCTCTTATGACATCATTGGTATACTTCAAAGATTGGGTACTTGTGTGACAAAGTAGGTAAAACTAAAATATTTTTGTTTTATTCTCCTTTTCCAATATACTAGATTACCACACCTAAAAGGACCTAGGCTCTATCATGAGGCCAATTATGGAGTTTGATACTTTATTAGAAAAAGGAGAGATGCTTTGAATCATGTCTTTTAGTGTGATTCAACTAATAGAACTTTGAATGTTTCCTTTTGTATCGTTGCCTTTTTTTAAAATGATTTGGATTTTAAATTTTTATGGATTTTAATATTCATCCTTCGTATCAACTTGGAATGACCAATCATGAGATCGATACACATAAATGAGAATTAAACTTTGGCTTAAAATAAGCTATGTATCCAATGACATGAATGACTAACACACTTAGGATTACCTAGGAACCAACATGTTATCTCAAGTTTCAACCATGTGTATTCTTAGTTTGTGCAAGAAAATAAGGGGAATAAGTAGAGATCTAATATGAACTGGTAAAAGGATATTATAATGAGATGATTTGTTAGCTAACTGATCACATGGAAAATAAGGAATACTAAATGGGCATAAGGTTTGAATAACTGAGTCACAATAATGATTATTTATGATATAGATATAAGGTAGAAAATAATCATTATAAAAGAATAAGACATCCATGGAAATAAATGAACTCGTAGGGAAAATGCATGTATTCTTGAAAAGAACCATAATATGTTAGAAGGAAATAAAATGACACCATAGATAACATAGAATGTGAGATATAGATAACCATATAAGATAAATGAAAATTTGACATAGTGTTAAATGATATGAAGTAGATAAATGTAAACTTGGATCACACTTCTAATCCAAATGAAGAAGAAAGTGAAGGAACACTATGTTTTGTTCATAGATAATAATAAATTTGTCCATAAACATTATCCATAAGATTTGATAAATCTTTATGAACATGGACTCTAACTACAAAGAGGGTCTCATTGATATTTAGAGAAAGTTAGAGAAATACCTCTTGTCAAATATACTCAACATAAAATGTAGGCATGCATAAAATATTATGCTCATGAGGGCCATTGTCCATGGGATACTGAGGAGAAGGAATAATAGTGGAATATATGGGACATGAAGGAGTCTGAAATTGAGAAGGGGCCATAGGTGAAGGAGGATCCATAGGTGGAGGGATCATTTGTGGAGGAACCATACATGAAGTGGCCATAGGTGTGGGAACCATGGGGGAATAATGGGGAACCTTTTTGTATGGATGACTTAATGGATGATGAATAATAGGTAGAAGAATGGTCATAAGTTGATCTTAGAGATGTTAGTGGAGGATGTGATAATGATTGATGTGATGGGTACCACATTGGTTGCATAAATAATATACCTCTTCATATTTTGGAATATACTTAGGTAATAATTTTGGAGGATGTATAGCCTTATTTGTTAGTTTATGAAGAGTAGGACACAAGGCATCTATATACTATCAAATCTTATGACAATGATTGGATAAATGATTATCTATGTCATGAAAGCAACATGTATGCTTGTTAGTAGACAATGTGGGTATACTAACATACGGAGTGGAAGTAAAACCTATGGAAGACTAGTATAATTTACAATCTCTTATCCAATGATCAATGAATCTATGAATCTCATGGTATGACTGATCAAACCATTTGTCAGGCAAAGGAAAAATTTGAATTAAATGAATGAATCCATTTCTTAATGGAGGTAGGGCTGGTGGAGAGAATAGATGAGGATCTATTGAAGGAGAAACATGATCAAAATCAAGAAGAGACTTAGATATAGGGAGAGTGAGAATGGAATCTAGACTAGGCTCAAATGAGGGTAGAGTTGGATGCATAGAGGGTTGAAGGATAGTAGTAAGCATCATAAAGGCAAGTTGGCTATAAGGATCTTGGTATCTAGTGAAGTGATAGGGACTAGTCATACCACAATCCATAATCATGATCTGAAGAGGTTGTTCATAAATGGGAGGTGTATGCATCATCTCTAACTTGAGAATAAGATGAATAATGCTTAAATTTTGAAATTTATAAGATGAAATGTAATAAGATAAATAAAAAGACTAAAATAAAGAAGAATGATAATGATCTTATCATCTCGAGCCTAAATAAGGCCTCCTATAAATGGGTCATCTAAGGTATAACCATCATCATAATCATGTGTATGAAGATAAATTACATAATTAGGGATGACTTTCTCATTGGAGGTGGCATGATGACTAGAGTATTGAGTCTTATTTAATAATATGGGTATATCATCACTAGGTGGTTGATGATAACATGGCTTTATAAAAGGTGGAAGTTGGGAAATGAGATGAATAGAGAGATTAGAAGTTTTTATCTTGATGTTGATCTCATTAGGATAATTATCATTAGAATATAAAATTTTATGTGGTATAATACTGATGAGTTTGGGGTGACCATGGTAACCTCGCATAAAGTTGATAGGGAAATTAAAACATTGAGATTCTCAAAATGGAACACTTGACAAGGGTTTAAGGGTTAGATTTTTTAATACACCATGATCTTAGAATTGTTTAAAAATATAAGGGTTAGTTTCACCTTATATACTATAGATTTCATAATTATGAGGTAACTTGAGACATTGGCAAGAAGAAGAGGTTATATCTCTCATATGATGAGTCCATGGCCTACCAAGAAATATATTATAGGAGAGAAGAAAATTTAATATCCTTACTTTAAATTTAATAGTGATAGGTGTGATGGTGATAAGGAGCCACACATAACCTAAGGGAGGAATTCTCCCTCAATAATAGCCTTGACACGTTTTGTATGTGGACATAAAATTACATTGAAATTATCGAAGGGTTTTAATGAAGTTGAGGGAGGTAACACAAGTACCTAATCCCTCATCAATCAAGGAACACTTGACCTGGATGTCACTAATTTGGATTCTTATAAAGATGGAAGGATCATCCACATAAATTAAAATCTCATCTAGAATAATAGAATCAATGGGGAATTTGAGAGAGACAAGTGTCAATTATTTTGTCAATGTGTATATACATCTCTTTACACTATTGTAAAATTTTATCTTCTGATACAAATAAGGTAGATTCACATCCTTTTAGGGGAGGATGTGGGATATTCATTTCAAATAAGTGTTGAATAAAGAGGTGATGAGGATTTGGAGAAGTCTGCATGAGTTCAAGAAATGAAATTTGAGATGAGAGATTAGTAAGATCCATGATATGACCACATTCATCATAACCAATAAGGGAACAACTAGATAGAGGGGCATAGTGTTAAAGGAATTATTTGAAAGGAGGATCATAAGATCATGTAAATTTGTGTTGATAGGATATGGAAGGTTCAATATGGGATAATTTGATTGATTATCTTGAGAGGATGATATAGTTGATACAGGTTTAGTTTGTGATGGAGTTGAATATGTAGTGTTATAAGGCTGAATATCATTGGTGATGGGTAAATAGGTTAGAGAAATCTTTAAAATGGTATGAGAGGTGTTATCTAATGGAGGTGTTGTAATTAGTTTTTCAAAAGATATAAGGTCCTCTTGTCCTAATTCTATTAGGTGAGTTGGGTAAGAATCTTAGATAACACAAAAAGTGTGAGATGATTGGTGCATGTGGGTGGGATGAGAATAAATGAAGGCAACTACCCTTCACATATTAGTCATGTAAACCACATTATATTTGGGATTTGTGTCTTCAATACTATAAATTTTATTGGTGTAAGGGGTAGTCTTATCATTATTGTCTAGGTGATTTGGAAGAGGGTATTTTTAAATGGCTAGATGAGCATTAGCCTAGTTCAAAGATTGATCTTTAATTTGTTTTTCATGATCTTTTAAGGTAATTTAATAGGCTTGTTGATGTTTATAAATGAGGGAATAATGGTTAAATTTTGTATTGAGGAGGAAATCCATAGTTAAATTATGCAATTACCTATAAGTCTCATGAGAGTGACCACAACTAAAACCAACATAATTTATTTGGATCATACCATGATTTCATGGGTTGAGTGTAATCAATCACTCATGGAAGATGCCCCAGTTGATGCTTTTGGATTTATGTTAAGGATAATGGCTTATAAAATTTTAAGTTAATTTTTAGATAAAAGTGATGATTAGATCTATGTTTTAGAGGGGAAGTTAGTTCTAAAGCATGTTTGGGAGCAATAGCTTGAATATTATGAATGGTATCATAAGAGTAAGTGACACCATCATTATCAACATGATGATTTTTATTTTTGATGAGCATGAGATTTCCCATTAGGGTTAGGATGGATCAAATAGATGCATGAGGAAAACATGGCACTTGGCTTGGTCAATGGCCTCTTCCAAAGTTTGTGGAGAGAGAGATTGGAACTATTATTGCAACTTAACATAGAGAGAATTTGTGAATAGATGAAGGAGGTTATCATTTTCCATGTTATATTCACACTTGTTAGAAAACATTTCCTCCATTTGATGAAAGTTTTTGTAGTTTCTATCTCAAGTTACTTATAATTAATAAAATGTGGCAAGGTAATTTTAGGGAGGTCACTTGTTTGAACCTCTTGTACTATAGCATTAATTAGATATTCCAAAGTAGTGATGGAATAATATTTTAGTTGTTTATACCAATCTAAATCATCTACAAAGAGAGTTTTGTCTAAGAGCTTGGTAACGACAAAAGTGTTTAATATGACCCAATATTTGTATAGATTTCAATTGACTCATTATATCCATTAATAGGAGTGATACCTCTTGTATTTATGTTAATGTGTTTGATTATTTTTATTAATGACAAGTTGTTGAGGGACAATATTTCTAGGGGAATCCCTAAGGGGGGTGGGGGCCATTTTTTTGTTCACTCAACATAAAACCTTTTGAGGGTGATTTTAGAGATGAATAAGGTGATTCTACATTTACATCATCTAGTTCACATTAGTAGCTTGGAAAACATTCAGTTGGTTAATAGTTTGTAATAAAAGTTTATGGGTTTAAGTAGTGTTATTCACATCATGCAAAGAATTAACATTCATATTAGTGGATTAGGTACCATTGCGAACAATGACATGCATGCTATTAGTATCTTGAGAGGTATCATTATAAAAAGAGGAACTAGTAGCATGATTAGATTATGTTGTGAAAAATGAACTAGTAGAAGGATTAGAAGAAGAAGCCCTAGTTGCATGATTACCATGGGTATCAAATGATGCACTATTGGAGTAATTAAGAAGACAAGGTCTTGGAAAATGTCTAATAGATGTTGAATCTACCAAGTTAGTAGAGATACTTGGCATGGAGGTTAGGGAAATCAAGGAAGAAGATGTCATGGTATGAGACAGGGTCAAAATAGAAGGAAGATTTTGAGAGGAAAAGAAGCCATTGCCCCCAAATCTATGTGATAATATGAGGGAAGGTGAATTGGGTTGTTTTTCTTGACCACTGAATATAAGGTGGTAAATAGTATAAGGGTATTTTCCTTGATGTTGAAGAAATTCATTAATTAAAAAAAGAAAATTTAGAGTAGACTCTAATTTAGGTTGATCTTATAAGGAGAATAGAGGGTTGGGAACTGAAGAGGAATGGGGAAGAGTCCCATAATTTGTAGTGCAAATGGCACATCCACATTATTGGAGTTTAAAGTAAGATACATAAATAGTTTATATAAAAACCAATTGGGATTGGTAAAACTCATCATATGTGCTGAGTTTAACTCTATTTTATCCTCAAAAAATAATTTCATGATGAGAGAGAAATGTAAAAAATGACAAAGATGATGTAGAAACAAATTTAATAAATAAGATACAAATTTATGTAGTTTGATTGTGTTCTATAAACCAATAGGTAGAGAAGAATATAGAGTCATTCAGGTCAACTCTACATTATAAACATGGATGTCAAAATATGTTGATAAGGATACATAGTCATTTAGGTCAATTATGTACTCCTCAATAAAGAACTGAATGGGTGAATAAGAAGATAAAGTCATACATGGTGATTGTGTACTAATAGCAGGAGGGAAAAATATATTTTCTAAGAGATTGTATCGACTAGAATGATAATGTTTTAAAATAGGGATTTGTTTTAAAGGTAATTGTAGAAAGAATTAAATTAAACCACAAATAATTAGATCAATGTGATTAATCCAATTGGAGTGCACAACACAAAACCTATTACCAATGCTAGCCAATGCAAGTTTTTTAAATAAAATATGAAATGATCAAACATAAAGAAAACAACTAAAAAGTAAATGATAACTATGTTGTCACCCTATGTGTTATTATATGATGGGAGAGTTGGCTAAAATACAAAATTAGAAAGTAATCTAGAGTTGGTTTTAGGATGTTTGGGATGAAAGAGATTTTTTTTGGAAATGGTATTGGCTTGGTATTGGGTCTTATCCCCTCACTTAAAAAGTGATTTGCATATATATAACACTACTAACATATTTATACTTGGCTAGAAAATCAAGTTGGCTTCGTCTTTGGTGATGAAATCTAAGTATGTAGGCCTTGGGAAGACAAATGTTTAAATGCATTTTGAATGTTATGTGATTTGGTAGTGTGTGAAAAAGAGTAAAATAGTGTAAATAAAATGGTAATTTGAAAAAACACCTACTTAGATTATATGAGTTACTCTAAGCATTTAAAAATCTAAAAAATAAATATGAATTAATTACCATCAAATAGTTGTTAATTCCTTGATTAAGAATAACAAAGAGTTGGTTAAGGTGACACTATGAAAATAGTACAAAATAGAGTTGATTGGGTTGTTATTATTCTATGGAATTAAGGTCCTTATGAATAGATTCAAACATGTAAACCATGTCTCCTAGATAAAAGACAGACTACAAAACTAGGTCAACTAGGCTAACCTAGTTAAGTATCGAGTTGTTGTTTTAAAGACTATTAAATTATAAAAAATAGAACTAAAAGAAGTACTAAAATGATAAAGAGAGGAAATAATAGGAACCATGGTGAGATTGAATATGATCAGGATTTCAAATTTTATGTTTTCACTCTTTAGATGTTACATGCAAATTTTGCAAGCTAAGTCGACTGGTTAGATAGATCTATACAAAACCCTATATGCTAAAGAATAATAAGGAATAAGGTCGATATGTTTGATAGTGTTTATTGACCTACATGATGGTAGAAAGAATTAGTAAACAAATTCAACCTATTCAATAGTGTATGCTAATTTATAACTAAAGAAGAGTATTATGTCAACCTATTCAATCTAGTAACCTATAGTTGATGAAAACCTGCACAAACAAAATAGAGTTGATTTGAAATGACTGAGTTAAACCTATACATAGAAAATTATAATTATACCAAATGGTCAATACAGTAATACAAATATGGAAAAATATAATAAAATGATAAAAATGATGGCATGAAATAAAACCTACATGGATTAAATTTCACGTCAGATTCACCAGAATGTATGAAATGGGAAATGCAATTGCTCTATAAATAAATCCTAACTTTGAGAAGATATATCCTATTTACAATTCCAATGTTTGATACATTAGATATTTGGGGTCATGACCAAGAGGGATCTACTAGACCTAGCTAAGGGATATCTTACTATAATAATATCACTAGGGATGGTTCAAAAGCCTCTAGTGAATCAATACTATATGATAACCCTAACTAAGTCCTATGTTTTTATATTCACTAAACTAATAACAAATAAAGTAAAGTATAATATAGTGCTCATTGATTCATGTGTCATAAAGTGGGGGTAATAAAATTTAAAAATGAACATGCATAGAAGACATAAACTCATGTCAATGTATACAGAATCCTAATGCATGGGAGATAAGTACAAATGCATATATATCTACGCTTACAAATGAGTAATAAAATTAGTAATATTTACCTTTGAAGTCAAATTTGATGATCCTCATTCTCTCCCTTAGCCAAGGTTTTTTACAAGAGGTTATCATGGTATGTAAGGATAACAAGGATAAATCATCTCTAGGCTACAATTCCTATTTATTCATGTAAAAGACTTCTCCATAAGAGAAGATCCATATCTCCAAAGAAAGTATAAAACCCTAAGCTATGATCCTCAAGTATAATGGTGGATAACAAATGCACAATGTATATATCTTCTTCTTCTCTTCTATTATAAATGATGAAATGAATGTATTTATATAGATGGATCTAACTCTAGTCCTTTCTAAAAGTTTAGGCTAACAAGGTCAACCTAATCAACCTTGTATCATCTAGGGGAACACGTAGAACTTAAATAAGTATTATCAATTATATTACAAGGTTGATAGGGTTGATAGTGTAACACAAATTGTCAAAAAGGATTTTAAGCTAGGGAATGGATAATGAAGGAATAAAATGACTAGAGGAGGGTACAAAATAGGAGGAAAATCTTAGGGAAATGTTTTTAGGAGATGGGTGTGTAGATATAAATTATTATTAAAGGAACAATAGTCCTGTGAAGCACTAATGTTATGCTCAAAGTGATTGAGACTTGATGGGTTCCTATAAGAGGGAAAGTATCAATGAGTGATAAACTTCAAAAATATTATGTGTATACAGGATGAACATATGCTTGCAAATATATTCATAAAAGAAGTGTACCAATTTCATGAATTCCTAAAAAATATCATTTTTGATCAAGATCCAAGAATGAATTCTAGATTTTAGTTGACATTAAATTCAACTCTGCGTACATAGTTGAATTTTAGCACTACATATCACTTGGAAATATATGGTTAGACAAAGAGGGTTAAAAAAGTTTTAGAATTTATCCTTATAATGTATTACATGGACCAACAATACAAGCGGGAGGAGTACCTTTTATTGGTTGAGTTTGCTTACAATAACTCATACAAATTAGCATTAAAAATGACTCTAGTTGAGGAATTATATGGAAGGAGGTGTATACAACCAATCAGTTGGGATAGGTTAGAGGATAGGATAGTTTTTGCACTTAAAATTTTTGTGGAATGTAACCCCAAGTTATAACAATGAGGCAAAGGTTGGTCAAGGGAAATGATAGACAAAAATTTATGCTGATCAAAATAGAACATCAAGGTAGTTTTCTAATCATGA
Source organism: Torreya grandis (assembly GCA_037957365.1). NCBI lineage: Eukaryota > Viridiplantae > Streptophyta > Pinopsida > Cupressales > Taxaceae > Torreya > Torreya grandis. Next base: position 220,583 of record JARHVA010003839.1, read on the forward strand.
TAAAGTATTTATATGTGTTAATCCTTAGAAAATATTGATTAAGTTTGTAAAAATAATGAATATTTCACCAAGATATGTGGGACCCTTAGAGGTTCTAGAAGTGATTAATATTATATCATATAGGCTTCTATTGGCACCAACTCTACATGTTTTGCATAATGTTTTCCATGTGTCCTATCTTAAAAAATATGTTGTTGATCCTTCACATGTTTTGTATTGGAATGGATTATAGGTTCTTGATCTCGAGGTGGTCATAGTATAACCAATTAGAATAATTGACACTTGAAAAATTAGTTTGCATAATAGATAAGTGTCACAGTGCAAGGTCTAATGGGACTAATATTCTGAAGATAGTGCCACTTAAGAGGATTATTATGAGTTTTACAAGTTGTTTCCATATTTTTTACTTAATATTTTGTTGAATATTATTTAATTTTTGTAAAATAATGTTTAATTTCAGAACTTATGTTTGAATAAGTGTCATTTGGATGATGACCAACTTTTGGGTGAAGGATGCCACAACCCAATTCCTCTCTAGACCTAGTGACTTATTTATTAGTGGATTTTATGGCTATTGTTTGGCTAATTATTATTTCATTAAGCTAGGTTTTATATACTGATGTATGGATAGTTATATATTGCTTAATTACATAATCGTTAACTTGTTGATTTGGTTGTACTTATATGTTTATATATGATGATAATGTTTATTTAGCTTGTTAGAATATTAAATTATGGATTTTATATTGATTCAAGATAAATACCTTCAATGTTTCAAGGTGGATGAATGATATATCCATGCCTTAGACTATGATGGAGGGAGGGCATCATCGAAGAGGGTGACATAGATGGAGGCATTAGGGGATGACATAATGGAAACTAAGAACCCACACACACTAAGATAGTTTAATATTATTTTGATGAATGTGTGATTTATATAGAATTTAGTATGCTTTTGGTTGATATTATGTTATTTATATTTCAAATTGTTGGTTCTCATGTTGATCTGGTTGTCTGTTGTTAATGTGAGTTTTAGATTCTTGTATGTGTTGTACTAAATAGATTACTACATGTGATATATGTCTCCATGTTTTTCATTTTGGGAATCATGCTATGCCTTTCTACTATATTTATGTTGTTTATACAAGTTTTAAACATCAAAATAATATTTTAGTTTAAGTGATGACTGATTTATATAGTACATAGTTAAAAAATAGAAGACTTGTCACCTTGTTTGTTAGATAATTATTATATTGGTTTAGCATGGTCGTTGTATTAGTAGTAATAGTATTTATAATGCAATTCAACATAAATTATGGCAAGTTAGTGATATAATTACTATTATAGTTTAATTATTTAATGACTATTGTGAAGTCAATGATATATATAGATAAAAGGATTATTATATTGTTAATTATGTGTAAAATTCTTTAATTAGGGTTAATTGGAATTGACATAGTGTTAATTGGTTATATTTCAAAACATAGAATTTAGTTTGAAATTGCATGGATTGATTCCCAAATTATGCTATTTAATTTAGGTTGCATGGAGTTTTATTTGAGATAGGGGTAGTTAAGTTATCATGTAATTAGAATCTAGGAAAATAAGAATAAGGAAAGGGATGAATGGGCAACACGAGGGGATAGAGGTGGAGAAAGGTGAAGATTTTGATCAAAATTTTAGAAGGGAGACTCAAATTTGGCAAGGATGTGACTTATTTACCTGGTTGGTTTGTTGATTAAATTCATTGTTATTTTTCATGACTTATATCAATGAATTTGGTAAATAAATATGAATAGGTTTTTTAATTTATTATGAAAATTTTATAAAAAAATAGAGTGATATACTTCGAACTATGATGCCCTAAACATCCATAGAGCTAAATAAACCAATATGTGAACCTTAGACTAACAATTATGATACGTAAATCCTTTGCCAAAATATTTAACTAAGTTTTTAGTATACAAATTTTGAGTGTTTTTGGGAAGTTTAATAAATTTGAGATAACTAAGAATGAGTTGTAGAATCATCTGTAAATGAAAATTGAATGGTAGAAACCCTATCAAAATATCTTAGGCAAATTTGTGACAAAATGATTTATCAGTTTGAATTAAAAATAATTATGGGTTTTGAATTTAATACGATATTAAAAAATATTATAATAATTCCTTTCCTTGAAAAAAAATATACTAGATTGCTTATATATGTGAAATTAGTCAAGCTATTTTCAACCCATGTAGGACATGATTAAGATTGTTGGATAAACTTGGTCTGTAATAAAACATGAATTAAGCCTTTCCTATTTCTATACAAATCTATCGGCTTATGTTTACATTAAAATGGGTCAAAATAGTATATATTAAACCTAGACTAGGGCATGACTATGTGTATAAAGTTTTAATGGATGAATTTGTGAAGACATAGGTAGATGTAAACCTATAGATGGTCTGAGTGATTTTTTTATATAAATTAACTCATCCGTAAGGATTTCTATTTTGGACCAAACATATAAATATGCATTGGAATATTCATATAATATTAGGACTTATATTTGATTACCTATCAATATGAATGTGTGTGTGTGTGTGTGTGTGTGTGTGTGTGTGTGTGTGTGTGTGTGTGTGTGTGTGTGTGTGTGTGTGTGTGTGTGTGTGTGTGTGTGTGTGTGTTGTGTTGAGTTTTTGGATATTAATTTACATATACTATTGATATTATTTTTAACTCTCCAAAATTCACTCTTAGGAGAATATTTTTCAACCTATCCAAGTTTGGGGTAACATGAGATTAACCCAAGGTTGTGGGTGACCTATGAATGGCCTAAACCTCTAGTTTATGGGGATTACTCCCCTGGTGCATCAATTAAGTTTAATAATAAGACAAACTAACTTTTTGGGGTGAAAAGGGATAGATCAATGCATGAAATTGAAACCTAATCTAAAGGGAAGTGATACACCAATGTACTTTATCGACTTTATTTGATCTTTTAAAAAAACTAATGAACAAAGGCAAGTAACTAAGCCACTATCTCTAAGAGATTATAAGCATAGTGCTTTATATAGAGGATATGTTAGGTGATAATAACATGAGGGTAATGATGGGAAGGTCTGATTCGAGACACTTACCTATCAAACTTCCATTCTAGGCTCAACCACTAACACTATCACACATTATGTGACCTACATAGAATAATTTACTATAAATTAGGTGAGGAAAGGACCTAAAAATGGATAAAATATAATACTTATGCATATAAAACAAGCATATAACATACTAGATACTAACATGAACAAGATGTAATAGCCCTTGTATTAGTTTAAGAGTTGAAAAAGTACAAACTTAGTTAAATTTTCCTCATACCCAACTGAGGGATAGATACAATGGCCTTAGAGCATAAATTTATATAAGAATAAACAAGAGTGAGAAGATAATGTGGTGTGTAAATTTCATGAATAGGTCATAAATTTCACCATTCATTCAACCAATAGTTACAAGCAACCCTCCATGTTCTCTCATTTATTGCCTTCATGGTTGGTTAGTCTTTAATGAGCAACTTTGGGAATTGAAGTGGAGCGGTGAAGGCTGATTAAAAATTGTTTAAACCCATGAAGAGAATGTGTATGAAAATTTGGTCAAGAACTACTTTCCTTGGTAGTTGAAAAGGTGGAAACATGGTCTAGTTGGCCTTCATGGGTCATTAAACAACACACCTCCTTTCATGTTGACTAGGCCAAATAAAATTGTTCCATACTCCATGATAACAACGAGAAGTTTGCCTAATTTAATTATTATGGAAGTTAAAAATGTGTAATGACATTTACTTAAATCCTTCAATATCTCTCTATTCCAATATGCATCTTGTTTTGTTGACCAGGTAGGCCTACTAGGCAAATAGGTTTATTTGCTTAACTATTAACTGATTAAATGATCATGAGACCTAAATAAAAATCTTAGATAAAGTGAATAGGTATGTTTTAGGTTTTATTAATGTTTCACACCATGACATAGGACTTATAATAGTGTAAACCTATAACTATACATGAGTTAAGTGATTAGGCCACCTCCCACTAACACATTTAGACTAGATTTTTGGTGCAAACTTGTAAGGGAATTTATACTGAGGTTTTTGAGTATTTTAAGATTTAAAAGATTGAAAAATTCCTTTATTTACCATCCTTCATGATTTTAAATTCTCCATCAAGTTTTTTACCTTGAAAAAACCACAAAACCTTGAAAACATAGAGTTTCCTAGGGTCTATACAACTATCTGTATAGACTAGTTAAATGGATGGGAACTTATTAGAGTGCATAAGGTGATTCAAGTATTTACAAGATAATTTTAGTGAATCTAGCTGAGAATATCTCATGCTTTTCTCTGTTAGGTCTCCATCAGGGTTTATGTAAGGTTTTAGTGGCCTACCATCTTAACGATGGTTCATATAGTATAGGCCTACAAACAAAAACCTTTTTCCATGTATTTTTAGTCCATATACCCCCTCAAATATATTTAAGAGATTCTTGTCCCATGTCGACTATATAGTGTGTAGCAAGTGGAATTTGGTGGCCTTCTAGCTCCTTGTTAGGTTTTATGTGCAAGTTGTAGTGTTAAGTATTATTCGTAGAGATGGGATAATTATTAAAACTCTTTATCCCCTAGATATTAAATTAACACAAGTATAAAATTCCCCCTAATATCATTTAGTCTTATTCATCATACCATGTAAGATATGAATGTTTGAATTGGTAGCTAGAGGTGACAAACTAGGGTGTTGTAGCTTGGGAGAGGTGATGAGACCAAAATTGACATTTCCTTACCTTGCTTTATTTGAAACACTCTTCTTAGGATCTGTACCATTATCCCACACCTTATAATTATCTTAAGTCTTATTTATGGATTTATATGTGCCAAAAGGTAGATATGGGGTCTTAGATCCAATTAGGGGATCCATTATCATAATTAAAAATACTAGGGAGGGTTCTAAAGCCTCCAATCAAGCACAATCATGCAATAACCTTAGTTAGGTCATATGTTTTCATATTTAATAAACTAATTACAAGTAAACTAAAGTCTAATCTAGTTCTCACCAAATATTTTGGCATAAAGTGAGATTAAGAAACATTAAAAGTAAACTTGCATAGAAGACATATTCTTATTTCAATGTATATAGAATCCTAATGCATGGAAGAAAAGTATAAATGCATATATATATACTCTTATAATGGAAGAACAAAGTTAGGATTACTTACCTTTAAATATTAACCCACTAAGCCTCAATCTCTCCCTTGGCCAAGGTACTTTGCAAGAGGTTGTGGTATGTAAGGATGCCAAGGATAAATTAGCTCTAGGTTACACAACCTATCAATGCATCCAAAAGACTTCTCCATAAGATAAGATTTGTATCTAAAAATAAAGTATGAAACCCTAAACTTGATCCTAAAGTATAATGGTGGATAAATAAATGCACAATAGCTCTTAATTCTTCTTTTCTTCTCTAAATAATGGTGAAATGATCTTATATATATAGGAAGAATTAACCCTAAGAACTTATGAAAGTTTTGATCGACATGATCAACCCAGTCTACCTAGTAATTTTATGGACAAAAATTTAATAGGTCATGGGGTTTGTCAACCAAGATCCAACCTAGACCCTAAATGAATTTCACCCATAAGAGTACAAGGTCAACCCAATCGACCTAGTATTGTAAATAGTCAAAACTAGCTTTAGGCTAGGAATAGGGGGATAAAAGGTGAGAAATAAATGAGTGTACAACATAAAATAAAAAGTTTAGGATAATGGGTTTTATGAGATAAGTGTGTAGATAACAAGTGGTAAAAGGGACAACAATCCTATGAAGCACCAATGATCTACCCACCCCTTTCCTGATGTACCCCTTAAGGCATGCACTTAAAGATATTGAGACTCAATGGGTTCTTACAAGATAAATATCATCATTAAGTGATAAAATTTTGAAAATATTATGTGTATACATATGTGCCACTCGAATCTCATCATGTGTCACATAAGTGCTACACGGGATGGTGATTTGGGAATAGAACATGATGACACATAACATTCATGCTAAGTAAAATGTAGTAAGGAATAAATAAGATAAATGAAAGGACTAAATTGAAAAAAAAAACATACCTTTTCTTACCTTAGTTCTATAGATAAATAAAGATACTAAAAGATAAGTGAAGGCATCCAATGTGAGGAACATTAGGCAAAATTGTAGAGATTAGAGCAAAAAAGAGAAAAAAATCAAAATTTTTGGTATATAAGAATATAATAGTAAAAAAGATTATCTATGATGTCATGATTATAGAAATTAAAATAGTTTGAAAAATAAGTGAGTAAAAATAAAGATATGATCAAAATAATGAATCTGATGGTAAATATTTGAAAGGTAAAGAGTTATTAATAGTAAGTTTAAATAGGGTGAAAAGAAAGTCATTTGTTATTGTTTGACTTACTTTGAGAGAAAAATAGATCTTATAGACAATAAATGAAATAAAAAAGAGATAAAATGGCAAGGAGATGACAACTAAGATGAGAGGGATGCCTAAGAACCATAGTGGGTGCAACACAGCTAGGCAATTAAGAATTTCAAATATGTTTTGAGTATTATATTTGAAATTAAGTGCTTTATAGAAATTTGTGAATTAGGCCAACTCTAAAAACCAAAATGAACCCCAAATTTTTTTTAAGGGTACTAGAGGCCAAAAGGGGAAATGGGTTGAAAGGAATCAGAGTAATAAATATTGAAGGCATTTATTACAAGCAAGGAAAAGAGTCAGTAATCTGAACTAACTAGGTCACCCTAATCCACCTAATAGATTAAAAATCAGCTTTTAACACTGGTGACTTAGTAGGTGTGTGTTAACTTAGTTTATTTAGGTAAATTGATGACCTAGTATCTCACTATCAACTTAGTTGTTTGAACTAAATTGATGACTTAGTACTAAAGGGGGGAAAATGAAAGGGTCAATTTAGTTTGTTAAGTAAACATGGTCAACTAAGGACTATTTGGTCAACTTAGTGTTTAACTAAATGGCTAGAATAGTACAAAAAGTGGTAAATAGGCTAAAATAGTACCTAAAAGGACCATAATACCTGAATGAGTACTAAAATGGCCATGTAGGCTAAAAATATGTCAAAATGGTAAAAAATGGATAGATTAGGGAAAATTAGTTTTTTTGGTTAAAATTTAAAAATAATGTATTTGATTATAAGTGACATGGAGGTCTAATACATATTTTATTTTTTGATGGTTGTAAGGGCATCTGAGATTTTTGTGATTAGTGGATGCAACATGGCTACTAGACCTATTATAATAACTAATAGTTAAGGATCAAACTAGGTTAGTCACACTAGGTCTAGGAGGTATTATGGAGATGTGTCAAGTGTCATTAAACATAAATATAGTAGTCATGTTCCTATGAGCCTAGTAATTATTTACTAATAATTTTAGATGGGTATTGTATGGGCATACCATCAAGGTGGGTATCACCCTAGAGGAGGTCCATGTCATTCTTGGACTTTCAATAAGAGGAACACCAGTGATCATGGGGGTATTTGATGCACAGAGGAGAGGTGAGCCTTAACCTTATGGGTGATGGGATTAGATATGATATATATTAGGATGAGAGTGATCTTATTTAATGTGTTAATAGATCATATTATAGATATATAAAAGGAAATTATATGACTTGTGATAACATGGGTGTTATGTCACAAGTCAGATGGCAAGGTACCACTATATGTGATAGCCTTATGCCAGTCCATTTTAGAGTGGGGGCACTAAATGATCTAGGTTTTATCATCTAGGTTTATCTCATACATGATATGTATGAGATGTTGTCTAGAGGGCAAGAGACCATGGGGTCAATGATTTTATTAAGTGTGTGGATATATGAGAGGTTCCTAATGTACTAACTAGATGGGTTTCCACATGTGGTCAATGATTGATTGCCTTGGGTATAGATATAGAGGTAGTATTAGGTGTCATGGGTCATGAACCATGTGACAACACTATATATAGTCACACGAGTGATATTATGTGGCATTCATATGGTCATATGACCATAGTGTGGCTGAGTTGGAAGATAGTGACACCAATATTGGCATGAGCACATATTATAGGCCACTACACCTAGTGAATATATATGCATCTAGTGGCATGTATATTAGGATAGTTGGGACTCCCTTACCCACTATATCCAATAATGGTGCCCATAGTTTTGTCTATACATGTGAGAGACCCGATGGGGATAGGAGGGGTGGGATCACTAGTTACTAGACAATAGATCAAATTATGGCATGAGATACCATGGACAAGTCAATTGTGATGGCTAGTAGATATAAAGGATATGTAGGTGGATGTAGGAGTGCCAAAGGTACCATTTCTAACATAATAATAAGATAAACAAAAATTGTATATACAAAATATTTTTAACTTTTATCATATATTGATGCTTTACATATTAAAGGAACCTATTGAAACTTAATCTCTTTCAGTGCATTCCCTAAGGGGTACATCAAGAAAGGGGTGGGAAAACCTTTTGTGCTTCACAATATTATTTTAGATTATTTTTACATTACTACCAATCCAACTAGATCCCAAAACCATTCCTTAAGCTACTTTTCCTCCTTTGAGTGTTCCTCTAGTCTTTTTCTCTTTCCATTTCTCCTTTTCTTATCTTAAGCTCTTTTTAGCTAGTTAGTTGTACTAGGTCAACTAGGATGACCCAGTACATTTTAGGGATACTCTTTACTTTCTTATCTTTTTATCCCTTTGGTTGACCTAGCTCAGACCTGGTAAATTATCCCTAAAAACACATTGGGTCGATTGCATTGACTATGTATAATCGACACTCTTAGAAGGATTTAGGGAAAGATCCACCTATAAATAGAACATCATCATTCATGTGTGAAATCAAGAGTTATTATTTTCTTGTGCTTCTTCACAATTTGCTCTTACACCATTCTACTACAGAAACTTAGCTTACATTTTTTATTTGGAGAATCTATTCTTGTGGATAAGTATTGGATGTTTTGGTCTTTTTTAGTGATCCATACAAACCAAAAAAACCTCTTGAAAAGTGCCTTTGGATAGGGCAGAGATTGATTCTTGATGTGTTCACATTTAAGTAAATATATTTTAACTTTGTTCTTCTCTCTTTTAGTAGATAAAAGTAGCATAAGTGTTGGCTCAAATAATACTATTTCATATTTCATGTATTAGGGTTTTACGCATACTTTAATTGAAGTAACCTATACATGTTTATTTTATTATTTCTAACCCCCAGTTTGTGCCACAAGCTTTGTTGTGCACTAAATTAGATATTATTTTATTGGTGTTAGAACAAGTGAATGATTTAAAATCTTAAGATTCTATTATGGTTATTGTATGATTCTGTTAGACTGTAGGATTTGGAACCCTTCTTAGCATGATATCTTATGATAAGTGATCTTATAGTCAAGTCTAGCAGATCCACATGTTGGTCATGATCTCACTTAACAAGTGTATCCCAAATCAAAAATGTAAGTATGATATATCTTCTCTGAGCTAGGATTTATCTATAAACATGATGCATTTACGATTGCATACATTATAGTGAAATTAACATTAAAATAATCCTTTCATGATTTCTTTCACTTTTTCATTCTTTTAGTAATTTTTTATCATCATTTTTATCATATATTTTGACATATTGGATTGATTTTATTGACCCAGTTATTTTTTCTCTATGCATAGGTTTCTAGGAATAGGTAACTTGATCAACCTAGTAGAACTAATATAGGTTTGTAGCCTTTCATATAATTTATTTAACCTACTAGGTTGACCTAGTTGATCCCTTATAGTTTTAGCATTTTTTTAATAGGTTCCTATATAGTTTGATCAATTCTATCATCCCAATTTGTAGGTTTCTCAAGTATACTTCAAGGTTATTCATCAATAATATTCCTTCATTAAATCTATGATCCACCAAGGTTCCTTTATACCTCTATGTTTCTTTTTTTATATCTTTTCTTTCATATTTTACAATTTTTAAAACTTACCTTGCATAATCAATTGGATCGACCCTACCAACCTAGTTCTATGTTCTGTGTGCTATCTAAAATATCTAGATTAACATTGCCAACCAGGTTCATTTTCAGACTTTTATTTATGATATAGGTTTGACCCTATCAACCATGTTCTATATTTAATGCATATAGTGTCAACACTATATTTTACTTCTAGTTGTAATTAACCTCATATATGTTAGTAATTAATTCACACATTCTTTTATTATTTCTTGCATGTTTATAATAGTTCACATAGTCTAATTATGGTTTTTTAATTAATCATTTAGTTTCAATATTTATATTTTATGTACACTTGACCAAATAACAAAAAATAATAATAACTTTAACATTTTCTCTACCCTAAGCCAACCTACTTCAATTTCATCACCGAGGGTGAAGTTGAAATGATGCTCTTGTCATGTATAAAGCATGGTTAATTTAATATATTATTTAAGAACCTGGCACCCTTATTTTTTTAGTGTGTGAAGTGAAGGGGTAAGTCCCAATACCAATCCTATATCATTTCCACTATAGTCTCTTTCAACCCAAACTACCTAAAACTATCCTTAGATTACTATCTAGCACCTTATTATAGCCAACTTCTAATCACATTTAAAATCATTCTTAATATTGTAATAAATAATTAGGTTGACCAATTATTTATCTTTACTTTTCAAGTTGTATGATTATTCTTTATTAAATTATGTGTGTGAAAAATTCTATTATCTAGTGTTAGTGCAAGTTTTTATTTTATGTGCCTCAATTGGATTGGCCAACTTTGATCCAATTGATTGTTTGTTTCTTTTCATCTCTTACTTTCCTATATTATCTACAAAATTTATATTATTTCAATTCATAATTTTTATCATATTTCTCTTTTTCCATGTCTATTGTAATTGATTGACCTAGTCAACCTTGTACCTTTTTCATCCTTTTTTCACTGTACTAGATCAACCTTGTCAACCCTATATAGTATGTAACTTCCTTTTCCATCTTTTTCTTGCTTCTATTCATGCTAATGGATCAACCTATTCAACCCTATATAGTTTATAGGTCCTATTTTTTATTCTTGGTTGACCTAATAGACCTTGTACTATTTTTAGCTTTCCCTATTTATCAATCTAATTCCTTATCTTTTAAGTTTTGGATTATTTTCATCTATCTTCAATTAGAATGAAATCTCTTATCAAAATATTCTTTGATAACTTCAATCCATTTAGATACTATATGGGATGTTCATTTCTTCTTCTCTTTTCCTCCCAAGAACACCATCACTCTTGGGTCACCTCTTCTCCTCCATCTATGAACTATAACATCATGAGAATAAAACCTCAAGATGAATTTTATGGATCTAATCCTTGCTATACTCACTAAGAAACTTATTAAAATATTTAAACTAATGTGGAAGTGATCGATACAAGTTTACTTAACAATCCCACTAGTAATCCTTACTCTTTCAATCCTCTCCCTAATACCAATATTCATAATGCTCCTAAAAACACCAATCCACCTCTTGATATAACCCAAATTTTATCCCAAATTATTCGATAAATGAACATTATGCAAAATTCTAATACCAACAAAATGATACAACTTCAACAACACTTAATCAATGTGGCTAATCAACCTCTAACTATTCATCCTTAAGGTAATCCTAATTATATTCCTCCACCTCTTAACAATGCCTCTGATAATGTTATTCCTCAACCCATAATGAATAAAAATATGTTTCAAACTATTCAAAATGAGCCTTTAGTTCCCTTCATTGTTTCCATTGAAATTGGTAACATATCTCAAACTATAAAATATGATGGGACTAAAGACACTTCCTCATTTCCTAAAGCCTTTGGAAACCTTTACAAAGAGTGGGTCCAAACTAATACATTCCCCACTACTAAAATCTTAGTCAAAACCTTCACTAGTGATGTATTGGAATGTAATAATTAACTTCACCAACATTATATTTGGCAACTTGAAGATTTGGTTAATCCTTTGGTTAAAGAGTTTCAACACAATGATCTTCCTAAAAATTATTTTATCCAATTCATCAATGCTAAGCAATATCCCACTAAATCAACTCATGACTTTATCAAAAGATGGAAATATTTAGCTCATAATGCTGATCATAACATGAGTGATGATAATCTCCTCAAACACTTTATCATGTCTTTAGTTCTTACAATCCAATATAAAGTTCAAACCTTTACTCCTCAAATACTTAATGAATCTCTTGATCAAGATAAATGTCAATACTTTATTATAAATAAATTCAAACCTAATCCTAAGATACTTCAAGGATATCTCCAAATATTTAATGCTATCACTAGTAATTCTCCATAAAATAAACAATGATTTGACAAAACTAATTTTCCTTCACCTTCTCATACACTTCTTTCAATTTAGTAAATGAAACATTTTTATTGCCTTCAAAACCTTTCATCTATCCCAATACTCCTACTAAGTCGTATGACTGTAATCTATATTTTTGGTTCCATGCTGACATTGGGAATTCTCATGAATATTTTATAGTGATCAATGAATTTGTCGTCTCCTATATTCTTGGTGATTCATTAAATCATGAATCTATGATCAATCTTCATCATCAATAATATACTACTGCTTCCCAAAAATGACAAACTTTCAAAATTTATACTTTTAATAACTAAAAAACTTTCCTTTAATAATCAAGAAAATATTAAGGATGTTTGTGGCATTGACATTGATTATGATCAATATTATAAAAAATATCAATATGTTAACACTTCAAAGGTCAATTATCATCATAAACTAACTCACAAAGATCCCATTACCAATCATAAAAACCCATCTTTAAAATAACAAAATTTTAAAGATACTAGCACCTCTAATATTGATTAGGAAGTACCTGAGGAACAACTTTCTCCTTCTGATCCTCCAAACACATATATATCTTCCAAGAATAATTTACCTTCTAGAACTTTTGTTGGTTCTTCTAAATCCCATTGGAACTTTCTTGAAGAACTCAACTCTATGCCTTGCAAGATTCCACTTATGGAGTTAGTTCAAACTTCATCCTATCATCATATATTCCTTATATAACAACTTCAATAAATTGAAGATCCATCCTCCATTGATGAATAACCACCCTGTATTGATTCTCAACCTACTAATGTCAACACCATTGAAACCTTGTGTCCTTCCAAGCTTTCTATTAAATTCCTTGAAGAGGACATGATCAATGATGAAATTCTTTTTTGTGTTGATTATCTGTCACTCTTTATTAAAATAGACATCAATACCACTCTTATTCAAAAATTATTAGTTGATGATAGCTTTGTCATTAATGTGACATCCTTGTGGATTATACAACAACTTGGTTATAGCATGGATCATCTCAAGAAAATTTATCTTACATGTCATGGTTTTTATAAGACAAATCAAAAGCCACTTGGTTATATTTGACTTCCATTAACCATAGGTCCTAAGACTATTCCAACCAAGCTTATGGTCCTTGATCTCCCTTTATTGTATAATATTCTTCTTGGTCATCCATGGGCTCATTGAATGATATCTATTGCTTCTTCTAGTACATAATGTATTAAATTCTTACATAATGGAAAATAGTACAAGCATGAAGTTAATCCCAATTGATGGAGTATCTAGCTTACTACTTCTAAACCTCAATATTGTATTCCTACAAATCCTAAAATTAACAACACTGCTCTAACTGAGTTCATGAACATGAGTCCTAATTTACAAGTTACTTTTGTAGATTTTGATGATGATGAGCCCAATGAATTGTAACACACTTGTGATACTACCAAGTTACCTCCATATATTTTTCAATGGATTATTCCTTCTCTATTACCAAGAGACCATATTATTCCTCTTATTTATGTGACTATTGGTTTTCCCCCTCTATGCAATACTCAAGAACCTTCTTTACCAAAAAAAGCCTTCACTTGTAATGATTTTGTAGTGGTTAAAATTATATCAAGATCATCACATCACGTTTCCTCATACATTTAACAATATTGGGATTTCACCTTCTAAAAATCTCCTTGATTTTAAATCTTGTACAATTTCTCCAAGATATGATGACAAATATATCATAGTATAATCTCAATTTATAGGCTTGGATATCTAGCATTACCAAAAAACCATTAGCCCAAATCCATGCTTTTAATTGACATGTGTATACCATTTCTATGGATCATACCTTAGATCTTAAAGGTCATGTTCCTCCCATCAATCCTCCTCTTATTGATACTCCTTGGCTGGTAGATCAAATTATGCCCTTTGAACCTCCAAAAATCTCAACATCTATTTTACCACCTATAAATCTAATCCTTGCATTAGATCCTTCTCCTATCATTGAATCCACTGATATACTAATATATTCTATCCAATATACTTCTTTTTTCTCCTAAAAGTACACTAGATGCCAAGGCAACCAATGTTTGTCAGATTCATTTTAAGTATGATAACTATGGAAATAAAATTCTTGATCTTTTAATAGATGCCAAATATTATGGTCCTCTTCCTACCTTTCCTAGTGATGAAGTTATGATTGAGTTAATTCATGCTTGGGAATCTCAACTTCCTTGCAAGCATCATAACCTTGGAAATTTTAAAACTAAAACTCATTTCTTCAAAAACTTCATTACTAATGTTGATCCTAAAATAAATCCAATTTAAGCCTTACGTAACACACCATACCACTCTCAAGATTGTAATTCCATGATTATTGAAGAAACCACTCACATCAAATATGTCACACCATCTTTTCCTTGACTGATTACAGTCTCTTAAGAGATTTCACCTACTGAACATGATAATTTTAACCTATTATTTGACAAATATCATGAAGATTTAACTTGGTCTTATGAGGACATGCCTAACATTAACCCTAGCATTATGGTGCATAATATCATTACTTATCTTGATTCTAAGCTTGTGCATCAAAATCAAATAAAATTTCTTCTTAAAGTTTCAACCTTATGTCATAAGGAAATCATCAAATTACTTGATGACAAATTTATTAAACTAGTGGATTATTTTGAATGGGTTTATAACATTTTTCCTATTTTAAATAAAGTCATTATGGTTATTTTCATTTTTATTTATTTCTACAACATTAATCTTTCTTTTCCTAAGGACAACTTCCCCTTACCTTCAATATATACCATCATCGATTCCATCGCTGGTTATAAAATGTTATCTCTTAGGGATGGTTTCTTAGGATATAATCAGATTCATATCACTCCTAAAGACCAACATAATACAACTTTCACCATGGAATGGGTAACCTATTACTATGTTAAAATTCCCTTTATTCTAAAAAATGATGGATCCACTTACCAACATGCAATGACTCACATATTTCATGATATCATTAACAAAATTATTGAAACCTATGTGGATGATCTTATTTATAAATTCAAACATCATAAGAATCATCTTTCTAATCTTACTATCATCTTTAACCATATGTTTAAATATAAAGTTATACTTAATCCTTACAAATGTGTCTTTAGATTCACATCTATAAAATTATTAGGATTCTTAGTCTCTCTCTATGGCATTGATGTTGACCCCACCAAAATTAGTGCTATCATCAACATTGCCATTCCTCATTATATTCCTAACATTCATACTTATTTAGTCAAACTTGGGTAAATTAGATGCTTTGATCCTAAAATGTCATATCAAATTCCCTTCTCAATAAAAGTACTTCTTTAGAATGGATTGATCCATGTCAAAAAGACTTTGATAACATGAAAGAGTCTTTGATTTATCAACTTAAACTTCATCCTCATTCCAATTATAATCCTTTAATTATATATACTTCTTCCACACCTATTTTATTTGGGGCAATTCTTTCCCAATAAGATGATATGGGAAGAGAGTATGTTATCTACTACATTAGGTGAGGCCTCATCTTCTATGAAACATGTTATACCAAAATTGAGCCTGATTACCTCACTATCTATTTTATGACTATAAAGATTCATCATTATATGTTCTATGAAACTATGTATGTAATCATTCATTCTGACCCCCTTCATTAATTATTCTTCAAAACCTTTATTCTTGGAGATATAATTGGCAAATAGATGGTATATTTTATGGAATTCAATCTTTGCATCGTCACTCAAAGAAATGTTAAAGGGTAAGTCATAGATTAAAAACTTACTATAGCTCCCATTCCAACCACTTCTTCCCTTCAAGATGACCTTAAAAATGATAATATAATTTAAATTGAAGGTCTTAATCAATTTATCTCTCTTAAAGATTATTTTCATAGATTTACCACCAATCTTGAAGCCAATAAACTTGATGAATCTTCTACTCCCTTTGAGACTACTAAATTGAAGGTAATTATTGAGGAGTTACTTTAAGCCAATGTTGAATTGCATGAGGACACTTGGACTCTTCACTTTGATGGTGTTAAATTCCTTCAAGGAGCTAGGGTAGGTTCTATTCTCATAAATCATCTTGGTAAGATCATTCCTTTATCTTTCACTTTACCTTTGATGCCACCAAAAATGTGGTCAAGTAAAAATATCTTATATTATTAATGAGAGCTGCTCTTGACTTAAACATTAGATACCTTCATGTTTTAGGTGATTCTCAACTTATTTACCATCAAGTTAGTGGTGATTATCATTGTAAAATTCAAAACCTTATCACCTATCATCAAATTGTAACCACTCTTACTAATTATTTTATATCTTTTAATACTTGGCCTATTCCTAGAGATCAAAATTATATTGTTTATTCTCTTTCCTCTTTAGCTTCTCTATTTCATCCACATCAATTTCATTCCAATCGTTCTTTTCTTATCAAGTAAGAAAATTTAAATCTTCAACTCAACCACAAAATTCATTTATTTTTCTTATTAGAGGTATTACCATTAGGCAAATCCTTTGGTAAAATTACATCATTAAATTCTTAGAACATCAAAATTATCTTCCTAATTTAGATTCTCATGAAAATACACGTATTCACAAACAATATTTAAAGTACGTATTTCGACACAACATCATTTATTATAAAATTTTTGAAGGTATATTGATCCATTATATTATGGAAGATGAGGTGCCTCCTATTTTTGAACAATAACATGGGGGAATTTGTGGTGGTAACTATATAAAACATGTTACAACATGTAAATTCCTGCATAAGGGTTATCTGTGGCCTATTCTTGAAAAGGATGCAATCAAATATGCTAAAAAGTGTACTCCTTATTAGCTTTATGATTATCTTATCAATTCACCTCTTTTATAACTTCAAATTATTGAATCACCTTGATGATTTTCCACATGTGGATTTTATCTAATTGGTAAACTTCCTTACTCCTAAGATGGGCATGTCTTTATCATCACTGCTACTAAATATTTTACCAAGTGGGTAGAAGACATGCCCCTTATTAACATCACTAGTCCTACCATTTTAAGATTTATTCATAACTAAATTATTTTAAACTTTGGTGTTCCCCATACCAACATTTTAGATAATGGTGGTAATTTCAAAAATAAACATGTTAACCAACTTTACAACTAACTCAAAATCAATCACAAGTTTTCCATGCCTTATCATCTTTAATGCAATGGTCAAGATGAGGCCACTAATAAAATTCTTAAAAATATAATTCATAAAACCCACATGGATTAGCATATTCACCTTTACCTTTCACTTTGGGCCTATCAGATTAGCATGCACATTATGACTGGGGTAACTCCATTTTCTCTAGTTTATGGTTTTGAATTAGTTCTTCCTTTAGACATTGAGTTTCCCTCTCATTGTGTATCTCTTTATGGAATTATTCCTTATGAATAATTATATGAATCCCAACTTCATTCCCTTTATCTTCTTGATGAACATAATTTTTATGCCTTGTAGCATAACCACCAATACAAGGATTGCATCACTCGATAACATAACAAATGTGCTAAAGTATACACTTTTAATATTGGTGATCTTGTCCTTATTTTAGATTACACCAATGACAAAGAAGGTAAACACTAATAAAAATAGTCGGTCCAATATTTAGTTAAAGTCATTATTGTTCCAAGCACTTACCATCTTCAAACCAGTAAAGGTCATGTTTTCAAAGAACCCATCAATGCTAAATTCCTTAAAAATTAGTTTGCCTAAACATTTACTTCTTCTCATATTTCCTATCTATATCTATCCAATAGTTTTTTTATGTTACTTAAGCATGGGTCTCTCCCTCTATAGTAGTTCCCTCTTTTTTAACAAACCCTTGGTCCTCCATTTTGGTCTTTTGGTTTCTTGATGTACTATAATCTTCATTATTTTCTTGTATTTTCTCTTATTTTTTGCACCCCTTGGATTTTTCTTCTGTGAGTTAATTTTTAATACCTTTGATAGGACCTGACATTCCTCACAAAACCACCATATTTTATCTATTTTATTTTTCATTAGTTCTACTTACCAATGTTGTTTTGTCATTGTTTGGGTTTTTATTTTGTGAGTTGTTTTGTAAGACCGTAGATAAGACCTGACATCCCTCACAAAAACTACCATTTATTTTCTTACCTCACTATACTTCTCTCTTGCTTGTCATCACCTTTACGAGTTTATCTTTTATGATTTGATTTGTAAGAATATGGATAGGACTAGACCATACTCATAAATATTACCACCTTTTCATGTTCTTCATCCTTGTTCTCAAACTTTAGCTTCTAATTCTTTGGCTAGATGAAATCTGCATAAAAATCTATGATAGCATTTTTTCCTCGATTTCCCTCATTATTATGATAAGGAATCATACTTTACTATAATTATATCCCATTTTGACCTTTGTCACATTTTTTTTTATGATTTTAAGTAATTTAAATGGTTCCATATGTCATTCCTCTTGATTTCCCCTTCCTTTCATCTCCACATTAGATCAAAGAAGGTTGAAGTCAAGATAGAACTTTTATTTTTCCTAGATTTATAAGACTCTTAGACTCCATTCTCTTTGAAGTTATCTC
Source organism: Torreya grandis (assembly GCA_037957365.1). Taxonomy (NCBI): domain Eukaryota; kingdom Viridiplantae; phylum Streptophyta; class Pinopsida; order Cupressales; family Taxaceae; genus Torreya; species Torreya grandis. The sequence goes on from JARHVA010003839.1 coordinate 239,634, forward strand.
TCTTAATAACCTTGGCCCAAGTATTTAAATAAAAGTCATCTTTGACACCTATGTTTGGTTTTCCAAATCCATATGGAAGAGGAATAGAACAAGCCATCAACAAAGTTAAAAGATAAATCATTTAAAATAAAAGACAATGATATATAAAAGGAAACATACAAAATCTCAAAAGTCAAAATCACACCAAAAGACATGATTTCAAGCACATCTCATATATTTAATAAAATTTCAAACTCCACAGTTGGCTTTACATAGAATCAAGGTCCTTTGGGGTGTAGTAGGATAGTAGATTAGAATAAAGGATTTCAAAAAACTCTATGGTGATACCTACTTTCTCATGTAACTACCCAATCATCACAATAGATTGATGGCTCTATAAGGGGTCTTAAATAATAAGGAACACGTCATGGGTAGGTAGGGCCATTTTAATTTTCATGTATATATCCTTCATTAGATGATATATATACTCCATTATTTTACCTAAGAATTGTGTTGCCAAGATAAGTTCTTTATAGTCCTTAAGGTCAAAATTCTACTTGTTTTGACAAACCTAATTTGAGTGTCTTGACTTTGATAAATATTTCATCTTCATTATCCCCTCTACCCATTTCATTTTTCCTCATTGATAGAAAAATTATGATTCCAAATTTATTTTCCCTTCTTCTTTAAGTCCTTTTTAATCTCTTAAAAACTTTCTAGAACTACTTTGTTTTAGTTTTATCTATCCTTAGTGTAAAATAACATGTTTGAGAAACTATGGATTTATTCTTTCTTTATACCATGATTTTACATTTCTTACACTTACTTTAATTTCCTTTTACCATTTGTCATGATTTTTTTTGTCCTACTATTATGGACACCTAATTTCATACCCTTTTCCCATTGTTGAGTGTGGTTGGCTTGTTACTTCTCACTTGACAATGTTGTTTTCCTTTTTTATGCATCCTTTTTCCATTGTTGAGTGAGATGTGGATTGTTACTACTCACTCATCAATTTTATTTTACCATTTTTTTGGTTTTCTATCATTTATTTAATTTTTTTACCATCTTGTTTGACATGTATCCTTGGTTTGATTTGGTGAGTTTGTATTTCTTACATAAGGATAACTTGTTTGAGTTTTTTGGCTTAGTAGCCTTGGATTTTTAGTTACCCAGTTTATTCTTATTTTTGACTTGGTATTTTGGTCTAACATGACACCTATCACCCTATCTTTCCAAATTTCCGAAGGACATCTTATCCCCATAACACCAACTATCTTGACTTTTATTGCATTTATTTGTTTTCACTCTTTAGTTTTGTATTCTTGGGTTTGTTGAAAGTAGTCTCTATACCTTACACAATAAAAACTAACAACAAAATAGATAACCATCCTACAATAAAGGTAAGTAAAGATACACATTACATTTATTTTTTAGATTAGTTTCCATTTTAAGTGATTTAATTTTAGTTATTTTATACATTAAAATATTGTAATTATTTTAGCATCAGTGTTGTGTGTTACTATGTTCTTTCTCAAACCACCATCCCGTATTACAACTTAGTGACACATGATGAGATTCAAGTGGGGCATATGTATACAAATAATATTTTTAACTTTTATCACACTCTAATGCTTTATATCTTACAAAAACCCATCAAGACTCAATCTTTTTGAGTGCATGCCCTAAGGGGTGCACTAGGAAAAGGGTGGGAAAACCTTTGGTGATTCATAGGATTTTTGTCCCTTATTTCCACATTATTACCAATCCAACCAGATCCCAAAACCATTCCCTATGTTAATTATCCTCCCTTGAGTATTCTTCCAATATTTTTCTCTCTCCATTTCTCATTTTCTTGTCTTAAAATCCTTTTGGTTAATTAGCTATATTGGGTTGACCTAGTATAGTTTACAAATATTCTTTACTTTCTTAGTTTTGTATCCCTTTCACCAACCTATCACAAATCTAGTAAATTATCCCTAAAAACACATTGGGCCAACTAGGTTGACCCTATATAGCCAACGTTCTCTAAAGGATTTAGGGTAAGCTTTTCCTATAAATATAATATAATTGTGATTATTATTCATGTGTGCAATCAAGATATATTATTCACTTGCACTTATTCACAATTTTCTCTTCCACCATTCTACTTGGAAAGACTTAGCTTAGGTTTCTTATTTGGAGAATGTAATATTTTGGATAAGTCTTGGATGCTTTAGCATTTTTTTAGTGATCCTTATAAATAATAACAACCTCTTGAAAATCCACTTTGGCTAAGGGAGAGATTGAGTCTTGATGGGTTCACATTTAGGTAAATATATTCTAACTTTGTTCTCTTCTTTTTTAGTAGATAAAATTTGCATAAGTGTAGGCTCAAATAATATTATCTTCCATATTTTATGTATTAGGGTGTTACTCATACTTAATTTAATTTAATTTCCCTATACATGTTTGTTTTATTGTTTCTAGCCCCCACTTTGTGAAATAAGCTTTGGTGTACACTAGATTAGATTTTACTTTCTTGCTATTAGAATAAGTGATTATTTTAAAACCTTAATAATCCTTTAGGTTTTTTGTGAAATTATGTTAGATTTAAGGCTTTGGAACTCTTCCTAGCATGATATGTTGTGATAAGTGATCCTCTAATTGGGTCTAGTGGATCCCCATATTGGTCATGTTCTTTCTTAACAAGAGTATCCCCAATTAAAAGTGTAGGTATGCTCTATATTTTTTGAGCTAGGATTGATTTATAGACATTGTGAACTTTTTCTTGCATATAATGAAAACTTCATTCACACCATAAATAGAGACACTAGTAGTGAGAGAGAGCACAGAAGGTGGTTATCCTAGTTGACATATCAATCATCCTAAGATAGAGCTAGTTGATAAAGGCACCTCCTTGGGTTTGCATTGATTGGGTAGCATGCCATGGAAAACATACTAAGAGGATAAGATGATGGAGAGACCATACTTGATAGTCATGTAGATGGGGAAACGGTGATAGGTGACATTTAAAGAGGTAATAAATGGTTAAATTTTGCTTATGTTTTTTGAGATAAATTATAGATAGATAGATTTTGAGATATATCTATGATATAATATCTATATGGTTTGAATTTTTTAGATACTATAATAAAGGAAAGCATATGGGGATCCCTAGTGAGGGGAGTACTCCATGAGATATTGGATGAGGCTCTGATGCCATATGACCCTACCACACTAGATGATCCTAGGTTACTATCTTCCCAAACTCATGTAAGTTGGTTCAGACTAATAAGATAGGTTTTGAAGTGATTATAGTCATGTGGAGATGAGATTCAACCACTAGTAAGGGTGGGAGTAGGAGAGGAATAGGTATGACAAAACTTAGCTTAAGAGAGAGATGTGCATATGGCTACCATGACTTAGCTCACATAGGTATAGGCCCAGGTGGCCAACCTATAAGGACAAGTGATAGGTTTGAGATCTTAGAAAACCTCTTTACATCATATTATTCATATGCAACTATTTGAGACATCCATGGGTAGTGTAACTAGGCCATAATATAGACATGATAGATCCCAACCTTAGCACTGGAATGATGTATAGTTTTATACTTTATATCAAAAACACATGATATATATACACACACATACATATATATAAATATACATAGATACACATATATATGTATGTATGTGTGTGTATCTTATTTTGGTAATTATATGTTGATATTATGTGTTTGTATTTATGGTTGTGGTTGTGGATGTGTGTACATATTTAATTGTAGCACATGTATTTAGCTTTTGTTATATGTGATATAGTAAATAGTTTTGTTTTGGGTTTATTTTATAGCATTATGTAGGACACATGCATGGTTAAAAAGAAATAGGTAAAAAAAGGAATTGGCTAAGTATAATCAATTAAAAAACAAATGTACTACACATTATTTCACATTGGTAAATTTGCAATAACAAGAAATCGACTAAGTATAAGAAATGAACGAGTAGTAAAAAAGAGGTCAAAAAGTTTGGTTTGAAACCATGAAAAAGACTAAAACTAAATTAAAACCAGTAAAATCACACTAAATCATGTTGGGAAGTATGAAAGTAATGTAATAAAATGAAAAATCAAATGATATAAAAACAAATCAATTAATTCAATCATTCATACTAAATCATGTTGAGAAGCATAAAAGAAAAATAAATTAAGCAAAATTGGTCTTAAATTTATCACACTCATTCAATCTGGAAAGTATGAAAAACTTTAAAAATGGTTGCATTCTTACATTAAATTAGAAAATAAGAAGATAAAAGTGAAAGAGTAATGAATGAAAAATACTAAATCAATATGGAACATATTTTAATGATGTGTAACTTCATATTAAATAAAATCTTATCTCATATTTGACACATGTAATTTTTTTTTGTGACTTGGATTATTGGAAAAATTTGTGAGTAAGGCCAAGTCCTATGCATGGTATTACACTGAAACTCACAAAGGGAACACTAATGATGTATAATAAACATGAAAATATATTAAAAGGGATGTTGGTAATATTAATGTGAATTTTTTGTAATTTTTTAGGAAAGTCAGGTTCTATCCATGGTCTTACAATGTAACTCACAAATGGAATCCCTTGGGAAGTGATCAATGAATACAAAAAAATTTCTCAAGGGGAGATATTAGGGTTGTAGGGAATAAAAAAGGGAATGTAAAAATCATAACCTAGGTATCTTATTAGAATACCTTAGGAGACATGAGGCATGCTAAGTACATGAGAAGACACTAAATGAATAGTGACCATTAATGTACAAAGGAAACATATTCCTTATAGACATAAAATTGTGCACAAAAATAAGTTTTATACTAATTTAAAATCATGAAGATATATTTGTAAAATAAAATTAAATGTTCATACCTTTTCATGACATGTTCCACATTCCTCAGGACCCCTTATATAGTTGTTGGTCTACTACAAAGATTGGGTACTTTCATGAGAAAGTAGGTAGCATTAAAAGATTTTTTTTTATTATCCTTTTCTAATTTACTAACCTATCACACCCCAATTAACCTCAGATCTATCATGAGGGAAACTATGGAATTTTATCTTTGAATATTAAAAGGATATGTGCTTATAATCACATCTTTTAGTGTGATTTGACTTTTGAGAATTTTAAATGTTTCCTTTCAGATCATTGCCTTTTGTTAAATGATTTAGCTTTTAAATATTTTTATGGATTTTAAGATTCCTCCTCCATACAAAATTGGAATGAAAACTAATGAGAGATATAGTGATACACACAAATGAGATTTAGTATTAGGCTATAATAAACTAAGTAGCCAAATAAAAGATTGACTAGAACACTTATGCTTAACAATGAACCAACATGTTACCTCAAGTCTCAACTATGTATATTATTAATTTATGAAAGGAAATAAATGGAAATAAAGGAGATCAAAAGTGGAAAAGTAAAATTAAATTATAATTATATGAATTATATTCCAAATTATCATATGGTATATAATTAATGACTAAAAGGAATAAGGTTTGCATGACCAAGTCATGATAATAATTGTCTATGTTTATAGAGATAAGATAATAGATAATGAAAATAGAAAAGGTAGTATTTAAGAAATAAACTCAAGAATAAAAATAAGGTAATGATAAATAATAAATCCATAATAAAACATAAATAACATTATAATCAATATAAAGTGTGAAATAAAAGTCACCATATAAGATAAATAAGAATTTTTCACAATGTCAAATGATATAGCAAATAGATAAAGATAAATTTGGATTACACATCCAATCAAAAAAAAAAATTAATAAAAACATGTATGTTATCATAATTAATGATATATTTTTCCACACACATTATCCAAAATATTTAATAAGTCACTATGAAGATGAATTCAAAATACAACTAATGTTTCATCTATCTTTAGTGGAAACTAGGAAAATAATTCACGTCTAATCTCCTCAATATAAAAGGTAGGAATGATTGATGGATAATGCTTAGGATGGGTACCATTAAAGGTATGCTCAATAAAATTCATGGTAGTCATTTCTATAGGAGATGAAAGGATCACCAGTGGGGAAGGACCCATGGGTGAGGAACTCATGGGTGGAGAAGGATCTACAAGTGAGAGAAGGTCCAAAGGTGAATGATTTATGGGTAGAGGAATATGAGGTGATGAAGGGAAAATAGGTGGATATGGAACAAAAATACATGGAAAAATTAGGGAATAAGGGGGATATTTCTTGTTAGAATGACCTATGACAGTAACAGTAGAAGGTGCAGGAATGGTTAAAAGATGATCTTCAAGATGTTGCTAAAGGATGAATCAATGATCAATGCAATGGGTACCATATTGTTTATAGAGATAATACACCTCTCCATACTTAGTAATATACTTAATTATTTTTTTTAGAGGAGGTATATCCTTATCAGAGGACTAAGGAGTAGTAGTATGCAAAGTATTAATATATTGGTGCATCTTGTGACAATGCATGGATGAATGGTTATTTGTTCCATGAAAGAAACATATATTCCTATGATTATTATTTGTAGGTTTTCTCACAATAGGTGTAACAAAAGTGGAAGGAGCTTGTTAAGGCTCATCAGCACATTTGGTAGGAAAAGGAGCCAGCTATGGTAAATGAAGCAAATCATCACAAAGATAAGGTGGTGTTTATGGAGGGATATGACAAGGATTAATAGTAGGAGTGATAATATCAAAATTAGGAATAGATTCAACTAAAGTGGGAGTATTAATGGGATCCAAAATAGGCTCTACTAAGGGATTGATAGGATCTATAGAAGGCTAAATGAGAGTTATATACATCTCAGATATAATTAGGCTATAGGGGTCATGACACAAAGAAAAGTGATAAGGCGTAGTCATAGAATGACCCATAAGCATATTCATATGAGGTTATTTATAAATTGGAGGTCTTTGTACCATTTATACCCTATGATAAAGAGTAAAAATGCTAAAATTAGGAATAATATATGATGGAACATGAGAAGTTATACTAAAATAATAAAGCAAAGAGGAATGATAATAGATCATCTTAGCATCATGGGCGTGAACCAGACCTGATAATAACGGATCATCTAAGGTATAACCATCATCATAATGAGGTATAAGAGGATCAATGATGTAGGTAGGGATGACATTGTCATCCTATGAGGTGTGATGAATGGAATGCTGAATCTTAATTTAGAAAATTAGGATGTCATCACAAGGTGGTTGACAATAATGAGATTGCAAAGAAATGGGAAGCTAAGAGATGAGATTAGGTGAGAAATTATAAGTTTTAATCTTGAGATTGATCTCATCATTCTCATCATCTTTAAAATCTAAGAGGTTAGGGGGAACATTCACAATGAGTTTAAGATCACCATTATAACTTCAAGTGGAATTGATGGAAATGTTGATTCATTGAGACTCACAAAATGGAACATTTAGAAATGGTTCAAGAATAGGAATATTGAATACACCCCAATCTTTTAATTGTTAAAAACTCTAACGGTTAGTGTCACCTTAAATCCTATAGATGGCTCCATTGTAAGTAAATTTAATGCAATGGAAAGAATAATAAGAAACTACTCTCATACGAGGAGTCTATGGCATATCAAGAATAATGTTTTAATATAGAGGAAAGTTAAGTATCATCACCTTAATATGAATGGTGATAGGTGGGATGGTAATGGGGATCCACAAACAACCTAAAGGAGGTATTTTACTTCGATCACCACCTTGACATGTGTTTCATATGGACTTGAGATTACATTAAAATTATCTAAGGGTTTCAATAAAATCAAGAAAGGAAAGATAAGTCCCATAACCCTCGTCAATGAAGGTATACCTGGTTTGGATATCACCAATTTAGATACTAATTAAAATAAGAGGATGATTTGCACAAAGTATAATCTCATTTGGAATCATGGAATTGATGGAAAAATTTAGGAAAGAAGAAGTGTTAATTATTTCATCAACATGTATGGACATCTCTTTGCACTATTTCAATATGATATCTTTAAATCTAGATAAGGTTGCTTCATGTCCTACTAGGGTATTATGAGGGATGTTCATTTTGAACAAAAATTGCATAATATAGTTATAATGATGTGGAGACATCCTCATAATCTTGAGAGATGTGATTTGGTATGGAATATTAGTGACTTATATGATAGGATCCCACTCATCATAACACATAATAAGATTGTTAAAAAAAAGTGCATAGTGTTGAAGGAGGTCATCAAAAGGAGGAGTCTACGTACATTAGAATTTATGTTGATAAAAGTTAGAAGGTTTAGCTAGAGGATAAGTTTGTATATTATATTATGAAAATGAATTAGTATATGTAGGTTGGTTTTGAGAATTGCAATAAGAAGTATTGATAGAAGCTTGAATGTCATTGGTGATAGGTAAATAAGATGGAGGGATGGTAGAAATAATATGATAAGTGTTGTCCAAGGGAGGAGTTGGAATTGGTTGAGCAAAAGTTATAAGGTCATTTTGTGCCAACTCATTTAAGTGAGTTGGAGAAGAATCTTGGATAAAACAAAATGTGTGAGATAATAGAGGGGTGTAGATAGCTTGAGGATCGATAAAATAAACCACCCTTAAAATATTAATCATATCAACCACATCATTTTCATTATTTGGGTCAATAATATTATATACATTATTAGTATAAGGGGTAGGCTTGTCTTGGTTATCTTGGTGATTTGGTAGAGGATCTTTATAGTTGGCCAAATGAACATTAGCTTGATTCAAATCTTTCTATTAGTATTTGTTTTATGGGTTTTGAAAGAAATGTCATAGGATTATTGGCATTTAAAAATTATATAATCATGGTTAAAATTGGGACCAAGAAGAAAATCTATATCTAAATTATGAATTTGACTACAGGTCTCACGAGAATGACTTTCACTAACATGAAACTAAAAAAATATATTGGGATCATACAAAGATTTAATAGGATGAGTTTGATAAAGTGCTCATGGGAGAGGCCTATTTACATGTTTTAGTAATTTGGTTAAGGATAAAGGTTTGTGAAAATTGATGTTATTAGGTAAATATAAATGAGGATTGGTAAATTGCTTTAACGAGGGAGCTAGTTCAAACAGTAGTTAGGAATAATAGATTGAATAGTGTGAATGGTGTAATAATAGTTCATGACATCATCATTTTTAGAAAAAAAATTATTTTTATTAACTAATATAAAAGTCCCATTATAAGGTTTGGATGGATCGAATTAACACATAAGGAAATTGTAGACAATCAAAAACTACACATGATATTTTTAGATGTCGAAGCACATTGACCCTCATCTGACCCTGAGTCTAATTGATCACCTATTTAATTAAAATAATTTTCTATATTAAACCTATCAAAACACTAACTCAACACCTTTAACTTAACATTTTAAAACACCCCTTTCTTGAGAAAATTGTCTTAGATACTCTACCATTGATCGTCATCCTAATCATCAACAGTTAGCCTAACCATCAATGATCAGATCATTAACCTATTTTAAATCCACTTCTAGATATGTATGAGATAAGTGTGGCACAATTTAAAAACTTCCCTTTTTTGATGCTAAAAATATTTAAATTATTATAAATAGAAACTTTATCCTCCTACCTAATTAGCAACTTCTTCATACCCAATCAACAACTTCATCCTATAAAAGGATAAGAGTAGGAGGTGAAATGGATACACATTCAATCTATTAAATCTTCTTTCACATAGGTATCAATCCTTAATTTAGTAATAAAGTAGTAATAATAGATATTTAAACCTCTATCAGATTTACTCTTGAGGTAAAAGTACTATCACTTTGGCCAAATTTCTTCAAACTGAAACCATTATCAATCTATCAAGTTAAATGTAACTTTATACTTGTTTCTTTGTTTTATTTAATTTCTAACCCTATTGACTTGATCAGACATATCTCCCAAGATCCCACCTTTTATTCAAACCATACCAAAACCCCTACCTAACCATTTTCTCAATCTAAAACCTTTTTCTAAAAGACCCAAAAACACATAGGCAACCATTGATGGTTAGCCAACTACCAATACTCACCTTAACTATCGATAGTTAGCCAACTACTGATAGTTAGCCAAACTATTGATAGTTCACCCATATTCTAATAGTCATTATGGTGAAAATAATATCAAGTTACTTTTGGTCCATCTACCTCAACCAAACCCTACTTTATGTGTTTTTGCCTATTCATAGAGACTTATCTAATTTTTTAAACCTAACCCCAACTATTTTAGTATAAGTATTTACCCACTTTGGTTATTTTAGTCATTTTATTTATAAATTTTTTTTATTTTATTATTCTTACATGCATCTAATTTAATGTTATTGAGTTCAAGTATTCTTTATTTTCATCTACATCAACTTAGTTGTTATAAATAGTGGATTGATAGTGTCCTAGCAAGCATACGCTTCTTGAATGTACCTCACACTAGGTAGACCACTCAACTATCTTGATAACAACCCATTTTATAGTGTCTTTCTTATTTGTATGTTATTCCTTCCACTCCAAAGAGGAGTTCTCATCATCATTTGGATCACGTGCATACTTTTATTAGATATTCCTTTACACATCTCTTTTACTAGTTTCTTACTTGTTTCCAAACTAAGAAATGAGAAAAAATTAAAATACATAGTTTGGAACACCCAGTGGGACTCAACATCCCTTTTTATTCCTTTATTATATTCTCATGTAATCAATATAAAATTTATTTTGGGCTTAAAATAAACTTTTTGCATACATTGATAGCTTGCTTATATTAGTTCATCCAGTAACTTAAAAGTAAATTAATTAATCATAGCTTTCAGTCTTGTTATCACACACTTTTTCCAAACCACATAACCAATATACACATTAGAAATAACTTGAGACAAGGCCAAAATAGGATTTTATCACCTAGTAGTAAACCTTACCCTTTCCTAGAAATCCTACTTGGAAGTCATAACCAAGGGCAAAACCAACTTAGTTCTCTAGCTGAGCATAAACTCTAAAATTTAATATATTCTAGCTAAGCACCTGACACCCTTATCACTATGGTGTATGAAGTAAGGGGGCATGCCTCTATATCAATGCACATACTAAAGATCAATATATATTTTCTCTCTTGAGAACCTAAATATAAATTGAAACCAACCTTAGATTTCCTCTTTAGTACTTGATCTAAAAACCAAATTTTCTCTTCACACTTTCTAAGGCATAATCCAAAACTAATTTAAAAATAATCCTAAGTTTTTAAACACACTTTAGTGTATGTTTGAGATCATTTCCTTTGGCTTGATTTGTCTTTGAGTTGTGAGTTTCATTATTAAATTATCTATTCCTCTCATGGTCTTTACTAAAATAACAATTGAAGAATCAAACTAACCAAAAGCCACTTTCTTATTCTTCCTCCATGGAGCATACTTCTAATGTTTATGGTTCCCCTCTTTTTTGTCCCCTTCCTATTAGGTCTCCAATTTTTGTTGATGGTGATCCATATTTCACTACCTTCATCGATAACAACCCTGTGGCTCTTTAGGATTACCTAAACACCTTATATAATTGTACCCCTTTTACTTTGGTTCCCCCCATGGATCCTTTCTATACTATGCCTCCCCATCTTCTAGTGGGTACCACCTCAATCCAACCTATACTCACCCAGTACTTTTGTTTCCAATATACCATGTACTACCACTCCCTAAACACCATCCAAAATCCCAACTAATAATCAAACACCTACTACCCTAGCTAATACCTCTAGCATTGGATCAACCTTACCTCTTGTCACCTATATTCCTTATACTATGGGGGTATATTATACCCTTATTTATACCATTCCCATTATTTCAACCAACCCACCAATTTATACCCCACCTTATATTTTTGCACATTCCATACCTCAAACACTTCCACCTATTAGTACTAGAGTTACCACCCACCAAAAACCAACTAGCACTTTCATCCCTCTAACCCAATATACATCCATACCACCATGAACCAACTTAAACATACCTCTAAACCAACCCATATCATCCCCCCAACAAGTACCCATGACATCTTACCCATATGTTTCTAACCCATAAGGATACATAACACCTTCCACCCAACCATTTGTGTGAATCAACCCTTATGTGGCACCATCCTAACCTCATATGACTGCCTACCAATATGTGGCTTCTTCATAAACCTCTATCACTTATCCATACATTTATGCCACCCAACCTCACCAGATCTTACCACCTAATTATGCATCTTCCCAACCTCAAACAAATTTTGTCAAGATGTTAATGGATAAAATGACTACCAGAGAATCATCTATCTCTAGATATCATTACCTTCTATCCTATGATCAAATCTATAATGAACCCATCCATCCATCCATTACTATCCATTCTTATCCTCCTCAATGGGAATTTCCTAATCTTTCAAAAATATAAGGCAATGAGGACCCCCAAAAACATTTAAGAGCATTTCATCATTCTTGTTATTTGATTACAGATGATGATTCTCTCCTCCTTCATACCTTCCCCATGTCTTTATCAAGACCAACCCTTGAAAGGTATAGTTATCTCACCAAGCACTCCATATTTTCATTCTCTCAACTAGCCCAAATATTTTTAGATCACTTCTCAGTAAATATATCTAAAAATATTTATATTACTAACCTCTATTCTATTAGGCAATTTGATGAAAAATCAATCATCAATTTTGTAGCTAGATGGAGAGGTCTCGTCAACCAAATTTATTTCTCCTTACCTAAAACTAAGTTTATTGAGATCTTTTCTTGAGTGTGTGTCAATCATATTTCCCACACTCTTCAAGTTCAAACTTTCATAACTTTTGATAAGGCATTCAACATGGCACATAAACATGAAAACTGAGCCATTGATGAAGGGAAATTAAAACTACAAAACAAGAATTATAGCTTAAAACCTAATGACATTTACTCCACCAAAACCACTAACCATTTGACTACTAAAACAAAAGCATATAAAACTTAGTTATCCTAAAAATTTCCCCACCACCAACTATCAACCAACCCCATCAAAACAATTCTTCCACTTTTTCCAACTAATAAAACCAAAAGCAAAATTGAGCTCCTCAAAAAAATTATATGCCCATAGGGGAATTTTATGGTTTACTTTTGGTCAAATTTCTCAAAGATAACATCATCCAACTTCCACCTATCAAACCACCCCAACAATTTGATGCTTCTCACCCTGTGGCTAGTTGGCACAATGAGAATGACCATTGTGCCTTTCAATGAGTTATAGGACATGATGTTATTAGGTGAAATAACTTTAAAATTATTGTATAAAAATTAATTAATAGTGGATAACATGTATTTTATAATCCCAATGCACCTCCTAATAAGTCCCTTGACATCTTTTTCAAAACTTCTCCCAATCATGCCCCTTTTATCCATCATCATGACAACAAACTAGAATCATCTCACTCTCATGAGGCACATATTATCAAAGGCATTATTAGTGAGCTGACTATTGAGGAGACCACTACCATAACTAATTATTCCTCCATTTCACTAATAGAAGTAGGGAACTCACCTTCCATTCATTTGTATACCCAAAGGAAGGAATCCACCACCCTTCTCTCTTTACTTGATGAGACCTTAGATTTATCTATCTCTCCTTTGATGGAAACACCCAAGGAGAAAAAAATTCCTTTAACCATCTTTTCTTCCTCCACTCCACCCATTTAAGTGGTAAAATTTCCCTCCATTCCTTTAGACACCCAAATAAAGGAATAAACTATGTCTATTCCTTCACTTGATGACACCACACCTACTTCCCTTATCATAGAACCATCCATTATCTATTTAAAAACCATCATAAAAGAAGAGATTTCCTCATCCACTCAGTGACCAATCTTGGAACCTCCATCAAGAACAAGGATGAAGGAAACATTCCCTCTCTTCTGCCTAGGGGATTAATTTTTTAAACCAATGACCTAGGAACCAAACCCATCTACAAGACCTTTTCTAGACTAGTCCAAATTCTAGAGTTCACTTCTCAGCCAAACTTTGATAAATCCACCTTTTGGCATCATCTTGGGATCCCTTAAAAAATAAATATGAATCCTCAACATCACTTTAATTGATCCATAAACCCATTATTACCTCTTCATCGAATACCTCTTCTTCCAAAACCATAAGTGAACCATCCCAACCACCTCCATTTAACATTGTTAAATCACCTTATGCCTCTCTTACTAAACCTATCAAGAATCTAGGAATTCTTCCCACACATAGACATACTCACCCTTCTTTGAAGTTGGACTTAAACCCATTTGGTCCACCAAAAAAACCCCTAAATAAACTAATTAAGAAGGTAGATACACCCAAACCTCTACCTCAAACTAGAACTATACCACCTCCTTCCCACCTACCCTCTATCTTAGGACCCCATCCTTATACCATCATAACTACCTATTCTTCCTATAGTAAACCATCCCACTTTTCTCTACCTATTCCTACACCCATAAAACCATCTAGTTATCCATCATTCTTAATTAACATATCTACCTCTTCTTTCCAAGCTATATCCAACTCCTCATCATCCAAATATTCCACTCTCAAATCATTTACCCTAAATCCAACCATAACCAATCAATCCCAACCACTAACTAAAACCATTCCAACACCTATAACTTTTAAGGTGAAAACTACTTCTGATAAGGATCACATCCCTAAAACTATAAACCCATCACCTCTAACACCTTTGAATGAATCTTATTCAACCATCCTAAAAAGGTTGTTGAAAACTTCTTCCATTAGCTTACCTCCTATCAAACCATTCTATCCTTACAATATCAAACCCTTGTTTTTCAAGGATAACTTGATCTATGCATACCATAGGGCACCAAGACATGACATGAAGAACTGCAAAGCTCTCCAATCATTTTTTCATAACCTATATGATGAGGATGATCTATTATTAGATGAACCTCTCTTACCCCCATTACCAATCCAACCATCAACTTATCCTATCTATCATTTACCTACTCCCCCAATCTCACCTAAGATTCAGGAGGAAGAAATGAAGCAACCATCCAACCTATAAAATCCTCCCATCCACACTATTCATATGGTTACCTGATGTCAGGCCCAATAGAAGGATAGGAGAAAAGCCAAAGTGTCCATTCCATGGACATATCCTTTAACCCCTCAACCCATTAACCAAAACCAGACATGTTTACCCTCACCTTCACAACCATCAAAAGTTAGAGTGTATATTTTAAGACATTCTCTCTATAACCCTTCTAAATACATCCCATGTATCATGTTGAAACAACTTCACCAAACATTGGTGAAGATGAGAAATTATGGACTAATCAACACCTTTCCCCACCATTGTCAAGCATTGATAGAGGCTCTACAATCTATATAGGTTCAATGAGATGACCCTCAACCTCTTGCACCCTTTTTTAGAGCCCTGTAGTTTTATACCTTCATCATCTTTCATGATTTTAAAATACCTCTTATTCATCTTGAGGATTCTAATCCTCCCCTTTTTATTACTACCTACATCAATGAAACCCACATCAAAAGGGTAATGATTGATGGAGGAGCTAGCATCAACATTATCTCCTCCCATGATTATGACCAACTTTAGCTACCCAAGAACATCATGTCAGAAAGAGAAGCAGTCTTTCATTCCTTTAATGATATCATGGACACTACCTTGGGTAAAATTGTCCTCCATATTTGATTTGGAACTTACACCATTATCAAATTGTTTTACATTTAAATTATAGTGGGCAAGCTCCAATACAATGTGTTTATAGATGATATTTTTATACACTCTTGTATATTAACATGGTATATCATAACATTATTATGTTATTTATAACATAATGACCCCCATTCATGATTATTTGAAATAACTACATTCACCTCACCCCTTTACATTTACCACATAGGTTAATTAAACTTAACTACTATAGTTAAATAGTAATTAACCACATTTTTCCATTTCTAACCATAAAATCCTAAAAAAAAGAAAAACTATTTAATCTCCAAAAAACCCTTCTGATAACTCACCCTCATCAAAAACTCATGCAAATAACTCAGTGTTACATTCACTTAGTTTTACATGCAGTTCAAAACAATTCAAGCCAAATTTTGACCAATCTAGGCTAATTGACATTGATCCTCCATGATCAACATTGATTCTTCTAGATCGATGTTGATCCGTATATACACAGCAAGCCTCCATGACTCAGGACTATAATTTTAGACTCTAAAATATTTTTGAA
The DNA here is from genome assembly GCA_037957365.1 of Torreya grandis. Lineage (NCBI taxonomy): Eukaryota > Viridiplantae > Streptophyta > Pinopsida > Cupressales > Taxaceae > Torreya > Torreya grandis. Next base: position 255,913 of record JARHVA010003839.1, read on the forward strand.
TTATTTTTGGGACTACATACATACCCTATTGGACACTTGTTCATATGATAGCAAGCCATTTTGGAGGTTGAAAGCCCATGTTTGCAACACATATTGTCTACATTCACCTCACTCATTAAAGGTTAGTTTTACATTTTGTATTGCTTAGTTTTGGCTTACATTACAATTTATTAGTCCTTTGTCATCTTTGTTTTTATCATCTATTGTATATTTTCATTATTTTATCAACATTTCAAACCTTTTCCATCCTTTATTTTTTATTATTATAAGTTGACAAATAATTGATGTTGATTTACTTTAATTGACATTGATCCTACACGATTGATATCTATCCCTATTAAAACACAAAAATAGACCCAAATTCTATTTTGGTAGAATTCATAATCCCTAAAGCTTAAATAATTTGTATTCTATTTTTTAAATATCTCTCCCAATATGTTGATATCCATTATTGAAAATTATCAAAGCATTTATCTATCTTGTCCTTGAATAATCCATTTGTCTTATCCTGCAATCATAGATAATTTGCATTTATTTAATCTTTATTAAAGTGTATTTTGTATTGTTTATACCAACATCTATTATATTGAATAATCCATAATGATTTATCTTTACCAAATTGTCTTTCACATCATTTATATCTTGTAATCATTTATATTCATCATTTTTAGCATTTATTCATCTTAAATGAAAATAGTGGGCTAGCATCCATTCGAGAAAGCATTGCACTTCTCAGTAGTAGTTTATAAATAGGTATCCCACTCATCATCCTACTAATCCATTTTTTTCCAAGTATTTACTTGTGATTTTTAGGTCATTCCTCCCTAACCAAAGAGGATTTCCCACAAGCTTGATCAAAGGTGCACAAACAACCTTCATCTCTAGGTAATATTAATAACCCTAAATTTACTTTATTTTTAGTAGCTAATTAGATCACATTGAGAAAGTAAAAAATACTAAAACATTATGGCTGCCTGGTGGGACCTCGGCCTTATCTTTTGTTTTAAGATTCAAAATTATCTAATTTTCTCTCTTTCCCTTTCTTTGTGTGAATTCATACAAAGAACATTAAATTTACATTTTTGTCCTTTTAAGGTTAAAATACATTGCATCCATCTTTCCTGATTATGTTCTTTCACATAGAATAATCTAGTTAACAATCTATCGTAGTATCACTCTTTCACACACAAGCCAAATCACTGTCATAACAAACTAATTTAGACACTTGACATAAGGAAATCAATGGGGATTTTATCACCTCCTAACAACCTTATTCCTTATGATCCCACTTGGATTTCACCACCAAGGGGAGGACCAACTTAGTTTTCTATCTGAGTATAATCTCTAAACCATTGGTATATCTTCGCTAAGGACCTACATGGCTATGGAATTGTGACATGAGGGGAACAAGCCTCAAGTACCAAAACACATATTGATACCAATATATATTTCCTTTAAGTACTAAAAAAAATACCCAAAACCATCCTTAAATTGCCATTTCTTAAGACCCTCATTATCCTTTTTTTGTATTTCTTCTCACATCTTAAAGTTAAAAAAAGATAAAAACTTTTTTGAATGACTTTAGTTTGTTCATATTTCATTAAAACCTTAAAGAGAGTTAGTTCAAAAAAAAATTCTTAAATGTTTTTATTTTTTTCCATCTCATGGTTGAAACGTGACAACAATCATGAAAAAGAGCTCGACCTCCATCCATGTCCTCATCCATGGAGACTACTCCAAGTCTAACCACTTCCCCTAAATCCTTTAGATCACCTCATCTTCCATTATATTATACTCAATGGAATCTTGATTTTATTTCCATTTTGGATAACAATCCATTGGCCCTTAACAATTATATCACCTAACACAACACACCCATTTCCCTTCCTGAGGCCCACCATATTTTTGTTATGCCACAAGGTAGAACTAATGGGGGTTCACACTGGATGAATGTGGTCATAACACCATCATCACCACCCATTTATAAGACCCTCTTCAATCCACTAATATGGATACATCACTATTAGGGCTAGACCCATCCTAATAAACACCATTGAACACATCCATTACTACTCCTATAATCCTAAGTACCATGATAACACAACTTGTACTTACCTTTATATCCCCCCAAAGCTTAGTTTTTATCCCAACATACCTCCCACCTACATAGACCAATATTAATATGAATTACCACCATTATTCCAACCATATATACAAAATATCCTAACTCAACCCATCATGGCTTCATAGCCACAATTCCTACCACCTCTTCAGTAGAATGTCTCATTACAACCAACTTTGGTTTCTCCTTTATCATCTCAATATTTAACACCTCCATCACAATCCTCTCAAATACCTCCCCAATATCAATACATATCATCTTCCAACCTATCCTATCAACAATACATACCCTCAACATATCCTCCATATGTTAATTCAACCCCACCAATTAATACCACAACCATTGGTTATCCCCAATCATAACCATTCATCACATCACTATCCCTTCAACAATAATACCTAGGGGGTGTAACTTAGTATACCACCTAGCTAGACTTGATAACCATCTTTATTAATAGGATGTCCCATCTAGAAGCCTCAACCCTAAGGCCTAAGAATGTTCTCTCATATGAGAAAATTTGTAATGAGCCCATTAATCCATCTGTACTCATGAGACCTTACCCTTCATATAGGAAATTACCCAAATTTTACTAAATTTCTAAGTAAAGAGGACCCACAACATCACCTTAGGGCATTTAGGCATGCTTTTTACCTTATAGCCCATGATGATGCTCTCCTACTTAGGACTTTTCTCATATCATTAGTTAGACTAGTTGTGGATTGGTACAACTCCATCCCCCAACACTCCTTATTTTCCTTTAGATAATTAGCTTAGGTATTCCTAAAACACTTCTCCATAATAATTTCTAAGAAATTCACCCTCACTAACTTGTATGGTGTTAGACAATTTGTAGATGAATAAGTTATTGACTTCATAGCTCATTACCATAGCTTAATTAACTAGTTAACCTTTTCCTTTCCATATCATAAATTAATCAAATTTTATTCATGCTCTTGTGAAAAACATATCCCCTCCATGTTACAAGTTCAAACCTTTGAAACTTTTGACAAGACATTACCATGGTGTGCAAACTCAAGATTCATCGCATTGAAGAGGGATAAGTTAAGTTACACAATAAAAACTTCAAACTTGACCCTTTAAAAAGTAATAACAATAATCCTAAAGAAAAAGGGGTAGTAAATGTTATTATTCTAAAAACTTCTCCCCCTCTAACACCCAATCAATTAAGACCATCCACTTCTCAAACATATCCACCTAGGGGCCTTATTCATTTTCCCTCTAGAAAATATACACCTTTAAGAGATATTTATGCTTCTATATTGGATAACATCATACAAGTGACTATTCTTTAGCTCCCTTCGATTAAACCAATTGATGATTTGCATCCTAAACCCACTTTATATAAAGAGGATGAGTTTTGTGCTTATTATAGGGTAATAAGACATGACATAAAATGCTGCCAATCCTTTAAATCATTCATACAAAACCTCATCGACAAGGGGAACATTCATTTGGATAATCTAAATGCTCTCCCTAATAAATCCATCGATACTATCTAACAACCATCTTCCAATTACCCATCCACATCAAAATATTTACAAACACACTAAAGAATCCTAAAACTAAGGGTGTCACCTGATTAGTACTATCTATGACCAACTTCTACCATAAGAAGTTAATACATCTCCAAATTCATCCTCTAAAATACCAGACCTCCCTATAGGAGATATCCTAGAAACACAACAACATAAGCCAAACCAAATCACCCCTATCATCCATTCCAACCTCCCTGATCTCATTACATGGGATCTCCCAAAGGAGGAATCTCCTAAAAATATTTACAACCCTACTCCAAAGAATTAAGATAAAATGACAAATCCAATCAATCTAAATAAATGCCTAAATGACTTAAAAGGAAAACCCCTCTAACATTCACTAATACTATTAGAGCTTCCTTCACTATCCAAAATTAAAATCATTGAACCATGTTATAATAATATCCATATCACATCTAGTTGCACTAAAAAGAGAAAATCAATAACACCCCTAATCCAAAATAGGTGATCCATCTTAGGACCTAATCTTTCATCTACACTACCTATCACCATCATTAAATCATCATCTAAAGGATCCACCCAAAAATATCTTCCTCTCCCTTCAACACCAAAACCATCAACCAAATGTTCCACCTCTAAGCACTTAAAAACTCTAACTAAAGACACAACTATCAAAACAAAAATGCATCCTACTAATATTATCCAAATAACAAATTCCAAATCTAAATTATCTCAAAATTTTATATCACAAAAGGTTGAGAAACTACAAAAAGACTTGTTGAGAGGATTGTATACCACCATTTTAGACAAAATTTTATAGACATCACTCACTTCATTACCACCTATTAGACAATTCAACCCGCACACTCAAAGACCTTCCTAATATAGGAAAGATAAGATGTGTGCTTATCATAATACTCCCAGACATGATATTTAAAAAAATTAATCATTTAAATCGATTGTCTATAATTTTTTATGCTAAACACTTAAGTGAGGAATTTGATCTTGATCTCATCCTTAACTAAGAAAATAAAATCCACACTATCCCACTAGACCCACCTATCTATAATCCTAATGATGTTCTCATCCCAAAGATAGGAGAAACCTCTTTCAATCCAAAAATCCCTTTACCTCATATCCTTGATAATGAATCCTTCAGTTCTCCATTTTAACAACTCTTTCTAGGTGAATATCATTTATTATCACTCAATGCATTTATTGACACCCTTATGTATGAATATCTCAATCAACACCATTAATATCCTAAAGCAAATATCCCATAACCATTATGTAACACCCCTTATAAAACAAATGACATCATTCCCATGTCTTCTAATAAATAAACTAACATGCAACTAATATGGGAAAAAGTAGTTGAGTAAAATTTGCTCCTAATTGGCTTGGCCCATATATTATGGATCTGAGGCATATTTCTTGACTTCCTTAGAAAGCAAGTAAAAAACATGAGTCTCCTAGAACTTTTCATCTACAACCTTATCATTGTTAATACCTTTGGTGATCCATAAATTAACATATCCTTTCCTATTGCTTATATCTATCATAATGCCCACATATACCCTATAATGATATATAATCATGTGGTCATCCGATAGCACTATCTTCATGATCTTAAATATGGGCACCTTGGCTTTGTTCATAGCATTTTTATACTAGACATGCTCTACCTATATATAATAAGGATCCCCAAATCATTATTATCCATACCACTACACCACATAACATCACATTATCAGCTTGTGTCAAAGCTCTATCTTTAATAATGTAACCTAGGCTAATTCAAGTCAACCCATGACTAAAAATTTAATCTGGGATAAAATTACATCAAAAGGGCACAAAGCATAAACCACTCCCTTAAAGTATGGCTATCCAAAATTAAAAAACATAGACTACTCCCTTGAAGGACAATTGTTCATAAAACTCAATAATATATCTTAAAAGCATAGACCACTCCCTTGAAGGATGACCATTCAAAGTTATAAATAAAAAAAGCTTCCTATATTTATCAACTTTTCTATCTTAAGTAAAAGTTATCAAGCATGACCATTAAAATTTCAAACCAAAAATTCAAATAATTTCCCAAGAAAGCTTCCCACATTCATCAGCTTTCTAAAATCTAGCAGACTTCTCACATTGATTAGTCTACACAAAATTAAACATGGGTTGATCTAAGTTGGTCCTATCATCACTAGTACATAAAGACTTAGCCTCTGACCTAGGGAGATATCATGATCCTAATTTCATATCCATATGTACTCATATTAGCATCATCACATATCATTTCCTATCTTAAAAAATCCTAAGATTGGTTGATTAATGATCACCAAGGTGTTTATTAGCATTAGATAAGGTTTGTAGAATACATAGATCACAAAGGATCTCATGTCACACGATGATCCAAATAACTAAGGAGTTGAGTAAACCTTGATTACTCTTTTCTCATACATCAAATTGACATTAAAATCAAAATCCATACCATCATCTAACCTAATTCAACTTTCCATTAATAATCCCAAAGCCTACTAAAACACATAAAAGGTTATAGCCCATAACTACGTCACTATCAAAACCAAGAATCTATATATGAATCCACTAAATCCCTTGCTATAAGAATTCAAACAAATGCCTAATTTTACCTTAAAAATATTTGATCAATCACATGAAAATATGCCAATGAAATACAGACCATACTATTTATGGTAAGCCATTGTAATCCATGTTGATCCTTTAAGTTTATGACCATCCTTGTTAATCAACATTGATTAGCCTTTTTTGCATTACTTGTAATTTTTCATGCATCCAGTCTTGCCCCTAAGCTCAATCTTGTTACCTTGCCACATCTATCTCATTATTTGTCCTATTACATTTTATGCTAGTTGACATTGACCCCTATTGGTCCCATATCCTTTTTAAGTCATGCACTTTTTTTGGGCATCTCATCTTTACATATCTTGAGATTGTACCTCATCTTGAGAGTATTAATCTATTGGTAGCACACATACCGCAAGCACACTAGATGATTTGATCAGCCAACCTTATCATCTATTCTCTTTATTTCCTTCATTTAATCCCACCTACTCATAGTTGTGGTAATTTATTTCTTGTTTGTCTTGGGGAATTTCTACTTGTAATATCCCAAACCCTTATTAGTGCCATATTGTACTTCATCACTAAGCTTATAGAATTTACACTCTTTTTTTATTATCAATCACATCCCCATCCATCCATCTATCACAAATAATCTAAATTCAAATTTGGAGGTTTTGATTAACATTTATCAAATAATAAAATGATGTTTGGATTGTGTTATTTATAGCCATATTAATAATTTACACTAGTCCTTTTTGATCGGCCTTGATCCATTATCTTGAATTTACTTCCAATCTTTCATGTGCATATAGCCTTGTACCTAAAGCCAAGTAAATTACACCTATTAAAATCATGATAATTTATATCCAACATCCTAGGTTAGTGGAAGATGACCCCTGATGGTCCCTCAACCTATCCTAGATCACCATCTATTGGACACATCTCACCTTTACAGATCCCAAATAGCATATTTTGCCTTGAGACAATATGTCTATAGGTGGTTCCCTGATTATTATCATAGTGGATACTTTAGGTAGACCTTCCTATCATTTGTCTCCTTGGTAGCCTTTGTTTAAACCCACTTTTTCATATTGGTGGTAATTTATTTTAGCATTGGGGCATTACTATGTGTAATTACACTCTCCTTGTAAGTGCAAGCAAGTTACTCACTCAAATATCTGCATCATTTTACTTTTTTTAATCCTTTGAATCCTCATAATATTCATCCATCCACTATATTTTTCAAATGTATCACAATCCATCATCCTACACTAGCTCCTAGTTTGAGGAGGAATACCTCTCACATACACCTGGGGCATTAGACCTATCCTATTTTTTGTCTCATGATTAGTCTATACAAATTGCTCAACAAAAAGGGGAAATGTAGATGCTAGTTTTATACACTATTGTGTTTTAACATGGTACATCATCACATTATCATGTTATTTATAATATAATGGACCCCATTCATGACTATTTGAAATAATTACATTCACCTCACCCATTTGCCTTTACCACATAGTTTAATTAAATGTAATTATTATAGTTAAATAGTAATTAACTGCATTTTTACCATTTCTAACCATAAAATCCTAAAAAACAAATTAAAAAAAACTATTAAATCTACCAACAACCCTTCCAGTAACTTACCCTCATCAAAAACCCATACAAACAACTTATTGTTATATTCATTTAGTCTAGCATGTGGTTCAAAACAATCCAAGCTAACTTTTGACCAAATTGGGCTAATCGACATTGATCCTCCATGATCGATGCCAATTCTCTCAGACTGACATTGATCCATATATACACAAAGATCCTCCATGGCTTGAGACTACAATTTTTGACTTTGAAATGCTACTAAATTATTTTTAAGACTACATACATACCTTGTTGGATCCCTATCCATATGATAACAAGCCATTATAGAGGTTAAAAGCCCATGTTTGGCGCACACATTGTCTAAATTCACCTCACTAATTAAAGGTTAGTTTTACATTTTGTATTGCTTTGTTTTTGCTTACATTGTAGTTTACAAGTCCTTCAATATCTCTATTTTATCATCTATTATATATTGTCATTATTTTATCAACATTTCAAATATTTTCCATCATTTATTTTTGAGTATTAGTAGTTGACATGGAATTGATGTTCATTCACTTTAATTGATGTTGATCCTACAGGATCGACAATGATGCCTGCTAAAACATAAAAAAAGACCTAAATTCTATTTTTTTAAAAAATCATAGTCCTTAAAGGTTACATAATCTACATTCTATTTTATAAATCCCTCTCTTAATCTACTAATATCCATTACTAAAAATAAGTAAATCATTTATTCATCTTATCCTTGAATAATCCATTTATCTTATCTTTCAATCATAAATAATCTACATTTATTTAATATTTATTAAATTATATTTTATATTATTTATACATGCATCTATTATCTTATATATTTTATCTATTATCTTGAAAAATCAATAATCATTTATCTTTATCAAATTATCTTTCACATAATTTATATCTTGAAATCATTTGTCTTCATCATTTCTATCATTTTATTCATATTAATTGAAAATATTGGGTTAACATCCATTCAAGCAAGCATTGTACTTATCAAGACTAGTTTATAACTAGGCAACCCACTCATTATCCTACTAATCCATTTTCATCCAAGGTTTTACTTGTGATTTGTAGGTCATTCCTCCCTAGCCAAAGAGGAGTTCCCATAAGCATGATCAATGGTGTGTAACCAATCTTCATCTCCAAGTAACCTTAAAAACCTTACATTGACATTATTTTTAGTAATTAATTAGATCACATTTAAAAAGAGAAAAAAATTTAAAATAGTGTTACTTAGATGCCCTTAGATCTATGCCATGAAATGTGTCCCTAATACCTTACATCGATGTGTCAAATTTGAGAATGAAGGTCAAATTATTACGATTAAGGCTAACCCTCATCCTTTTGCCTCTTTCAATATGAAATATTGGCCTAATGATGTTGTTATTCCTCCCTCATCCACCTCACCATCAACTACTAAAAAAACTACCTCACCACCAACAAAAACCAACAACAATCCTACCCATACTTGTGATGGAGCTTCAACTAGCTCATCCATCCTTTGTTCCTAAATTCCCATAAAGGACATCTTGGAATCCACATCTCAACATCTCTCACTTGGGGAATATCACCTTTTATCCTTGGATGCTTTCCCTACTAGACAAGAATATGGGGACCTCAAACATAACCCTTCCTATGATCCTAACATTGGAACCATTGTCTCTTTTTGGATCCCCAACCATCAAACAAATTTAATCTATGGGAGACTTTATTAGCCACTTCCAACTTCTACCACTACGTCATTTATCTGAGCATTCACTTCTGACTTATCTTATCTCAAAAAAGTATCCTTTTCCAAATATTACCTTTAAAAGTGTACAGAGAAGGTGTTTGTTCTCAACATTAATGAACAAGGACCTCACAAGTTACCCATAATCAAAACCCAAAAAAACTCATGAGTTATTTGGCCTTGGGTTCTTATCATCAAAAGAAGCCACCTCACCGAAATCTATCACCACCATCAGTGACGATGTTTTATTCTCACCAACCCCATCTTATTTAAAGTCTAAAGACTTTGATACCATCCCATCTAACTTTTTTTATCAATACAATTAGTTTGTCCCCTGTTGGCCTATCAAAATGAAGGCCAAACTAAAACCCTTCCTCTCATCCATCCTAAAATGATTAATCAAGATTCTCCTATCATCAAAACCATCCAACATGAGGTTGATGATTCCATTCTCACCTACCATAGTGTGGGGGATTATTCTATTTATAAATACCTTCTTCCTAAGAACCAAACCATGTTGAATGAATCCATTATTGATGTGAACTTGGGTACTTAATATAACCCTTGTATTGTCAAGATCAACCAATCCTTAAATTCTATGAATAAAAAATATTACCCTTCTTTATTTTGTGACCATAGAATAGTATTTTCTTGGTCTTATTAGGATATGCCTAAATGGGCCCTTATATTTCCCTCCAAAACATTATCACCCATCCTGAGGTTAAGCCAATTTGGAAAAAAAATTTATAGGATGTATCCTCACATATCCCTTCTTATAAAAAAACTTCAATACCTCTTATCCATCAACTTCATTAAACCCATTGACTATCCACAATGGGTTACTAACATTATTCCAATCACCAAACCCATAGGGGGACTTCACCTCTATATTAACTTTCATGATCTCAACCTCACTTTCCCAAAGGATGACTTTCCTTTGCCAAACATTAACCAATTTTTTGATCTTACATCTAGCCATGAGATGTTATCTCTCATGGATAGCTTTTATAGATATATTCATATCTTGATTGCCCCAAAATATCAACATAAAACTTCCTTTATCACTCTATGGGGAACCTTTTGTTATAAGGTCACGCCTTTTGGTTTAAATAATGCTAGAGCAACATATCAACATACCATGACCTACATATTTCATGAAATCATCCATAAAATTGTAGAGGAATATGTGCATGACCACCTTAGGAAATACAAACACTATAAAGATCACCTAGCTATTCTCACAATCATATTAGACCAACTAATCCATTATCATGTAAGTCTCAACCCCACGAAATGTTTTTTTCGATCTTATTGGGAAAGCTTCTTGGATTTATCATCTATCTTTGAGGAATTGAAATAGAACCCACCAAATTCAGAGTCATTTTGGGATTCCTCCTTTTAATAACCTTAAGAAAATCCATAGCATATAGGGGAAGCTCTAATCCATTCATCACTTCATCTCCTAGTTATTAGATAAATGTTAACCCTTTCTCCATATCCTTAAGAAAGATACCTATTTTAAGTGGACCAAAGATTAACAAAATGCCTTTTATTTAATCAAGGAGTACTTTCTCTCTCCACTTTTTCTCATCCCTCGTAGATAAGACCAACTCTTCTAAATTTATATATCCACCATAGACAATTCTTTAGGGGTAATCCTCACTCATTGTGATGAACAAAACAAAGAGTAAGTTTTTTACTACATTATCCATGCACTTGTAGAATATGAGACTTGGTATACTCATCCTAAGAAAATTTTCCTCACCTTAGTCTTTGTGGCCTCCAAACTCCATCACTACCTTCTTAATCACACAACCTATGTCATCAGTAACACTGACCCACTTAAGTACATGTAATCTAAACCCTATCAAAACTAGGATATGGCTAAGTGGATCAAGCTCCTAGCTGAGTCTGATCTTGAGTTCATTCATGAAAAATATATTGAGGTTAAATTCATCACTAACCAATTATTTAAATCTCCTCTACTCGATAATCAACCACTTCCTTTGGCATTTCCAGACAAGTCCATCACAACTCTTTCTCGAGAGGAACCCACCTACTAAATGACCATGTTTTTCAATGGCTCTAAATTATAACATAGTGAGGGAGTTGGAGTTATTCTCATTCCTCTTAATTTTTAACCTCTTCCCCTTTCCTTTAAACATGACTTTGAGTGTACCAACCACATGGCAGAGTATGAAGCCCTAGTCATAGGTCTCTAAACCAATCTAGGTTTGGGAGTCAGAACCATTAGTATCTTTAGTGATTACAAACTTATGATCAAACAGGTTAATATATATTATAAATGTAAAAATTATGTCTTACTAAAGTACAAACAACTCATAGAAATACTCTTAGCATCATTTAAACATTACCTTATCCAGACAATTCTTGAGACTACCAATAAGTTCATAGACATGATGGTTTCCCTTGCTTCCCAAATCCCATATAAACCTACCTAATATAAAATATTTATCACCATCCATAATTTTATCACACCCTAATATATCAATTCTAACCTTATTACCATTTTTAATGTGGAATCATCTCTTTTCAACATTTGGTATGACCAAACATTTAACTATCTTAACCTCAACATTATTCCTCCCAACCTTTCGATGAATACTCAAAGATCCTACATTAAAATTACATATTGTTATACCATACTAGGGGGAATACTTTATAAACATGGCTTTGATGGCCTCCTCTTCCATTATCTTCATAGTCATGAAGCTTCCCATGCTATCAAGGAAACACATGATCAAATCTTTGGGGGATTTTTTAGTGGCCTAGCCATTGCTAAACATATCCTTAAACTTGTCTATTATTGACCCACCCTAAATAAATATTATTTTTATTATGTAAAAAAGTGTGTCAAACATCAACAACATGCTAACTTACATCACACACTAGCCTATGGCCTTCAAGTATCCAATGACTACTAGCCCTTCTCACAATGGGGTCTTGACCTTATTGAGGAAATCAATCCTCATTCTTCACAATGACAATAATATATCATTATTTCTACTAAATATTTCAATAATTAGGTGGAATCCATTCCTCTTATCTTGACCAAATCCAAAAATATTATTGATTTCATCAATCACCATATCATCTACCACTTTAGTGTTCCCTATAAAATCATCACTAGCAATGGAAAATATTTTAAGAACAAGAAAATCCAATCTCTTTGTGATGATTTTCGAATGAAGTTGAGATTTTCCTCACCTTATCATCCAAAATCAAATGGACAAGCATAATCCTCTAAAAAAATCCTTAACAAAATGTTAACCAAAGTAGTCAATGCTTCAAGTTAAGATCAACACTTGCACATCCTTTTCTCTTTATGGTCCTATCACACTAGAATTAAAACCTCTATGATTACTAAACCTTTCTCTCTTATCTCTAGGGTATAGGCAATCTTACCTCTTAAAGTATATATTCCTTCTCTTTGCATATCTCTACATGAGATCCTTTTTGAGAGTGATTATCATCAAGAACATCTCACATGTCTTCAACTACTTGATCAACATAGCCAAAAATGAATCAAGTGAACTTATAAAAAACACCTAGAAGAGTGATAATTCAATATCAGAGACCTCATCCTTAAGGAAAACCAACATGTAACTAATATGGATAAAATCAAAAGAGGCAAGTTTGCTTTCAATTGGCTTGGACCTTACATGATAACCCATAAGTATGGATTAGGAGCTTATCATTTATCATATATTAAAGGTAAACTATAACTTGATCCTCTCAAATATTTTCATCTACATCCTTTCTTTTATTAGAGAAGGATCACATTCACCTTTGTGTCTAACTTAAGCTCATCCCTTGGTTTATGATATTTTTACTTTCCTCACACATTCACCCTATTCTTCTTGGGTACAATTGATTATATCATAAGTCCATGTGATTATCCATCATATTTATAGCCTAATCTTAAGCATGGATACCATGGCTCTACCCATGTCATGGTTCTCATGGATACTTTTTGTCTTTCATCAGATGGAATCTCATGATCAATTATCTTCCAAACTACCTTCCTTCATCTATTATTAACCTTTTGTGTTAAAAGTCTTGCCTCCATAAAGTAGACCTTTAATCCTAAATATACTTGTCCATATCTAAACCTAGCATTCAAAATCAGATTGGGATACCAAAATATCACTTATGTCCATATCTCTAATATTGGAGATCATTCCCTTGAAGGAAAACTATCTAATAACTAATTTTCTTAAAAATAGATTGTTGTGTTTAAGGATAGCTATAATATGCAACTTTAGACCACTCCCTTGAATGATGGATAAGTTAATTTTGTCAAAAACAAACATTTAAATCTTCCCACATCGGTCTGCTTCACCATCTTATCAAAACAACAAAATAAAAAAACAAACCTATGTCAAAATTAAAGCAATGATGTCATAATTAGATTTTATATATGGCATTAGTAGAATTCTCACATCGATTAGTCTACACATCATAATATGACATGGAATTATCTATTAAGATTCTTTGGTCACCTATAGGAGGCATAAACTAACCCATATCAGGTTACCATGTCACCCATTTCCCTTTTCAACCTATCACCTACTTTCCCTTCATACCCTCTCTAAAATCAAGGGATTATGAGATTACTTGACACAACGTGATCATGATACCTTCTTTTCCAATCAAATCATGCTCATGTGAAGCATTAGAAAGGATTGTTTTCATTAAGACCATCCAACTTCAATTTTTTAGGCCCTTACCAATGAACACATCATGCCTTTTAATCACCCTATATTCATTAGCTCATGTGGACATATGTCTCATGATTCTTTTCTCTTTTCTACATTTAGTGTGTTATTTAAACCTACTTTATGTGTTTTCATTATATCCCCATATCATATTAAAACATTCCAAACATCATTCTCATCAATGTAATAATACATATACATCATAACCTTATGAACCATATCCATAAACCATACCCTATCCATGAACAACACATCAAAACCATAAAACCTTAACAATCAAATTGGAAACATCATTATCATTAGAACAATAATCATTTATCATAGCATAAACAACATCAACCATATCATATCAATACACATCATAGCTCATGTCATATCTCTACTTCCCATAAACATAACAATAATTTAAAACATCAGCCCATCACATCCTAAACAAACATGACTACATCACCTATCACATATCCAAATCCTCTCATATAAACAACATCATCAAAAAAATCATAATGAAAACCATTAATCATATGCCCATAAATACCTCTATGCACTAACACATCATCCACAATGTATAAACCCAAAATATTCATCATATGATCAAAACATCTAATCATAATCATGTTTTAAATTACCTCATCACATCATCATGTACATCATAAAATCACCCATGATCATCAACATCACATCCAACAATGAACACACATATATCATTTTATAAACATCATCATAATGCATAACCTAAAAGTACACATATCATCTCATGGAGCATGGGGGATGAGCAACCTATCCTTTCATAACAAAAACATAAATCATAAACATCCTTAAACATTACCAAATAACTAAACTAATGAACCATAAACATCATAAGCATCATCCATCAATATATCAAAACATTAAATCAACATAACACACATTAAAACCCATAAACATCAATAAGCATCCATAACCATCCTAAAACCTCATCATCATATACATAATAATAAAAGTAACACATGTAAAATGAGTATAAAAATAATCAACAAGAAATACATGTTGCATTGTATACGTCTCACTCACTCATAGACATCTCATGTCATTAACACATAGGATAGTATAAAAATAAAAAACATTAACATCATATAATCTAATACATCACATTCCTAGGGCACCACTACCACCTATACCTACACTTACACCTATACCTACACTACCACCTGGTGGTGGTCCCTTAATCTCCCTACATGTCTCAGTATAGTGACCTACTATCTTGACATACCTATAGAAGGACCACCTACTAACTTGGACCTATACTCTTGATACCTCATCTCTAATGATAATTGAGCTAGCACTATTGACTCATAATATATCAACTCCTCTATAGTGGCTAAGTACTACATCATAAGAATCATATCATTTCCTCCTATTAATGCCCCTACTTATGCTTCCACTATTCCTACCCTTTACCTCAGTGAATCTCTCTCTTGAGTCACTAACCCAACAAATATCCTTGCCTTGTTCTCTAATCAGCATCACCACTTGACCTTATAAAATAACAATCTAGCCCTATAAGGTGCCCACCTATCCCTTTAATCTAGTGATTTAGGCTTGTGTCATTACAATTACTACTTATTCATGTCCATCTTAGCTACCACCCTATACAAATTTCCTAGTGGGATCCACATCCATGGGTTATAGACCCCTATCACCCCTTATAAAATTGGTTGCTACATATTGGGCATGGTACCACACTATATAACCATCCACAATCCTTACATCATCTATTATGGCTCTCACTAGAAATTCCTCATGATATAAAACAACATCCTATAGCTACAACTCTGGGAGTAAGAACTATGCATCTTCCCTCCTATATCTCAAAAAATCTTGTTTAATCCCCTACACAATACAAAACTACCTCGAAACTCAATTGAATGGGATAAGATTAGTCTCACCCTATTTCCTCTCATATATCCATCTCTAGCTCTAAAGTGAAAAAGTTTGATAACTATACTAAGCCCACCTAAGCCAACCCACAAATGGCCTCAACACTACATCACCCACCACCAATCCCTCCAAAGCATCCTTAAACTAGGCAATTTCCCTCACACCACTACCATCCCCTATAAATGCATCATCTCCTTGCCATTATAAGGAACCCACTCTATAGTATATTAGTATATAGCCTCCCCATGGTAGCCCCAAAGGTCTCAAAACTCATATATTCTCATATGTCCAATAATGGAGCATAAACCCAACATTCATCCCATATCACTTATGTTCCTAGAAGGCCTAAATATCCCTATAGACTTGGACTAATAAAATGGGGGCCCAACCAGACATAGTCTTCCTTAGTAACATCTCCACCAGAACTCCAAAAAATAGATAGTGGAATTAGTTATTACTCATATCTAGTAGTGTGAAGCATGACATAGCCATTATTATCATCATAATTAAGAATTTATCCCTTAGATCCCTCTAGTATGGTATCCTATAATAAACACCACCTACATGATACTTGGCCTAGACCTGATCCACTCCATAGATCAAGTCCATGTAGTAGTCTCATTCCTCACTCTCTATATGATAGATGGGCTCCCCCAAAATGGGTAGCTACATAATCCAATAACTATCCTCTAATAGGATAAACATCTTTCCCATTGGTAACATAAATGTTTTTTTGGCTAGGTCCCATCTCTTGATGAGGGCCACACTTATACTCACATCCCATGATAAGTGCTAGTAATGTCCCATGGCTCCTTGACCAACTTCCTCTATGTGTCTCCACTCATCATTAATCATCCCATCATAAACTTAAAAAAATATTTTAGGGACTTAGTCCCTCATCTTAATCTAGTCACAGGCCTATCAAACAATAATATTATCAAGCACACTTAGTTTTCCACATCTAGCTAATTACTAATATACACCTATCTTTTCTCACACTCTTTCAATCTAACACATCATATTTACCATATTACCTCTAAAAATAAAAAATAACCTATACTTTTATTCACACTAATATTACCATCATATTACCTCAACTACTTCTATCACAAAAAATTGAAACCATTAACTCTCTAACCTAACACCTAACACGTCTTACACCTCATTCTACCCACTAATCCTTTTAGACATTTCCTCCTATAAAAGCTACATTTGACCTTTTACATCACTGGACACATCTCTTCAAACACTTTAACACTTCACAAACATCTTAATTATACCAAATTTAACACCTTTCAAAACTTTAATGTACCCTTTTCAAAGCTTTGAAACTATATTAACACATTTTAATATTTACCATTTAACATTTTACAAAATTTAAAAAAATTAAAATCTTTAAGAAAACTACCACTTTATAACCAACACTTTCGTTAAAAAATTGACCATAGATGGTTCTTAGAACTATCTACTGTCCCTAGGGACCCTTTTACCCTTGAGTTCAACCATCTATGGTCACATTGAACCATTAATGGTCACTATGGGTGACCGCCAGTGGTGTAACCCTCAAACCCCAAAAATTCAAAAACACACCTAGTTTCAAAATAAAACTCAATAAGCCTATTTTACAACACATTATCAATCAAATACACCATTCAAATCTATATTTACCCCATTAATTTGCCCAATTCCACCAAAAAAAAACTTAGGGCATTATGGCCTAGGATATTTTGCAAAACCCTATAATCCTCCTTTCCACCTAATCAATATAACTCTAAAACCACTAATTTAACTATACTATCAATTTCATAAAAACACTTACCTCATTTTATGATTTCTAACATAGTCAAAGCCCTCATCCACCCTCAATCAAGTTAAATCTTTGTAAAACCCAAACACTAAATCAACCACTCAACCAACTCCACCACAACAAGATCAAATGCAAAATGCCAAAGCACAAATCACCAATTTTCAAATGGTGGAAATGATTTTTCATTCTTACTTTTTAGGGTTTTTCCTAACCATCAATAGTCAGGGTGACTGTCGATGGTCAACCCTAGGGAAACTCCCTCACCATCGATGGTCAAGTTCCCCCACCCTTTTCTTTTATTTTTTAAAAACCACCCCACCTAGGTGTTAAAATTTTATGAGATAACCTAATCCTTGCCTAAACCAAACCTTGCACTCTTAGAGTGTACCCTTCTTTGAAAACCTATTTGACTACGTCCACCTCAACATTGGCCATTTTGACCTAGACTATTCACATGTTTTGTGATGACTTTGAATTGGTCATTTTGACCACACTAACCAACCATACCATTTTCAACTTTTGTAATTTGCACCACCTCATGCATGACCTGACAATTTTTATTTTTTAAGGAATCACTTCATACCCTAGATACCAATGACAAAAATTTACCCTATCTATTATAATTTATAGGAATGACCTAATCAACTATGACCAACATTATGGACCAATTACTCCTATCATATGCTTCTCTAAAACTAACCTTATATTTACCAACATTGGAAACTTTAGTCTTTATGTGATCTTGAATATCGCACCTAGTCACATTTTTTTCACATGTTTGTATCTCAAATTCCCAACCCTTTTATGTCACTTACCTCATGACTCACCATTTACCTCTTATCAAACCTTAAACTAATTTTTGGTTTTACTTCATCGACTCTCAATTTGAGGGGGAACACCTCCTCCCATACTTAGATCATGACTAGTAATCCTTTCATTTTTTTTTACAATTGTTAACTCAAAGCAACATAATAAAAATGGGGAAATTTAGACACTCAAAAACTACACACAATAGTATTATATGTTGAAGTACCTTGACCCTCATCTAAGCTTGAGTATAGTTGAGCACCTAGGTAACTAAACTCATTTGCTAACTTAAACCTTTCAAAACACTAATTCAACACCTTTAACTTAGCCTTTTAAAACACCCCTTTCTTAAACAAATTTCCCTAGACACTCAACCACTAATGGTCAGCTTAACCATCTATGGTTAGTCTGACCATCGATGGTTAGGTCATTAACCTATTTTAAAGCCACTTCCAACTATGTATGAGATAAACATAACACAATTTAGTAAGTTTTATTTTATGATGCTAACAAGCATTAAAGTATTGTATATGATAAATTTATCCTCTTATCTAATTAGCAACTTCCTCATACACAATTATCAACTTAATCCTATAAAAGGAGAAGGGTAGGAGGTGAAATGGATACACATCCAAGCTATAAAATCTTATTACACATAGGTGTCTAACCTTCCTTCATCAATAAAGTAACAAAAATGAAGATCCCAACTTCTATCAAAGTTGCTCTCGACGTCAAAGTATTGTCACTCTATTCAAATTAATCTAGACTTCCACCATTAGCAATCTACCAAGTTGTAAGTAACTTTGTATTTGTTTCTTTGTTTTATTTCATTCCTAACCATCCTAACTTGATCAAACCTATCACTTAAGCATCCCACCTCTGACTAGACCCATACCAAAAGCCTTACCTAACCATTTGATGAATATGTAACCTCTTTTGAAAAAACCCAAAAACACACAATTAACCATCGATGGTTAGTCTAACCATCCAAAATCACCTTAACCATTGACAATTAGCCAATCACTGATGGTTAGCCTAATTGTTGATAGTTCACTTGATCATCGATAGTCACTATGGTAAAAATAATATCAAGTTTTTTTAGTCCTCTAACTCAACCAAACCATATTTTATATGTTCTTACCTATTTATAGAGACTCTTTTTTATTTTTTGAACCTAACCCTAACTATTTTACCATAGGTATTGACACACTTTTATTATTTTAGTCATTTTATTTAAATAAGAATTTTAATTTATTCTTCTTGCATGCATCTATTTTCATGTTATTAAATGCAAGTATTCTTTATTTTCATCTACCTCAACTTTATTATTATAAATAGTGGATTGATAACCTCCTAGAAAGTATAATCTTCTTAGATCTAGCTCACGCTAAGTATCCCACTTAAATATCTTGCTAACAACCCCTTTTCTAATGTCTTTCTTATGTGCATATTATTCCTTCCAAGCCAAAGAGGATTTCCTATCATCATCTAGATCATGTGCACACTTTTATCAGGTATTCCTTTACACACCCCTTTTACTAGTTTCTTATTTGCCTCTAAATTAAGAGATTAGCAAAAATTAAGAGAAATAGAAATATTAACATTTAACTTGGTCAATAACATCCTCTAAGGTACGTGAAGAGAGATTTTGGACTTGATATTATAACTTAGGAAAAATAACATTGGTAAAGAAATGGAAAATTTTATCATTAGGCATGTTATGTTCACATTTATTGGACAATGTCTTCCATAATTTGATAAAAGTTAGGGAAATTTTAGTTTTTATTTTCTTATAATTGATAAAATGGGCCAAAGTATTCTCAGGAAGATTACTAGTTTAGAACTCTTGGACTATAGCATTTACTAAATCTTTCAAGCTAGTAATATAATGAGTTTTATGTTGTCTATACTAATCTAAAGCGTCACCCATGAAAGTTTTGGCTAATAGCTTGGTATAGGTAAAGGTGTTTAATTTGACCCAATATTTATATAGATTTACAAATTATTTTAAATGAAGAGTAGGATCCATTGACCCATTATAAGAAATGATAGGGGTGATACCTCCTAAATTGATATTAGAAATTTGAGATATAAGAGACTCATTTTGAAAATGATTGATTGTCTTGTTTACAAGAGAAGGTTGAGGGATGATATTACCATGGGAATCTGAAGGAGGAGGTGGGAATTTTTTTGATTATGCATTCCACATGACATCTGTTTAGGGTGGGTTTGAATATGGATTAGGTGGTTTTACATTTGAATCATTTTATTTACATTATTATATTGAAAAGCATTCATTTGATGAAGAGTTTATAATAGGATTTAATGGGTTTGAGTTACATTATTGGCATTATTTTAAGCATTATAATTGGAATTAGTGGCTTTGGTACCACTATGGGTGTTAGTAGGAGCTTGAGAAGAGTTTTTGGAATGTGAGGCACTAGTGGAAAAATTTATTTGTGTGGAAAAATATGGACTAGTAAAGGGATGAGAAAAGGTATCACTAAAAATATGATTACCATGGGTAGTAAACAATGCACTGGTGTAATAATTGAGGAAAGTGGGTCTTGGAAGAGTCTCACTAGATGTAGAACCTACCATATTAGTAGATATACTAGTCATGTAGGTAGAGGAAGTCAAAGAAGAATAAGTCACAATATGAGAAGGGGTCAAAATAGAGGGAAGAGGCTAAGAAGAAAAGAGGATTATGAATTAAAGAAGAATGAGTATGGGTCCCATAACTTGTTGTGGGAGTGGCTATATGAGGGTTGTTTGTCTTCAAATAGGAAGTTCATGATGAGGGAGAAATAATAGATAAGGTAAAGGTGATTCAAAAGTAAGGAAATAAGAATGGATAGATAAGAGTATAGAGTTGACTGGGTCAACTTAGTCCTAAAAAAGGGGTCTAAATACTAAGAAAGCAAGGATATAAATTTGACAAGGTTGACCTAGTACTGCAGCCTTGGATAGAAAATATGTAGAAAAGGATACAAAGTTAATATGTTTGACTAGTATTGTATTCTGAGGGTGAAAAAATAATACCATGTCAATAGGGCCAACTTAGTACTATAGGCGGGGGAAACAAACAACCTATAAGAGACTATGCTTAATAGAATGATAGTTTACTATAAAAGTTTTAAAAAAATCAAGTACTTTTGAAATAAAGAAAACACACAATAAATTTGGTTAATGAGGATGATCCAATGGATGTACATAACACAAAACCTTGCACCAATACTAGTCAATGAAAGTTTTTAAAATATAACATACAACTAAGTAAAGAGTGAGCAGTCAACTTGGAAAGTAAATTTTAACTAAGAGGTCATCGTGAATGTTGTTATATTATTAAATTTTATTTTAACTATGATAGGGAAGTTGGATAAAATTAGGGAACTAGAAAGCAATATATAGATGATTTTAGGACATTTAGGCCAAAAGGGATCTATGTTGGTAATGGTACTAGCTTGGTATTGGGGCCTAACCCCTTACTTCATACATCATAGTGATAAGAGTGTTAGGTACTTTGAAAATATATACCATTAACCACATGTTCATACTTGGCTAGAAAACTTAGTTGGTTTCCCCCTTGGTGATGAAATCCAAGTAGGTATATCTTGGGGAGACAATTGTTTAAATGCATTTTAAGATTATGTGATTTGTTAGTGTGCACAATAAAGAAAAAAATAGTACAACTAAATTGTATATTGAAAAACTACCTAATTAGACTATGTGATCTATTCTAAGCATGTAAACAATTGAAAGTAAAAGTATGAGGTAATTATTATCATATAGATGTTAATTCTAACTTTGAAACACAATATAATGTTAGTTCAGATGATAGTGTATGCAGATATTAAAGAATAGAGTCAATAGTGTTGGTATTTTACTTCTGAAGCCAAAGTTTCTTAATAACTATGTCAATAATGTTGACCAAGTCTTTCAGATAGAAGACAAAATAAAAAATTAGGTTGACCTAGTCAACCTAGTTTATTGTATAAGGGCAGTTTTAAAGAATACACACTATGAAAGATAGAACTATGAATAAAAAAATGATAGAGAAAGAGAGAAAGGAACCTTGGTGGGTTGGAATATGTAGAGAAAAGTTAGATTTTTATTTATGTCCCTTGATTTTTACTTTCAAAATTTTCCAATTGTGTTGAGTGGGTCGAGCTAGTTCTATATTTGTCTATTTATTGAAGCCTATGAAGAATACTATACCGATAGTGTTGACCTAGTATGTTTTATGGAAACCTATAAGTGTACTATGCCAACCCTATCAACCTAAGAGCTTGTCTAAAAGTGAAAACCTCTATTATGTTTATATGTTTGACCTAATAACCTATATCTATGAAGATCTAAACAAATATAATAGATTTGTTTTTATGATACTATGTGCTAAACATACAAATACAAGTTATAAACTATATCAACATTTTTAACCTAGTATCAAAAATATATAAAAATAATAAATAAAATGATAAAATAATGAAAAAAATTAAAGAAAATTTGCAAGGGTTAGATTCACATCAAGTTTACAAGAATGTATGTAATTAGAAATGCATCATGTTTATAAATCAATCATAACTTAGATAAGATAGATCATCCTTAAACTTTTGATTGGGGATATATTAGATAATTAGAAACATGACAAATATGGTGATCTACTAGACCCAATTAGTGGATCTCTTATCACAATAAATGATACTAGGGAGGGTTCTTAAGCTTCCTGTCAAGCACAATCATGTCATAACCCTAGATAGGTCCTATGTTATCATATTCATAAACTAATAATAAGTAAAGTAAATTCCAATCCAGTGCTCACCAAATCTTGAGGCACAAAGTTAGGGTAAGAAATGACAAAATTAAACATGCATAGAAGACATATACTCACATCAATGTATATGAGATCATAATGCATGGAAGATAATTACAAATTCATATCTATCTACTCTTACAAAGGAGGAAAAAAGTTAGGAATACTTACCTTTGAAGATGAACTCGCTGAGCCTCAATCTATCCCTTGGACAAGGTGCTTTGTAAGAGGTTATTATGGTATGTAAGAATGACAAGGATAAATCAACTCTAGGCTATACTACCTATCAATGCATCCAAAAGACTTCTTCATAAGACAAGATTTATATCTCCAAACAAATTATGAACCCCTAATCTTGTTCTTCAATTATAATGGTGGATAAATAGATGCACAATAACTCTTATGTCTTATTATATTCTCTAAATAATGGAAAAAATATCTTGTATATAGAGGCATATTTAACCCTAAGCCCTTATAAAAGTTTCATCTAATAAGATCAACCTAATTGACCTAGTATTATTATGGATAAAAATCTATTAGGTCATAGGATAGGTTGGCGAAGATCTGATCGAGACCCTTAATTAATTTTACTCATAAGAGTACAAGGTTGACCTAGTTGACCTAGTACTAAAAATGGTCAAAACAGAGATTAAGCTAGGAAAAGGGTGAAAAAATTTGGGAAATAATTAAGTAGTATAAAATAGATAAGAACTAGCTTAATCAAATGGTTTCGAAGAAACAAGTTCAAAAATAACAAGTGTAAAAAGGGACAACAATCATGTGAATCACTAATAGTCTACCTAGCCCTTTCTTATTGCACCCATTAATGTATACACTCAAATAGATTGAGACTCGATGGGTTCCTGCAAGATAAAGAACATCAGTAAGTGATAATAGTTTTAAAATATTATGAGTATACACATTTTAGGTACTTAAACCATCTAGTGTTAGAGGCTTAGTTAATCTCTTTTATCCTTTTACAATTTTCATGGTGGACTCATAAATTCATGTAACATTATCTCAATACCTAACAACACCTTTTCAACTTGTCTTTCCTTCAAACTTATTTCTTAAGCTCCATCTACAATTAGGCTTAAGGTTTATGAATAATTATGCTTGTGTATCCCTAATGGATTAGTTTGGTGCCTTCCTACCTCAACATGAGGTCCTCATAATCTTAAAAACCTTGTTATGCCTTCCTCAATTCCCGTTTAGATGTTTCCAACCCTTAAATAACCAAAAACCATGTAAATGTCTTCAACTCATATGCACAAGCCTATTTAGACCTATTTAGGCCTAATAGGCCTCTTTAGGCCATTTGGATATTCTTATCTAAAAGGAATAAACCATTTCAATGGGAAACATTGAGATAATTTTGGGAAACAAGTGAGAGGCACTATTTTAACCTTTATTATTTTCCTCTTTATAGGGTTCTACATTATAACTCTTCTTCTCATGAACCTACTTGTAGGTGGTAAATGAGGGTTGCCTAAATCAAAATACAGACATTATCCTCCTTATTTTTAATATTGAGACTCCATTTGAAGCTTGAAAATCATGATGTAAAGGATATATTTTTAAAATAAAACCCTCTAGTCACTCACCCAAACCATTTTACACTCATTAATATAGTCACAACTCTACCATCTCATAACTGGCCTGTGTTTAGTTATCTAGGCCTACTAACTTATCAAGGTGATTTAATTTATTGCAGAGGTCAGAATGTCTAATTAAGACTAAGGAATATCAAAAAAATGATTAATATTTATTATATTTCTCTCACCTTAGTATCATATAGGGCTCCTTTTCTCAAATTGTCTTTTATCTATAGTTAGCCTTGTAGAGGGTAATACTAGGATTTAGACTATGTGTGCTCATTTGATAAATGTCTTGGTGTTTCATTATTATATTTAATTATACCAACATTTTTATGAACTCTCATTCATTATTTTAACCTTATAAACCTCCTCTTTCTCATCACATTGTTAGTGTCTCTCCTAATTTGTAATCATAGACTTGTTTGCATGGAAGACTTGATTGATTTTATATTCAAGTGGTCTAATAGTGTTGATATATATTTATTCATCCTCAATAATTATTAATTATGTGTCTATCACTCCTTAATTATCTCAAATAATTTTAATATCTCATCCTAATTTTCAACATTTAATTATAGTATCTTGAAATTGAAAACACAGTCTTGTGTGTATAATAGGGCTCCTGACTGAGCTTGTCTCTTTAGGTTTGAGTTGAATAATTTATCATATTTGACACTAATTTATCAAAATTACATACCATTAATAGTTTTTTATGAATCTATTATAGTGTTCTCAATACACTATACACTCCATCGAAATAGTTAATACTTCATTTATTTATCTTGCATAATAGGGTACTATAGTAAGGATTATGAGAGCTTATCTTTCTAGTGTTGAGGATGATAATTGTTATTTGACTATAATAAAGTGATGGGAATTAGGTTATTATACATATTATTACTTATAAGTTAATACATGCATGTTTTAACACAACTTAATGGTTATCTATAGTCATTACAATGACACCCTATTCCACTTACAAGGAGATCACATTACACACATGACAATCACCATAGAATAGGGATTGAAGAATTTATTAGGAATGATGACATATATGGGTGTTTAAGATATATAAGGAAGAGTTTTATGGGTTATAATAACCATCATACAATCTAAAACATCAGCCACTTCCTTTTTTATGAATTGAATTCTCTACAACTTGAAGAGACAGCATTTGTAGCCTATACATGTGACAATATGAAGATTTATTTACTCCCACAAGAATACATGTGTAAAATAGGGTGGATAATTCAATGGCATTATATTTAAGGATTTTATAATACATTTAAAATCATTAGTTTCATCAAACATGTGAAAATTGTATTGAAACCACTCCAATGTTTACACTTGCATAGATGAAGAAGATAACTTTGTCTACCCAGATTATTATCCATTGCTTATAAATCATGGTATATGAATCTAAAAATTAATTCTCAAGATTTAAATTTCATGATACCCCCTTCATCTACCTAAAATATTAGCTCGCCATCTTCTCTCTCCTATATGGACTGAGGCAAAACTTGAAAGCTTTTTTGAGTTACTAAGGAGGATGATGGAAAGAGGGGAATGATTTTGACCTTTATTGACTTGATATATCATGGATTATTCCATATTATGTGAAAATTAAATCCCTTATTCATATCCTTGACCTTTTTTGACCCTAACATATTTGTACATGTCCGTACAAGTCTTAAACACCTATAAAAAACTTGTTTTATGTATTTTCCATGTTTTAGATCTTGAAATGTCATTTGAGGATGAGAGGAGGAAAAATAGATGTCAAAAAATATTTATAAACGTATGGTATAGCTGGGGATGTTGATAATTCACATTTTCACATGTGTGGCATCCATTTGGTGAATGAAATATGGGTTTAGATTCTAAAATGAGACCTTTTATGCATATGAACACCTTGTCATGACAATAAGATGGAAATGAAACCTTTATAAGACACCCTGATACAATTATCAAAATTTTACCCTTATAAAAAGTTTTATAATGCAATTTGATTCATATAGCATGTTTGAAGGACCATTTGATGACTTAATGGGTTAATTAAGGCTTGAAATAAGTTTGAATAGGTAAACCATAGAAAATTATCTTTAACACATCATTATAATTAATGTTATGACTTAGAAAAGGTTTGGACACCAATATATCATTATACAAAGATCCCCCATAAGAAATTAGTTAAAACAAGCCTAATTCCCATGAGAACTAGAAACCCTAAACTCCCCAAATCCATTATTTTTTGCTTAGAAATCTTACCTTTATTAAATAATTTTTAGGGAATTCTCTAGACCTAAAAAATCACTTTTCAACTCTTTCACTCATTTAGAGACCATAATGACAACTTGACACACCATATAAAGACTTAAAACAAGTAATGACATGAGAATATCTTAAGCAATGTCTATCCCATACCATGACACCTCAAATAATGTTGAAATTATTACAAAAGAGACCAAATAAAACGTCATAATGCATGAATATCACCATGTAAATCTTTGGTAAATTTCATGGGAATTTTTTTAGTTATAGGGATTGAAATTTGGCCTATGAGGCCAAATTATAAAGAATTATATTAGGTATAAACTGTAAGTGGTGATTGTATAAATAATAGTAATTTTAATATGGTTATTTTTTGGAATATTTCATTATGTTTAAAACCTAATATATAGACTCCTACTTGTATTAAGATGTCTAAGTATGATTTATTACAACCTATACGCATGTAGGTATATAAATCCTTTCACACTCACACACACACACACACACACACACATGAAAAATTATTGAGTGTGTATGGGTGAATAAACCTTCAAAAAAATTATTATCAAATTTCACTTAAGTAATCATGAACCATTCAAACAAGCTTATAGATGTAAAAAACATAAACATCCATCCACATAAGCATAAAACAAAATAACACATCTATTATGTGCAAAACACTCAAGATGGGAAAACCCAATTATATATACATATGGACTATATTAATATAATAAAAACACTAATTTTAGTGAATCACCCACTTCACATGGAGAACCAACCATGACTAGGTAAGCACTAACTCAGTTAGGCTTTAACAAGAACCAACTTACAAGGAGGCACCAATGCCCTATATGAATCAACACCAACTCAAAAAAATTATTGATTTTACCACCTCCATAAAACTTTGTTTCTCAACTAATTGATGATGACCACCACTTAAGCTCTTCACATTTGTATCCCTCTCAAATTGCCTTCTAGATCTCTTCGATCGATTAGGTCTCTTCAAGATTGATTAGATCATATGACCTTGATACTCATACATAAAACCATTATAAAATATTTATCACTAATATTATACACTCATATAATAATATATAATACCTCCTTTATTTCAACAAATTTCTATCTTGTTCTCTTACACATACACACACACACTCACCAATAGGCCTAAAATTACCTTGTATATATACAAGCCTCTTACTCATATTTCCACTTAGTCATAAAAAAAATTAACCCATTAAATAGGCCATGTAATAGATATTATGAAATATCATAAAAATTATTCAAAATTTATTTGACTCCCTTTTGGTCTACCATATCTCAATTAGGCCTTATTTAATCTTTAGGTCTCATGGAAACCTAATTCCATTAGGTCTACTTAGCACACATTACCATTTGATCTTCTTGGAGAACTTTTAAACACCTAAAATGAAATTAAAATATCATATTACACTCAAATATATCCTTGTTAATCTCATCTATTCTCCATAACACTTTTTTATATCCAACCATGACTTGAAGCAAACCATTAGTGATGTTAATAATTAGGCCTTCATACACAAAAAAAGTATGTTTTGAATATCTTAAGAATAAATACATTTTTTATACAAAATAATGTAAAAAAATAACATATTTATAAACTTAATGACATCATGGCCATCAAAAACATCATTATATACTTCAAATAAGGGTATATAGGCTTAAACTCTTCTCTACAAAAAGCTCACTTTGAACCGCCAACTAGCCTCAAAACACAATCATGGAAACTTGAATTTATGATAACTAAAATAAAATAATAAATAAATTACAATTAATGATAATGATCTTAAATTATTGTTATAAAAACCTCCAATAAAAATATAATAATATCTCATGGTAACTATTAGTCTTGTAGACCAATTTGTTGGTCTTCTCTCTTACAGACCTCACACAGCCAGATAAGCCATTTTGGCTTCAAAATTTTACCCAATTTAAATAAATATAATAAATTAATAAAATAATGATAATTAATATAAGTCACAAAAATAAAAATAATATTCATTATATCCATAAAATCATGTCATAGAGCCTCAAACTCATCATTACAACTTGCTTACCCTGAACTGGTAGTTTGTCTTGAAGCATAGTCATGGTGGCAATGACTTTCAACATTTATATGCCCAATTTAAAATAATTACAATTTATTTTTGATATATTATTATATCATTAATAATATTTAAAATATGAATATATCATGGTAAAATGTATATATATGTCTTATAGACAATCTCATAATCTTATACCTCACTGTCTTATCTGAACTAGAGAGGTCAACTTATGAGCAACATTTTCATCATATACACTAACATAAAAAAATTATATCCAACATGAAAATTTATTAAAATTATTTAAAAATATCTCCATGCACTTTTATTCATCCTTATTTTATGATAACACATCCCTAAACATCGTCTCATTGTTGCCTAGGTTTCTCACTATTTTCACTATTAGGTTTGTTAGCAATTGGTCAACTTAGATGACTAGTTTTGCACCCTTAAGGGATATAAAATGTAAAAAAACCACTATAAAAACAAATTAAAATTATAAAATTTTATACTCCATCCATTTATCAATTTTATCTTGGTAAACTCTAATTGTTACAACAAATATTTAAGAAATTAGCACTTTTTTGTAGGATCTACTCACACACCTGAAAAACCAATGACACCTAGATGTATTGAAAGAGATTAATAAAAAATCCAATAAATTAAATATCCATATAAATCCATTTTTAGAACTTTATAATAGGAAATTTCACATCGGGTCATTGTTAGGGTTTTGGAGAGGGTTAACACTATTTTTGGTGTTAATGCTTATTCACAAAAGATTTCCCCTCATTTCCAAAATAATGCCTAGATATCCTATATAATACCCTTACCCATCTCTCCTTAACATATTAGGTTCCCATGTATATTTTTCACATTCCAATGAAAACATGAATGTCCTTTCCAAGTTGAGAACCCTTTATTATATGCACATGAGAGAACTAAAAACCATTTTTCTACCTTATCTAATAAAACATGACCTCAAACTTCATCAAAACACTTAGGATAATATATAACATCATTTAAAATACTCACATTCTCATTATTATCTTGAAATATGAATATCATATCTCATTTGCCCACAATCTCTCTCTTTGCTTTCTAGACCTTGACGTCTAAATCATATTAGGCCTTAAAATTGACCTTATAACCACTATCCAAGCTCTAATCACCTCATATTCATGTCATAATACCATTTACCATGATAATACACTTCCATATATATTTAATATGTCTTGGAAATATCTCATGTAACCTCATTAGGTTAGGTAGGGTCTAAAACTAGTCTAGTTGCAGACTTAGACTTAAGGTCTTACCCCAATAGGCTCACCTTGAAACTCTCTTGAGTGATCCAATGATTCATATTCTTGATAAATAAACCTCATAAAACTTCTTATGTCTCTATTCATCCATTTCATCTAGACACCATGGTCAAACCCTCTCACAAGGACATTACAAGCTATAACTAGTGCCATGACTAGGTTTCTCAACCACTTGAAGCTTGAAAGCTGGTCTTAAAACACTATTTGATGATTATAAACTTTGATCAAATGACTTATATCCTCCTTAAATATTTAATACCTCTACACATACCTATTCATTCTCATCATGCACATTCTCATGATAAGGCTATGATTTTTATGACTAGGATTCTCAAGACACCTTATGCTCAAGGAGTAGTCCTCAAACATGCTTAGTTCAGTGATGCTAAGAAAATTCATTAGAAAAAATTATAAAACTACTAAAATAAAATTTATAACAAACAACATAATAATTATTAGGTTTATTTCAAATTATATCTTAATAGAATAGACATTAGGTTGCCTTCAAATTCTCTCTCAGACCTAGACATTGGCATCAATGACATCAACCTTGACATAAATGATAATGATTGTTAAAAAACTCCCCCTTTGTCATTGATGAAAAAAACTTCTTAAATATGATCACTCTCATTTCCATTATTAAAATTTATCCCCCTTTGACATTAATGACAAAGGTATTCCACAACTATCATCTAGAATCACACCTTCTTTGCAATAAAGTCTAATAGATTAAATATGATGCATTAATGTAACATGATCCCCATTACTCTATGCATACCTCTTTTAAATAACCTCATATTACAAGACCACTTCTCAACATAGATAAATTTAAGTAAAAAAATTGAATATCTCCCCCTCATACCAAACATCTACGATGTTTATGATAACTGAATGTTGTCTCCATGAAGCCTAACAGAGTCACCCTTTTCCATAGGTAACTAAAAAAAACACAATATTATGAGATTTTAAGATCTCCATTTTCTCACAATATTGAATTCCCTTCAATATCCCTTTAGGTTTGATTGGTACTATAGGCTTCTTATCTTCATCAATATGAGCTAACAATGGACATTCTTGCCTTAATTTCTGATCTAAAGTATGCTCTACCATATAAAACATTCCATTTGATATTGTATACTGATCATGACTAATTTTTACTATATTTAGTTTTCACACATTCATTTTCCTTTTCTCTTGCACTCTATGAGCTTCAAACATCTTATTTTGACTTGATGGCCTTCTACCTCTGTTAGGATAGAAGTTTGTAATTTGTCCCACATTATGATAGCTATATATAATAGCCTCACACATACATATTGATTGATGTGAATTATGACTCCTTCTATAGTCCCATGAGTACTCATTCTTGGAGGATATTTTACCCTCTTTTACTCTATGACCAAACTTATTGCATACAAAGTAGTAACTTTTGAATGAATTGGCATACCTCATAGCATTAGGTTGTCTAATTAGTTTCTCTATGTTTACTTTCTTATATTTAATATCCTTCTCCTTGGCTTGAGCTACCTCTTTTTCATTTTATTTGAAACCAAGTAACGTCTTATCATTTTTAGATATTTAACTTCTCAATATATCATCTAGATCCTTAATTTTCTTTTCAAACTTCATAAAGGTCTTCACCTTATTATATGTTTGTTCCAACTCAAATTTTAAGGATTCCACTTTATTTTCCTACCTAGTGCATTCTTCCTCTTTGACCTTTAGGTTTACATTGACTATCTTCATATGTGGTTGAATATTATTGATGATCTCATCATACTCCTTGGAAGTATTACTCAGTATCTCCTCAAATAAGCTAAACTACTCTTCATAGTCCTTTCATAACGATTTTAGTTTTCGATTCTTTCTTCTTTGTAACTTCAACTCCTCTAAGGTACTCACCAATTATATCTTGAGGTTTACTTAAGCTTCCTCTTCATCTAATTTTATTTCAACCATAAGGCCTTTTCCATTTGAGTAACCTCATTATCTAATTCAATGGCCATGAATAAGGTTTCATTGTTGTCATGTTTAGGTTCATTAATTTTATCATCACTATTAGATGTTCTTGTGTCACTTACATCAGATGAGTTATATTATTTTGTGTAGAAACTTCTCTTATTCTCAAATTATCCTTTCATACCTTCATACTTCCTAAACTCCTTCCTATTTTTTTAAGCTTATAGGCTTTTTTTCATCTCCATGATTTGCATCATTCTCATTCTTAACCTTATTAGGACACTTGGATGCAAAGTGACCAATCTTGACACAGTTGAAACATTTGAAGGGAAACTTACCATTATAATTCTATGAGAAAAAACCTCAATTTCCTTGAAAACATGGATATTATTTGATCATCACCAAAATGTAAACATTCCTAATCCTTGACATCCTTGGATTTTGACTTATTCTCAACTTTTAAAGTTGATTCTTTCTTGGGAGGTCTTCCTTCATTTGTTCTCATCTGATAGGAAGTCAAGATTCCGTGAAGCCCCTACATCTCTAGCTTGTCTAAATCTTTCATTTCTTCTACTGAAGATACCTTAGAATAATACTTAAGAGTTAATGATCTCAATACCTTTTGAATAAATGTAGATTGTTTCACTTATTATCATATTCCTATGATTGCATTAATAACTTAATCAACCTTCAACAATTAGGATATAATGGTTTCATATTCATTCATCTCAGACTTTCAAAATGTCTTCTATGGGTCAATTATGCCATAATTACTTGTTGTCTCCTTCATAAATAGTCTTTAATTTGTCCCATATCTAGTTTCTTGATACATATCACATCACATTCACAAGATCTACCTCTGATAGGACATAAAGAATGGCATTAATTTCTTTGGAGTTATTTTCACTAGCCTTCTTACCTACTACATTAGTTGGTGGAATAAGAGGAGCACTATAGCCATCCGAAACTAACTTCCAAACATCATGACCTTGAGACATAAAATATATATTCATCCTAATTTTCCAAAAGTCATAATTAGATTCATTAAATAATGGAGCCTTACTAGTAGATAAACCACCTTGAGCTTAATAACTATCCATCCTTACTTCTAGGATCTCCTTTAGGATATTAGACATACTTTACTAGACCAATATATAATAATAAATGTTGGAAGTAAATTGAATAAGAGGGGTGGTGAATTAGTCTTGAAAACATTCTTATAAAATTCCATTTAAGCAATCATGAATCATTTAAATAAGCATATAATCTAGTAAACATACACATCTATCCACATAATCATGGAACACAAGAACATATAAAATATATGGTAAATATTAAAGCGATATAAAACCCAATAATATATACATATGTAATACATTCCTATAAGACAAACACCAAATTTAGTGAATCACCCACTTCAAATTGAGCACCAACCCTAACTAGATAAGCACCAACTTAGCTAAGCTTTAGAAAGTACCAACTTACAAGGAGGAACCAACCCCATAAATGAATCAACACCATAAACCAAATAATTAATTATTTCACATTAATAACACATTTTTTATAAACCAAAGTATGATGACCACCACTTTATCTCTTCATAGTCTTAGCCTTCTCAAACTGGCTTCTAGATCTCTTCACTCAATTAGGTATCTTCAAGACTGATTAGATAATATGACCTTGACCATCATACACAAAAAATATATAAAATATTCATCACTGATCATATACACTCATATGATGGTCCATAATACCTCATTATTCTCAATAAAGTGTTATCTTATTCACTTACACACACACACACACACACACACACACACACACACACACACACACACACACACACACACACACACACACACACACACACAGTCACCAATAGGCCTAAAAATGCTTTGTATATATACAAGTGTCTTGTTCATATTATAACTTAGTCAGCCAAAAAACTTTAAACCCATAGTTTAGACGTGGAATATATCTTAAGACATATCATAAACATGAATAAAATGTGATTTTATTACATTTAGGTCTTCCATATCTTAATTAGCCCTTATTTAATCTTTAGTTCTCATTGAGATGCAATTACATTACGTCTACTTAGCACACATTACCTTTTGATATTCTTAGATCACTTTAAAACACATCACATGGTAGGAAAATATCTTATAGAACTCAAATTTACCATTTATAAGCTAATAAAATCTCCATAACACTTTTTATCTTGAACCACCACTTAAAGCACACCATTAACATTGTTCACAATTAGTCCTTCATACACACATAGAGTGTATCTTGAACAAATGAAGCATAAACACAATTTTTATAAAAAATCATGGAAAAAATTACATATTCAAAAACCCTATGAGCTTAGGGTAATCAAAAACTTCATTATATACTTCAATTCAAGCTATACAAGATCAAACTCTTCTCTGCAAAATACTCACTTTGAATTGCCAGCTAGACTCAAAACATAGTCATGGAAAATTGAACTTATGATAATTGAAATAAAAAAATAAAGAGATTAAAATTCATTAAAATTATCTTAAAATATACTTATAACAAAATCCAATAAAATATCATAATCTATAATGTCAACTATTGGCCTTGCAGACCAAACTATTGATCCTCTCTTATAGACCTCACTCAGCTAGACAAGCCAGTTTGGCTTTAACATTTTAACCACTATAACTAAATATAAGACCATTAAAAAATAATGATAAGTAATATAAATTCACAAACATAAAAATAATATGGATTTTATGCATCAAATCATGGCATATAGCATCAAACTCATCACTGTAACTTGCTTACCTAGAAATATTAGTTTGTCTTAAACCATAGTCATGGTGACAATGACCTTCAACATCTTTATGAAAACTTTAAAATAATTAAAAAGTATTTATATGATATTATTATATCATTAATAAACTATTATATATATAAATATTCCATGTTTAAATGGCAATATTGGTCTTACAAACCAATCTCATAATCTTGTACCTCATTATCTCATCTAAACCAAATAGGTCAACTTACAAGAAACATTTTCATCATATCCACTAACCTGATTTTTTTAAATCCAAAATTAAAATTTATTAAAATTATTTAAAAATATCTCTATTCACTTTTATTCATCCTTATTCCATCATAACACATCCCTAAACATCTTCTCATTATTGCCTGGGTTTTCCACTATTTTCACCATTAGGTCTATTACCAACTAGTCAACTTGGATGATCAGTTTATACCGCATGAGGAATATAAAATTTATATAAACAACCATGGAAAAAATATAAAAGTATAAAAAAAATTCCTCCATCAATTTATCAAATTTGACTTGGTCAACTCTAATTGTTATAACAAATCTCTGAGAAACTAGCACTTTCCTATAGGGTCTACTCACACAACTCACAAACCTATCACACTTAGAGGTGCATGGAAGAGTTTAATAAAACATAAAATAACTTTAATATTCATACCACTCCATTTTTATCACTTTATAATAAGATATTTCACATTAGGTCATTATTACAGTTTTAGAGAGGGTTAACACTATTTTTGGTGTTAATGATTTTTCATAAAGGAATACACCTTATTTCTAAAAATAATTAATAAAGGTATTATATAGGACACTAACCAATATATATTTAAAAACTAAATTTACCATTAATAGGTTACACATTCCAATGAACACCTAAAAGTCCTTCTAAAGTAATGAACCCTTCATTATGTGCCAATGAGAGACCTAAAACCCACTTTTCATCCCTTATCATCCAAAACATGACTTCAAAATTTGTCAACACACATAGGATAATATATCACACCACTAAAAGTTATTATATGCTCATTATTATCTTTAAATATGAATCTCATACCTCATTTTGCCAACATCTCTCTCTTTGCTCTTTAGACCTTGACCTACAAATCATATTTGGCCTTGAAATTGACCTTATAACCACTATGCAAGCTATCAACACCTCATATTCATTCCATAAAAACTATTACCATGATAATAAACTAACATATATATTTAATATGTCTTTAAAATATCTCATGATACCTCATTAGGTTAAGCAGGGTCTAGAGCTAGTCTAGTTACAGACTTGGACTTAAGGTCTTAACCCTATAGGCTCATCTTAAAACTCTTCTGAGTAATCCAATGCCTTATATTAATTCTTAGTCAACCACATACATCCTATTATTCCAATTTTCATCTATATCATAAGGCCATCATGTGCAAACCTTCTCACTAGGACTTTACAAGCTATGATTAGTGCCATTACTAGGCTTCTCAAGAACATGAATCTTGATGACTGGTCTTGAAACACTGTTTAATGTTTTCAAGCCTTAATCACATGCCTTATATTCTCCTCAATAAATTTCTTTCCTCTTCACATACCTCTTCATGTTCATCATGCACATGATCATGATATGTCTATGCTTGTTATGACTAGGCTTCTCAACGTACCTTGTACTTAAGGACTAGTCCTCAAACATACTTACCTCAATGATTATAAAAAAATTCACTAGAAAAAATTATCACACTAGTAAAACAACCTTGACAATGACCAATAGAATAATCATTAGGATGCCTTCAAATTATCACTCAATAGAATAGACATTAGGTTGACTTCAAATTCTCTCGTTGACTTTCACATTGACATTAATGACATTAACCTTGACATTAGTTACAACACTTCTAAACATATACTTTGATTTGTATAATTTTTAATGTGTTTTTTAATTTATATTAGATTGGAAATTTGTTGGATTTTAAATATAGCTATTATGATAAAGATAAAACTTAGAAAGGTTAGGTGACCATGGAATGACTTATCCAACCTATTAAGATATCAGTAAATAAACATTTTCATTTATTGTAATCAACATATTTATAAATGTGAATGAATTGGATACAAATAAATTTTTTGTGAAGAATTTATATAATTTTAATTCATGTATAAACTAAACTTCAATCTTCAATTAACATAAGAAATAGTTAAACTTAGTGAATTGGTTGAGTGATAGATTATGTATATAAATATATGTGATACTAATGATTTGATGTAAAACCAAAATCAATTATACCATATATTAATATACATATGTAATTTTATGTTTAATAATTTTGTGGGATTAACAAAGTTGTATGGGTGCATTGTGTACTTGAATTACAAAGCCAATTTTAGATATGACTAATATGGATTTAAGGACCTTTAATTAAGTAGTGAGCTATAAATTAAAGTAAAAAATTTTAACGTTGATTACCATGCAAATATATTATTAATACATTTTTTACATATGAAATAAAGTAATAATTTGGTGTGTGATGTTATATAGATGAATAATATAATGTTATAGTTTCAAGTTAATATTTGGTAACTTGATGTCATGATTTATAATATTACCCATATGGTTTGATTTTATTGAAGATTATTTTGAAATATTTATATGTATCTAATTTTATTGTGAAAAATATAAATTAGATGTTTGGATTTATAACATTTCATTTGATAGATTAAATGAATGTATATAATATTTCCTTACTTAGCACATTATATTTTTTGTAGGGTAAACTCATTAGAAATTTGTATGTTTTTATAGTTTATATATATATATATATATATAATCTCATATTAATGAACCTAAATGAGTGAGATAGATTTGAATTTCTTAATTAGTGTCATTAATATGCAAAAAGGTGTAATTTGATTGAGTGGTGTGTATGAAATTGATGGGTCCTTGAGATCAAAAACTATATGAAAATTTTGCCCAACATAGTGCTTATGGTTAAGCATTGTCATTTCATTTATTTGACTTAGTTTACATGTTTTATATGATATCATGTTACAATGGATTTATTTATGATATACTACATGTAATAGCTATCTTATAGCACACAGGTTCTAAATGTCACTCTTGATTCTTGTACCATCATTATCTACCCATCTATGAAGGGTGGGACATTCCCTATTTTAGAGATTGTGTAGGGGATCAATGGTGTTAAAAAGTACTCAGATGATAATCTCTCTCCCCTTCGTATTACTTCACTAGTGACTACACTCAAGATTACTTATGGATATTATGAGTTCATTGAGAATCACATACTCTATGGGGATTTTTATCATTGTACATTATTATTAAGACATGTATTATGTTGAATCTATATTATTTATTCATATGTACCATTATAATAATTGGCTACAATATCGTATCAGTTGTGGCTAAATTTTCAATAATAATTTTATGAAATAAATGTAGTTTTCATTTCTGTATCTAACATTGTACTTTATCTTAATATTGATATTATTATTATTAACTAAATAGATTAGTTATAGACCTTATTATGGTTAGCTGAAAATTAATATATTTAGTTAAATATCATTGTATGTTACTTTAATTGTGATTGAATCTATATATTTAATTGGTGTATTTTTTTAGATTACCCTATTCTATTATAATCTATTGGGTTTTTTATAGAACAATTCCAAAATACACATAGCCAAATATCCATTTTAGATTTGTTATGTATGTATACCATCGACAAGAATATCCTTATTGAACTCCTAGGCCAATCTCAAGTTATAAATGACATAACACAAGAAAAATTTCAATCTTTTTTGGACACCTAGACCTAGGCCAATAGTTGACCTTAAACCAAAGTTGTATACTATCCCTTGGACCTCTCCATAATAACTAATTATACATGGAATTTGTTGTCATGCAGAAAAAATTGAAATGTGTCCTCATAGGTAATGGATTAGGCTTAAATATTATGTCTCTAAAGCTAATTAATAATCTGAGATATAAAATTATTGAATTTAAAGTGAAGAATATTACTATTAAGTCCTAGGATAATGAAAAGTGAGAATCAAAAGGAACCATAAGTTTTCCAATAATCATTGGGCCTTTGACATGATACACTTTGTCATGTGCTAGACTTAGATTTATCATATAATTTGCTCTTAGTAATACCATGGATACATGAAATTTGTGTAATCCTTTCAACATTACACCAATGTATCAAGTCTATTCACTCTAGGATGGAGGTTACTATCGATTTGGATTTATAGACACATAAACACTACAAGAATTTAGAGGTTGAATATGAAAGCTAAAATTAAAATTTTGGTCTATAACTAGTACCAAAGAAGGACAAAGATAAAGAGATACTTGTTGAATTACTATAATTTAATTCTAAGATCTTGATATCCTTGCTTCATCTTCACATACACCTCATATTGAAATGTCTAATCATTTTACCATTTTATACAAGGGTCTAGGAGATTATTTTACTTATGACATGTTCCACATATCCAATATTCCATAGGATATCAAGACCTATATAAGGCCCAAAGCTATACCAATTTGCTTAAAATAGTAATGAAATGGAAAAATAAAACTTCATAGCCCCACACCTACTATTTTCACACCTACCACTAGCCATGATTATTCTTTATTATATAATGACAAATTGGCTAATTGATACTAGGGTATAAATTATCCCATCCCTAATATGGTCATGGATAACCAAGAGTATGAAGTTAAATTCCTAGGGGAAAATCAACAAGGTAGTCTTATCCCATTTATATGACCATATATAAAAGAACTCATGGTCTCAAATTCAAGCCACATAGGGGTGACCCCATGTATCTTATATCTTATTCATGCTCTAATTCCAATTACTAGTGATGATGATGCTAACAATGAAGTAGATATTGATCATATCATATATGAAGACCTTTCAAATAATAAATTATTCAACCCATATATCATTTACACCATTACACCAGTAGTCTAAATTCCCCACTTCCCTATTATCATCTTCAAATTATAGACTGGTACCAACAAGAATATAAAGGACCTTTAGATGAGTTTGAGAATGATGAGGCCTTTTGTGATTTTTCAGGCCCAAGAGACAATGTTCTATTGGGAGACCACAAATAAGGGTTCTCTATTAAACTAGATCCTATAGCCTATTGTAGAGAGTGGGTGAACACCCTTATCCAAAAACAAAAGAATGAAACATTGAGGTCCCAAAGTGAAAACCTCTTTAAAGTGATTTTAGACTATGGTAAAATTAAAAAAAAAGGCCATTCTCTTGGTGAAAAATTATTTTAGGTGCCACTAGACAAAGATGTTTACCCTTACTCAAATCAAGCTTAGGATACGACCAATGATGAAATTGATTTTGGGTTTGAGTTTAGTATAGAGTAATATCATGCCTTCAATAAAATTATCTAAGAATGTCTTATAGTATTTTTTACATGGATATTGATACCGTTAGGTGATTTAGATTCATCTTACTTGGGAGAGCTTGAAGAATGAGTCTGAATAGAGGACTTATACATTACATCCAAATTCACATCCTTGCTAGCTATTTTGAAAGATGGATAGACTCTCCTAGTAGAGGATACTATGGAATTCAACATTGGGACTCCTAAAGACCCAAAGTGGATCAAATTAGGTGCATCCATCATTGAGAAAAAACTTGAAGTTTTTATATCCCTTTTAATGGAGTTTGTTGACATATTTTCATGGGCCTATTAAGACATGATACATTTTCACCTCACCTTGGTTGTACACCACCACATTTTACATATTGATGTCAAGCCTTTAAATTAGAAACTACATAAAACACATCCTTGTATCATTTTGTTAGTTAAGAAAGAGTTGGAAAAACTCTTAGAAGTGAGCTATATTAGATACATTGACTATTCCAAGTGGATCTCAAACATTATAATTATCAGTAAAAAGCCACAAGGGATTAAAATCTTTAGTAATTTTAGAGACATTAATAAGGCCTACCCATTGAATATTTTCCTCTATCAAATATTGACATGATATTTAAATCCATAATTAGGTCTGAAATTATTTCCCTCATGGATGGATTTTTAATATATAATTAGAATATTAACACAAAATAGCGTTCGCCACTCCTTGGGGAAAATTTTTCTATCAGTTATGTTGTTCAGCCTCAAGCATTTTAGGGAAACATACTAGACAGTTATGATCATTATATTCCATGATAGGATGTATGATATTTTTGTGGACTATGCTAATGAAATATTGGATAAATCTAAGACACATGTAGATCATCCATCCATACTTTGAAGGATATTTGAAATGATTCATTAGTACAAGGTTTTATTTAATCCTATGAAGTGTATCTTTGGTGTCACTTTAGGAAAATTTGTAGGCTTTATTGTGTTTCTTCAAAGCATGTAATTTTATCCTTCCAATGTTTAAACCATTACCAAGATGATACCACCTTCCACTTTTAAGAAGCTCCATATTTTATAGAGAATAATCCAATATATTAGATGCTTAATTTCATAGTTGGTTGATAAATGCCATTCTTTAACTCATTTATTGAAGAATTGTATTACATTTATTTGGAATGCATAATGTTAGAAATCAGGTGAGTACCTGAAGGAATACTTATCCAACCTAACTATTTTGTTACCACCAATTCCAAGGAGGCCATTTTTACTATACATATCCACCACTAACAATGTTCTGAGGCACTTTTAACATAGTATGATTAAAATGAGAAACAACATACCATGTACTATATAAATCATACACTGGTATCATATGAACATAAATATATGCTAGTAGAAAAATATTTTTTATCTATGGTCTTCAGAACTGAGAAGTTATGTAATTACATGATTACCAATAAGACCATAGTCAATGTCAAAGTAGACCCAATTAAGTATATACTATTAAAAATAGCTTTACAAGGCTACATGAATAAATGAATCATGTTTTTAAGTGAGTTTGAGATTGATTGTGTCAATTAGAAATCCATAAAGGGACAAGTACTTACATATCAACATGTTGAAGCTCCCCTTTTAGATATTAAACAACTCACTTTTGCATTCCTAGATGAATCCATCATGACCATCATAAAAACATATCATCAGGAGAATAAATGTAAGATATATTTTAATTAGTCATTCACTTCTCATGGATCAAGGGATATATTATTATTTATTGCACCATATGGGGATCTCATTCCCAAATCATTTCATATCAGCTTTTATTGTACTAATAACATGGTTGAATACAAAGAACTCATTGTTGGGCTTCATCAAATAGTATAATATAAAATTCAATTTCTCTTAGTTTATGATGATTCTCAACTAATCATCAATTCAGGTTACAGACTAGTTCCAAATATCAAAGATGATAAGTTTGTACCATAGAAGGCCATGGTGTGTATTCTCAAGTAGAATATACCCATACTTAGATTGAACACATACCTCAAGATAATAATAGGAAAATAGATTCCAAAACTACCATTGGTTCTTTGATTCATAATATAAAAAGAGCCAAAGACTATTAGTTCCTCATTGAACATATTCTAGCACCTACTCATGAACCTTTAACCATTCAAATTATTTGTGACATTGTTGGTCCCAATTCTATTTGGTATTCATACCTATATAAATACCTCCATAACCAAATCCTTCCACCCAACCTCTCATATAAATAATAGAAATCCTTTATGCACC
The DNA here is from genome assembly GCA_037957365.1 of Torreya grandis. Classification (NCBI taxonomy): domain Eukaryota; kingdom Viridiplantae; phylum Streptophyta; class Pinopsida; order Cupressales; family Taxaceae; genus Torreya; species Torreya grandis. Next base: position 299,351 of record JARHVA010003839.1, read on the forward strand.
AAACCTCTATTAGCTTCACTATTCGTTAGTATTACATTATTTGTAGTTTGGTACTAGTTTTTTTATGGAAGGTGGGTTGATAGAGTTAGTTTAACCACCATTCATTTATTATATAAATAAACCTATTCACTACATAATAATTCATTAAAGAATTTTATCCTCTTCATATGGTATCAAGTGAGCTAAAATACTTGAGGTAATGGTGATGTTTAGAAATGTGCATCATTTAAGCTTTATATTTTCCTAAAATCAAGATAAATGCATGTTTGTAACACAAAAAACCCTAGTGGAAAAGTATAGTAGAATCCTGAGTAAGTGTCATGAACTGATGGTAAATTATTCATTGATTATATCGTACCTGAGTATGAAGATAAAAATCACAGAGGTTCAAGACAAAATCCTCTAATCGGTAAAGTAGCAATGAATTCTTGAGCATGAAAACTAGTAGAGAAAGGACTCTGGTAGAAGATGTAAAAATCTATAGAAAAGAATAATATCTTGGGATAAATTAGAGGGAGAAAGTCTGTACAAAAGTAATCCATGAGAAATAAAACCTATAGTAGAAGAATATCTCAATGAATAACAGAGTGGTGAGGTGTTGTGAGGCAAGCATGAAGATCTAGTAGATGAGTACAATGCAGACCTAAAAACATGAAAGTCATGTGCAGCCAAAATGGAATACATAAAGTAAAAATCACAATGTAGAAGTCAAACTGCAAGCTTGAAGAGCACATCAAAGATTTGAAAACCCATGACATAAGGAGATCAATTACCTATAGTAAAGATTAAAGGTATGATGCTTAGAGCATTCAAATATACATCATGGAGATCTAAGAAATCCTATGACACTTGAGGAAGTAATAAACTCAAATAAAAAAACTACTAGGTACATACTTTCAATACAAAATTTTGAAGCAATAAATAATATATTGTTAGCTTTGTAAAATATTATATAAAATTATTAAAAACAAAAATTTCTATACCCAAACTCCTCTTATTCAACACCCAACTCCTTAAAGGTAAAAATTTCCCCATGTGGAAGATGAAGATGTGAATGATTCTTTAATTTGAATAATTATAGGGCATCATCAATGGTATGGTTACCCATATGGCTGGAGTTGATGAGTGAAAAAAATATGACAAGATAGATGTAAAAGTACTGATGTTCATCACACTTAGTGTCACTGATGACATTCATCCTCATATTCAGTATACACTAACATCAAAAGAGGCTTGGGAAATTTTCTCCACTATATATGAAGTGAATAATTATATGAAGATACTCCATCTTTAGTCAAATCTTCATACTCTCAGTATGAAAGGAGGGAAAGTTGAGTAATTATTACATTACAAAGTAGAACTAAGAGCAAAATTGATTTCACTTGGATAAATGATTGAGGACAAGCTATTGGTTTTGATCACATTGAGATATCTCCCTTCTTAATTTCACACATTAATCACAAAAATAAATATCAAAAAGTGAATAGTGTCTTTTAAAGAACTGGTAAATCTACTTCAACAAGAAGAATCTATTTAGTTTGTGCAAGAAGAGTTTGAGTATAAAAGCCCTAATTTCCATGAAATGTGGTCCAAAATTCTCAAAAAGACCACAAAAGTAGACAAAACAATAAAAAATATGAAAAGGAAAAAATATGGTGTCACATTTGCCATACCAATACACATCATACTGATTGTTGCTAGTATAATGCCTTGACATAAGGTTCATCTAGTCAATAGGGTACATCAACTAAAGATGAGTCACATAAATGAAAGAGACTTCCTTGATGATAAAAATATCATGGACATGTATTGGCATAACATCAACAAGATGATGAATCTAAAGAGGAAGTTCTTGAAAAAATGGAATGAAGTGGCACATATAAGGATTTTGTTCTTGTCTCCCAAACCTCATCACACATGAGAAAAGATAGGTTGATTGACTCTAGTGCCAAAAATCTTATGATAAGATGCAATGAACCATTTGAGTCATTATTAACTCAACTTACTAGAGATCAAGTTCAAATTACATATGATAAAGAGTATGTTATAAAAGTAATTGGTATTATCACCATTCATCTTAGGACACAAACCTATACTCTCACTAAGGTATTTTATCTCCCTAGCTTGACAACAAATCTTTGGTTTGTATGTTACCTATTAAATCTAAAGGTTAAGTTATAGTTCATGATCAATAATGGCACAAAATCCTATCTCCTCTCATAATTTTTTTAGGTCATTTCTATAGATTTTTTAAAGGATCAATTATTTGACCTAAATGTAGTTTCATTTGATGTTTTTTCTCTTTTTGACTATAATAGAATCTAAAACATTTTGGCACTATCGATATGGGTACCTTTCTATTAGTTATTTGTACTAGCTTAGATATAAGGCCATGGTATATGGAATTCATTACTTATCTCATTACTTTCTTGTTTTCCCTAAATTCCTAACTAGCAAATAACATATGATTGTATTCAAGCCAAATTCCTCACAAGCCAAGGATCATCTCAATTTGGTACATACCAATCAGTGTGGACCCCTACCTAATTATTTCCAAGGATTCAAGTACTTGTAGTTGTTCATTAATGATTTATTTTGAAATACATGGGATTTATTTTTGAATAAGTAGAGTAAAACCTTCACAAATTTTAAGGTCTTCTACTAGTTTGTTGTCACCCAGTCAAGGAAGCCTCTTTAACTCCTCCACTTAGATTGAAAGGGGAATTAAAATAAAAGGAATTATTGGCATTATTGAGGTAAAAAAAATTTAAAAACACCTAAATTCACCCTATATATTATAATAGAATGGAATATTAGAGTGAGAAAATCATTCAGTCATGGAGATAGCTCATTGCATGTTTTCCACTGCAAATTTGGATACACCATTTTGGGATAAAATAATTCAAATATATGTATATATTCTTAATAGGTCACTTACAAAGATATTACATGATAATACACCATAATAGGTATATATTGGTAATAAAATTTCAATCTATGATCTTAAATTATCTGGTTGTATATCTTATATGCATGTCCCTACTTAAAAGAGGAAGACGATCAAACCAAAGACACTCTAGTGCCTTCTATTTGGGTATAGTACTACCTTAAAATCATATCAACTCAAGGATATTGAGACAAAAAGGATACATGAAATTAAATATGTGATTTTTTATAAGTCCTCACTTGACTCAGTACCATAGGAGTCATAACAGACCACCTTTATAGACTATTCCAACAAATAGATGATGAGAATGAAGAATCTTCTCATAAATAAGGTGTGATATAAAGAGAATTATTTGTTGATGTTGGAAATTTGTAAGATATTTATTCATTAAATCATAAATAACATATATGTAAAAAATGTCTAGAAAGCACCATCAAGGACACACAAAAACTCTAATCCTAATACTTCATTAGGTGTTCAGACTAGAAGATAGGTAAGATAGGAAGTTAATCTTGCACTAATTAGTTTACTAGTTGATAACACCTAACCAGAGATACTTTGAGAGGATTTAAGTCAATATTAGTGGAATAATTCAATGTATGTTTATTCTTATTCCCTCATCAAAATGGGACGTGGGAAATTATTTATCTTCTTATATCAAATAAATCCATTGGTTGCAAGTTGATTTTCAAGACAAAATACAAGGTAGAAAAATTCATTAACAAATATAAAGCATGACTTGTTGTAAAGGGATAGACATATCAAAAAGGAATTGAATATGAGGATACCTTTATACACACTACTAAGATCAAGACCATTATAATTTTTTCACACTCCCAACAAAAATGGGTGGAAGCTTTAATATATGGACGTGAAAATTTCATTCCTTAATTGCAGTCTCAAAGAAAAATTGTACATGACCTAGCCAAAAGACTTCATTAATGAATAACATCCACATAAGGTATGTCATATAATTAACTCACTTTATGGACTTATGTAAGCACCAAGGGCATGTTACATTAAGATTTATGATCACCAATTACAACATAGATTCATTCATAGCCCTTTGATACAAATTTTTATATCAAGAAGGTAGGCACATAGATTGTCATTCTCATTTTGTATGTAGATGCTCTTGTGATAATAAGAATTTTAATGAACTTTTTATAGAATTAAATAATGACTTGAATAAATCCTTCAACATGATATATTTGGGGATACTTCATAGTTGTCTTATATTGGAGATATGGCAAAAGTATAATCATATTTTTGTCTCATAGATGCAATATGCCAAGACACTCATTCATAAATATGAGATGATAGATTGTAAAAGAATGTCAAATCCAATGGAAAAAGGTTTTCAATTATATCAATTTTAGGAGTCACTTCAAGTAGATGAAACTCACTATAGTTAGCTTGTTGGGAGTCGCAGTTACTTGATTTATACCAAACTAGACATATGTTATGCTATTATCTCTATTTAGAGATTCATGTAAGAGACAAATAAGTGTCATTAGGTTGGAATGAAGCATGTTTTGAAATATTTTTGAGGTATAGTTTTATATTAAGGTAAAAATAGGTTTTGAAGGGACCCCGACACCCTATACAACAAGGAGAAAGATGAACCATAAAGCACAACCAGGTTTTTAAAGAACCTGTTTCCAAAAAAGTACCAAAACCATGTTTTACAAGGACCTATTACCAACAGATATGACCAAATAAAACTGCTATCAAAACACTGATCTAGATGTTAACAGACTAACCTCCCAGACCAGTAACCAGTAAATCAAAAAAGTAGCCCGTTTATTAACCCCAAAAAACCAGTCAGCAACAGGGACCATTAGATTCCTTTTGAATTCAGGTTTTTTTTAATACTCGATCACAGATTCATGTCTAGAGGGGGGACCAAAGGCTGACTTCTTCCTCTTAACTACTGTCCATCCATCCTCTAACTTTGCTACCTCAGCAACCCATGCCTCAGAAGACAATGATCCTTGGAACCCAATGGACCCAAATGCCGCAACAAATTCCTTGTGAGAACCAAACAAAGTCTGGCTCTTTGGAGGATCCTCCAAAATAGGGGAAGAGACCACCACCTCCACCACTGGCTCAGAGAGATCACTCACCACAACCTCTACAATAAATTCATTAGAATGTTTAACCAAAGATTCTTCCTCTACCACCAGCTTGGAGTGAATACTTTCCTCAGTATCATAATCGAATTCAGTCAGAGCTTCCATTGGTTGTTTAACAATGTTATGTTCAGAGGAAGTCTCAATCCACCAAGAAGGTGGTCATCTAGATCTGGATTTCCTTACTATACAATAAGCAGCAATATGACCCGTTAGGTTGCACTTCTTGCATCGAAAAGAGATCCCCTCATAATCCAACATTTGTGTCCAGGAACCCCTTGGGGAATCTAGGCTAATCACCTTAAGAAGGCCCTTTGAAGCATCCACATCTACCAGAAAGCATGTGCAAGTCAAATGGTGAAAGTCCGTAATTCTTTCCTTCACAAATAAAAAATCCCCTATAGCATTCCCAATGGTTTTAAAAATTGACTCATGCCACAAATGTATTGGAAGATAAGGGAGCCGCACCCAGATAGGGATCTTGTTAAAGGATTATGAGAGAGGATTAAAATCCATATGCCATGCTTTGGCCATGAGAGGATATCTACCATACTAGGAAAATTATTATGGTACAAAATAATCTTCCTATCATTAGAGCACTGGAACAAAATTATAAAAAAACCCCTAGCACATGGGATGATTTGGGCACTATTTTGAATAAGTGGCATCCAGGTCTTAGAAATCTAGTCCTGCAGTTTTATGAGAGAGGGCCAGAAGCCATGAAAACAAGAAATAGTAGCAAGAGAGGAGAAATGTTCTTCCTTTTGGAAGATTTCTTCCACTGATTCAGGATCTAGAGTTACCCTAATGGGTTTTAAAGCACTTACAGGTGAAATATGGGAAGGCCTAAATGATACGTGAGGTAGAGCATCATGTAGTCTAGCTTCAAAGGCATCCACATCTACAAAAGTCCTTCCCTCAAAACCAAAACTTGAACCAGGGGCCTGGGACCCATTAGCATAATGCAAGGCCAGAATAGAGCCCCCACCCGCAACTTTAGGGGCACTCTAAACCCTCCCCCCACATAAGGAATAAGCCCCACCCGTAACGGTTACCATAGCCACACCAACCTCTGGATTCACTACCTCCAGTTTCAAAATTTGAAATCACGCACGTGTAAGGTCAATGAGAAGCAATGACTAGCAATGGTGAAAAAAAATTATCTTTATTATTTTTGAGGTATAGTTTATTATGGTCTAGAAATAAGAAAAACTCAAATTTATTATAATAGGGTAACACAAACTTGGACTATGTTGGATTTGTTGATGATAGGAAATCAACCTCATGGTAGATTTTTCATCTCAAATCTAGACCAATTTCATGGATTAGTAAGAAGAAATATGTTTTTTATATCTCATCCATAGAGGCATAATATCATGCCACACAAGGATCTATGTGTGAGGGAATTTATTTATGTCACATTCTATCTCACATAGACATTATTGAAGATCAACCACCAATTCTTTTCTATGATAACCAATGTATGCTAAAGCCTATCAAAAATCTAGTATTTCATGAAAGGGCCAAACACATTGAGGTCTAGTGACACTATAATTGAGAATAGGTCTTGAACCACTACATTCAACTCCAATACTACCCAATAGATTCATAGGTATTATATATACTCACCAAGTCACTTGATAAGATGAAAGTTGATCTATTATGGGGGTATATTTGTAAAAAAAATGTAATAAATGGCGGAATTTCAGCATAACTATTCATTAGTATTACATTTTTTTAGTTAGGTACTAGTTTGTTATGGAAGTTGGGTTGATACGATTGGTTTAACTGTCATTCTTTCATTGTATAAATAAAATTATTTAATGCATAATAAAACATCAAATCATTTTATCTTATTCATCCTCTCAATATACCTTAATTTTACTAACCCTTTACTTTAGAGGTTTTGATGGAAATTTTATTCTTTATTTTAATTTAATTGATGATACATTAGCATTGAGGGAAGTTCACAAAGAATCATGTGAATCCCACACCAATAGGGCCATCCTTGCCAAAAATCTCTTACGTATTGATTACTATTATCCAACCATGGTAGAAGATGTAGAATTTTTTGTAAAAATATCATAGGCATGTAAATTTGATTCATGCTCTATCCAGAACACTCAAACTAATGACTACACCATGGTGATTTTTAATGTGGGAACCTAATATCATTAGGAGGATTAACCCCACCTCCTCACATGGACATAAGCATATCCTTACCACCATTAATTATTTCACTAAGTTGATTGAATCTATACCCCTCACATACATTACTAAAAAACAAATTTCCAAATTCATCTTCAACCATTTCATCTACCACTATGGTATCCCATCTAACATTATATCTAATAATGGAAGATTATTTTAAGGATAAGGATGTCAAATCACTCTATGCTAAGTTGTCCATCACCCAACACTTTTTTGCTACGTATTATCCACAAGGTAATGTTTTAAAAGGGGAATATAACAATACCATTTTTAATACTCTTTAGAATATTGTCAATGATGATGGTTGTGATTGGCACCTATAGGTATTCTACACCCTCTTGGCATACCTATAGGTGCAAATCACAACCATATTTGTTTTGTCTATAGAACTAAGTTTATTCTTCCTAGTGAGGTTGAGTTACATTCTATATGTATCTAATTTTATCAAATCCTTGATGATTAATATTATATAGTAGCTTGACTACAAGAGCTAGAGTTACTAGGCAAAAAATGTATGGCCATTGTAAACAACCTTCAAGCATATCATAATAGGCTTCATGGTAAGTATAAATAATGTGTCAAGCATAAAGAGTTTTATATTGGTGATATTATCATAAATAAAATAAAAAATATACCATGTACATGAAAAATATGAAAGGCAAGTTCAATCTTAATTGGATAGGCCCTTATGCCATTATCGTTAATTATGGTTATAGAGCTTACATGTTAGCTACACCAGACAAATATGAAATTGATGAGCTTATAAACATAATACATATCAAATTTTATTTGACTTTAGATGCTCAATTTATTGTCTATGAGGATCATTTACGTCATATTATAATATCACCTTACTTATACCATACCATGTACTATTCCTTCCAAACCTTCCCTATTGGCCAAAGTTGTTTTACCCTCCATTATCCCACCCCTTTTTTACCTTAGTTTTGATCTATTAGTTCTTCAATCACCTTAAGTAGGGGGATTCAGATGAGATTTCAACAATTAACTTAGTATTCACAAAGATGGGATTATTCTTGATCAGTATCATTGTGGTTTAGAAATTATATTCTTTATTGTTGTCATGTTATATCTCATTCCCGATGTTACTAATTCTAACCACCATTGAGAAAATTAATATCATTAACCCATGTAATTTTTTCCTTATTATAAAAACATGTGGGAAAATTAGGAGCAACACCTTTATATGCATTATTTCATCACCTTACCATTACTATTGTTATACTATGCTATTTACCTATTTATGAACTTGTTACTACCTAGTCGGAATCCTCCATAGTAAGTTAGAACTATATTGAGTTGAGGTCTCATGAAAGACTATATAGGTAACATTAGATTCATGTTGAGGTTATCTCAATCACCCCTTTCCCATTATTTCACCATTTTTAAAGTTGAAATGTTTAGTATCTCATAATTCCCAATGGAGTTGAGATGCCTATAAAATTCTAAAAACATTTGTAAAAGATATAACAAATCCTAAAAATCCTAAAATCATGAAAATTGGATTAAAATTTCCATGAAATATATACAACTATAAATTTTTTTGGGGATGGGCGATCTTATATCTTTAGTTTATTTCTAGACCATATTGGTCTTGTTCCTCCTATTTTTGGGATAACTACACCAGTTTGAGGTTTTCACAGACTATCACTTGAATACATGGGGTATCTCAAGTTATCTCAGCCATAATGTCATTTATTTTTTAACCACTTCATCATCTTAAAGATTATATGACTCCTAGTTATTTCACATGTAACCACTTGTCTTTTAGTTTCTCCATCTTTATTGGCGTCAATCATATGCTATCACCATTTTGAGAGTTTATATTGTGCAAATTTTGCATCCAAATTTGATTCACTAATTCCCACTTGGATTTTCTTATGCTCTCACCATTTTTAGAGAAACCATTTCTAATTCTCTTTTTATTGTATGAGTTATTTATATTACCATTATTTTATGAGCTTATTATCATTCTCAACCTTAGATGTAGTAAGTATTATGAACCTAGTTCATGTGTGAGATCTTATGTATCCCATCTTAGTTTCATTTTTCCTAAATTATATTCTCATGCTCATGTGATTTTATTTTGGGAATTATTTCATTATTGTGAATGTCATCCCCCTATTTTTATATGCATTCATAGTTTTATGTGACCATTCCTATTTTCCTCTACCAATCATACATGTTTTCTAGATCATAATTTTATTCTATCCCATATCCTGTGAAAACTAAATTTGGCCTAAACTTCATGTTGGATATTACATCCATAGAACTATGTAGGTAGTGTCCACATGCCTCATGCATATAGATTCAGATTGACTACCCCTTCCTTTTCTTATATTCATCCCATTTTCTTTGTGTGTCATTGTTCCCTATAGCCTAAGGGTAACATTGTTAGTATTTTGTACTTTCATTATTATAGCTATATCATTTATATCTCTCTTATGGGTCACCCTATCACTAAGAGTAACACCTTTATTACACATGCATGAGTATATTATCTTCTATTGTACTAACATTATGACTAACTATTGTCTATTTTTTGTCTTTATCTATTTAGAATAGTTTGTTCGTTTCCATTTTTATTTAAATTGGATTTTTTATTTGTCTTAGTAATGTTAATTTATTTATTTATGGCCATGTTCATTTTTGTGTGTTTATTTATTATTTTTTAATGTGTTTATTTATTGGTGTTTTGTTGTGTGTTTATTTATTGGTGTTTTATTGTTTGTTAATTTGTGTTTATTGGTTTTTTATTGTGTTTGTTTGTTTTATTATTATTTTACCTCTTTGATGTTTTATTTCTCGATTGATGTAGGATTCCTACACTTTATTTAAAGTTAAGTCTAGATTACCCATATTTTATAATTCAGTTGTGAATTAGTGTATGTTCCTAGCTTAGTTTATTTCAATATATTCACTTGTGATTTGATTGTTCTTATATTACACCTAGGTGATTTGTATTTGTATATAAGATAAGTTTTCCATGATTTAGATATACATTGTTATTATAGTTGTCTATAACTATGATATATAATAAACCAAGCTATTATTGGAAATTTATCTTCTTAAGGCCAAAGACCAACCCCTATAACCAAAAAACTTGCATGATAACCCCTCAAAGCTTGTTTGTAGTGCCTAAACTCTCATGATATTATAAATATCTATTAAAAGTCTTTGATCCTTGTAATAATGTCAATGTGTGTTTTAGAGACTACTTTTGAATCCATTGTGTCATGGTTACCTTGAGTTTCTTTGGTGAGGTGACAGTGGTTTGAATGATCTTTGATGCACTATCACTAGACTTAATCTCAAGTAGCTCATTCTTTACGCCATTTGGATCTGTCACCAATGTATTCTGAAAATTTTGAGAAAATCCTATAGCCATTATAGTTACATGTATTTCTCTAGTAAACCTATCATCAACAACAACTCCAAATATTATGTTTGATGATGGGTCTGCCAAGCTAGTCGCAACCTGAGAAACTCTATTTAGTTGACACGCCTACTCCAAGCATTGCAATTCCTAAATTTGTCATAACATTCTTAACATCTACAAAGTCCACATTCACTAAACCTAGAATTATTATTATGTCAGATATTCCTTGTGCATCTTGACGTAAAACATCATCAGCAAGGAGGAAAGCCTCTTCAAGAGGAGTCTGCTCTTCAATGCTTCCCTTTCTACTTTATTGCCAAAATGCTGCTTCATGCATGCCCTAGGTAAGACAGCCTAAAAATGAAGAGTGAGTAAGTTGGGGGTGCAGTTGCAGCTTGTTAATGAATAATTTCCCATCCATGGTCAGCTATTCTATCGTGGTCTCATGAATTTACACACAAGCATCTCTATGGCTCAGACCTAGCCCACATGTATGATTTCATGGCCAACGGCTATATGGAATGGTTATCTCGCTTCATCTCATTTGGGTCTATGTGGTTATAATGCCATACATTCCCTTTGCCTAGAATTAAAATAGTTGAAACATATCACAACCCTGTCTTTTCAATACAATATTCTTAGCCTCAGCAAAATAATAATACAGAGTCAGACTACCAAAGACCGAGATGCTTGCACAGATTGGCTTCGCAAGATTGGAATTGATTTTTTTCAATTCTGTCATGGAGAGCAAATGTGGATGAAAATGCATTTACATGGAGGGAATCCTTGACCTTATATTAATACACATTTGTGAAATGCAATTTCTCACTAGTGTTTACAGCACAATTTGACAAGCAATGTGTAATTGCATCAATATCCAAGGTAAAGATGAAATCGACAAAGCAAGTATTTAGATAGATAAGTTTCATAAGGATTGGGATTTTGTCATTTGAATTCATCTTTCATTACCGAGAATACAATGACCACTTCACATTGAAACAATTCAAGATTCTAAAACTAGAAAAGTAATGATCAAAAAAATATATATCTATACTGGAGGAAGTTTCATCCCAGCCTCACTGAGAAAAGGTATATACTATGACCCTTTGATTAAATTAGCATAGAACTAATACTCTACCTCATAAACATGAAGCTTGAGCTCAACCTTATAATTAGTATGATAATGATGCTTTGCCTAATTACTCTTTCTCTCTCCTTGAATGAGAGACTTTCCTTATGTCCTTCTTTCTACCTTCCTCTTCTCCTTCTTTTCTACCTTCTTCTTTTCTACGTCCCACTATCCTCTTGAATGAATTTTTTTCCTCCTCTTCTCCCATTAATGCATATCCTACTCTTTTATTTTTAAAGAATCTCCTCCAAACCTCCATGCCCAACTTGGGCTCAAGATAAAACACAAATAGTATTTAAATTGCAACAATATACCCAGGTTGAAATATTTTCAACCACTCCTTTATTTCCTCAACAGCCCCAACAATTACTTTTTACCTTTTTTTTTTTTTTCTACAATTACTCCTCATTAACAACATATTGGAGGGAAAATACAATAAATTGAATTTGAATTCAATTGTAATCATGTCGTGCCAAGATGTATGTAGATGCTCCTGCATCATACTCTCCCTCTAGAAAGGATTTAAACCTTAGTTCAAATGAATTGCTACCTCCATGCACTAGTCTTCACTATATGCTTAGATCCCAAGGTCTTGTTGCCAATACTAATGCTTGTCTTTGTTTGGAATAGTCTCTGTCCTTCATTTTACTTTTCTTCCTCTTTAGATATGTCCTTCTTCTCATTTCCTTTTTAGCTACCATCTCCCACTTCCATGCTTCTTCATCTTCATACATGTCTTCTAGATCTTCTTGTTGTTCTTCTTGTTTCATGAGCTTCTCCAATAATTCATGTCTGTCATTCACTTTAGCAACCTTCATACCTGCATACAAAACATTCAAAGCCACCTTAGAATCAAAATCGTTAGGCCATGAAGCCTCTTGGCTATCTTCACATTCTTGCTCTTTGACCAAAATTGTCTTGGCCTCTTTGTTTTGCTCTTGTCTTGTTTCACTCTTCCCAATGGTGTTTTCACCATGATTTGTATCTATATGTAGCTCTCTTGAAGAACTAAAGAGCTCTTCCAACATTCTCATCTCTTCCTTTAGTGAGATCTCATCTATCTCCCCATTCACTTCATCAAACTTGGGCTTATCAACCTGAAGGATTGCTTGTTCCTTACTAGCCTTACTCTTCATCTCATCCTTTCTTAGCTCTTGCCTCAATTCATTTTCCATCTGATCAATGGTGCCACCATGTTGATATGTGCCTCTACACAAATCTTTTGGAGGTTTCAACTCTTCACTCAGCACAAGCTCATCCAAATCTTCATGTCCTATATAAAATTTAGGACTAAATTGTCTTTCATCCTCTATAAATACATTCATCCACTCTATGGTTTCTACATAGAAGTCAACTTCTTCATCAACGTCAATATACTTATCAAATACAATTGTAGTATCCTTACCTTGTGTCTCCTTGCTCTCTTCAATCTCTACTTGAATCCATCTTGTTTGTTCTTTGTTTTCAATGAGGCATTGCTTTGCTGTATACCCATCTCTTTCCTCATCATCCATCCATTTGGAACTCTCTTCTTGTTGCATATTATTCCACATAGCCACTTTCCATTTTTCATTTTTTATGAAAATATCATTGAAGGATTCAAAAACATCATCATAAATAATTTGTTTACCTTTTACCTCTTTGGTATACCTCTCAAGCGTCTTGTCTTCATGGAATGCCTCTTCCATACTCACCATCTCACCTTCATTCTCTTGGTTGCTTGAATCACCTTCAATCCTCTTCCACTGACTTCTTGGTGTTGTTGCCTCAACACTGACATCTTCTCTCTTTGCCTTCTTAGGTACCCATACTTGTTTCTTCTTCTCATCATTTATCTTCTCAAACCATGTAGGCATCCTACATCGATGCTCTTGTACCAGTACTTCCTTTTACTTTGGAGTTTGCTTCTTCCACCATTTAGGCATTATGTATCCATGATTGACTGCTTTGTGTGAGGACTTCATCTTCCTCTTGCTTCTTCTAACCTATGTATTAACATCTTCATGCTCACAATAATAATCAAAATCAGGTCTTAACACTTCATTTACCTCTTGGATATCTTGATCCATGGAGAAATCTTTCTCTTCCTTTGTGCTTGGCTATTCTCTTTCCTCTTCTTGGATTTCAATGGCATCATGGGAGTCATCTTCATCTTCCATCTCTTCTCTTGCTTGTATGGTTTCCTCAACACCTCCCTCATGTACTAACCAATGCATCTCTTCTTCTTTATCAACAATAGCAAAATCACTTCTCTCTCTTGCACATTCACTTGTGCACTTGGTGTCTCTTCTTGCACAAATATCTTCATTCTTCAAGGCCTTTCTTTTGACCTTCACAAGGCTACTCATACTTGCAATTACCCATGAAAAGACAACATTAGATATAAAAACAAGAGACCACAAGGTCTGTATGAGTGTTCTCTTCACCAACACTCTCATCTTTTCAAGTGCTTTTCTTGGCACTTCATCTTTTCTTTCTTCTCTTCTCTCGTTGTCCTCAATGAGAACCTTCCTCTCCACCTCTTTCTCTTATTGCTCACTTGGAAACCTACTCATCTTCTTCAAGCCTCTATGGGCTTCTTTCTTCATGGCAATCTCAGTTTTCCTTCTTCTCCTCTTCATTAGGAAATCTATTAGCCACTTCATCCTCTTCTTCATTGGCCATACCCATGCTTGCCTATTCAACTGCATCCAAGACTCATATTCATTTTTAATCTTAGCTAACTCTCTTTTCAAACTATCAATCTCTTTATCAATTTCAATACTGGTCATACCTTTGATGCTTGCTTTCTTCTTGGTGCCTTCATGTAACTTGTTGCTCTGCTCTTTTCTCAGTAATATTTCCATTCCTGAGATCTTCACCCAAGTCTTTTCCACCTTGGTCTCTTGATCCCTTTAGGTCCACTTGTCTCACCCAAGCCTTTCTCTTTGACTAGTATTTTGACAATCTCCTTGATCTCACCAAGGCCTTTTGCATCCTAGACTTTTGATCCCCCTTAATGAGCTTCACACTGAGTCATTGATCTGCAATCTAACACTACTTTAACCAAATATCAATAAATTCACAAATCCAAGCTTACCTTGCTTTGGATCTTTCTCTTGAGCATTCATTTGCTCTTCTTCTAGAGCTTCTTTTGGCTCTTCACTAAGCTTTCCTTGGCTTCTTCTCCTTTTAATCCTCAATGGCTTGACTACCTTCATCTTCAATTGTTTACTTCTCAAACACAATAAACTAAAATCAAATATCAAAGATTACTCATACCTTTCCCCCACAGGGTCTTCTAGTGCTTTGTCCTTTTGATCCTTTTGCCAAATCCTGTAACAACTACAACATTATTAACAAATGCAACCATTTCAAAGATCTCTTTTGATCCTTTTCTCAATCCTGTAGCAACCTAATCCAAATCCCAAGAGCTTCAAGCTCTGATACCAAAATTGATGTGCTATCACCAGACTTAATCTCAAGTAGCTCCTTTACACCATTTGGATCTGTCACCAATGTATTCTAAATTTTTTGAGAAAATCCTATAGCCATTATAGTTACATGTATTTCTCCAATATACCTATCATCAACAATAGCTCTAAATATTATGTTTGATGATGGCTCTGCCAAGCTAGTCACAACCTGAGAAACTTTATTTAGTTGACACGCCTACTCCAAGCATTGTAGTTCTTGAATTTCTCATAAGAGTCTTAACATCTACAAAGTCCACATTCAATAAACCTAGAATTGTTATTATGTAAGATATTCCTTATGCATCTTGACGTAGAACATCATTAGCAAGGATGAAAGCCTCTTCAAGAGGAGTCTGCTCTTCAATGCTTCCCTTTCCACTTTATGGCCAAAATGCTGCTTCACACGTGCCCTGGGTAAGATAACCTAAAAATGAAGAGTGGGTAAGTTGGGGGTGTAGGTACAGCTTATCAATGAATAATTTCCCATCCATGGTCAGCTGTTCTATCGTGGTCTCATGAACTTACACATAGGCGTCTCTATGGCTCAAACCTGGCCTACATCTATGATTTTGTGGCCAATGGCTATATGGAATGGTTATCTCGCTTCATCTCATTTGGGTCTATGTGGTTACAATGCATACATTCCCTTTGCCCAAAATTAAAATAGTCGAAACATATCACAACCCTATCTTTTCAATACAATATCCTTAGCCTCAGCAAAATAATAATATAGAGTCAGACTACCAAAGACCAAGATGCTTACACAGATTGGCTTTACAAGATTGGAATTGATTTTTTTAAATTCTATCATGGAGAGCAAATGTGTAAGAAAATGCATGTACATGGAGGGAATCCTTGACCTTATATTAATACACATTTGTGAAATGCAAGTTCTCACTAGTGTTTATAACGTGACTTTACAAGCAATGTGTAATTATAGCAATATCCAAGGTAAAGATGATAATCAACAAAGCAAGTATTTAGATAGATAAGTTTCACAAGGATTGGGGTTTTGTCATTCTAATTCATCTTTCATTACCGAGAATACAATGACTACTTCACACTAAATCAATTCAAGATTCCAAAACCAAAAAAGTAATGATCAAAAAAATATATCTATACTGGAGGAAGCTTCATCCCGACCTCGCTGAGAAAAGGTATATACTGCGACCCTTTGATTAAATCAACATAAAACTGATACTCTGCCTCATAATCATGAAGCTTGAGCTCAACCTTCTGATTAGTATGATAATGATGCTTTGCCTAATTACTCTTTCTCTCTCCTTGAATGAGAGACTCTCCCTCTGTCCTTCTTCTTTTTACCTTCCTCTTCTCCTTCTTCTTTTCTACCTTCTTCTTTTCGACATCCCACTATCCTCTTGAATGATTTTTTTTTCCTCCTCTTCTCCCATTAATGCATATCCTACTCTTTTGTTTTTAAAGAATCTCCTCCAAACCTCCATGCCCAACTTGGGCTCAAGATAAAATAAAAATAGTTTTTAAATTGCAATAATATACCCAGGTTGAAATATTTTCAACCACTCCTCCTTTATTTCCTCAACAGACCCAACAATTACTTTTACCTTTATTTTTTTATTTTTACAATTACTCCTCATTAATAGCATATTGGATGGAAAATACAATAAATTGAATTTGAATTCAATTGTAATCATGTCTTACCAAGATGTATGTAGATGCTCCTACATCAATCTTGGAGTGAGAGAGGAGGGTGTCAAGATGTCTTATGAAGGTATAATGATGTTTTAATGTCATTTTTAATGTTTTCATAATTCAAATAGTTTCAAGTTATCATAAACACCATAGAAGTCATTTCAAGACCCTTAAATTCCTCATATGGGTCAATATGCCTTATAAATATTTAGATAAATGGAATATTCTAGTGTTTAATTTCTTAAAATGGTCTTTAAAAGATCTTATTATCATTATATGTTTATGGATATGCATTTCATATTTATAAAGGCTCATTTTGAAACTTATTTCCACTTCCCACCCACCAAGTAGACCACACACATGTGAAAATGTGTCTCTCCAACTCCCCCTACTATTTTTCCTACTTTAAAGTGTCAGTTAACTCATGTTTTCTCTCTCTTTATCCTTTAATGGTAGATCAAGGTTAGAATTCTAGTGAAAATGAAAGAAAGAGAGTTTTCATGTGTTTCTTATAGTTGTATGGACTTGTACAGTCAATCTATATAGAGGAGAGTCATAGATTTTAGATGGGGTCAAGGTAGTTGTTATAAATAATATTTGAGGAGGATTCAAAACAAGCTAAAAACTAACCCTTATACTCTATTGAGCTACTTTGTAGCCCAAGATAACCCTTTAGGTTTTTGGATGATACAGGCATGAGAGAAAAGATGGAGGTCTAAGATTTTGTGAAAATGAAGGGACAATATATATCTTACATATTTGACAATTAACTCTTAGATTATCTCTCCCCCATTTATGAATAATCACTAAAAAGTTAGGTCACTAACAATGCCTTATCCAATCAATTGGGGTACCAATTTTCTTTGTTTTCTCCTTTCCTGAGCATGGTGATAGAGAAATGGAAGATACGATATATTTTGAGAAGTTTGAATCACCTTAAAATACCTTTCTCATACCTAATATCACATGCCTAAAGGTATATGAGATAATAAGTCATCTTGTTTTCATATAACTAGGTTGTAGATAATGGTCTCCTTGTAATAGAGCCTTCATGGCATGATGGTGAAAGTGTATGATGTTCTTTGAGGTGTTTGATACTCGCTCAAACATATCTAAGTCATCAGTGATCCATAGATCATTTCATAAAAAAATTAAATCAGATTGAGACTTGTACCATCTCATATGAATCATCAAGATCTTTCAAATAGTATATAGAACTCTGGAAATAAAACTCATTTGCTCCTTATGCAACTAGTCAAATTCCCAGTCAATTTCCAGTCAATGTAGGTCAATAGGTGGTCAACACTGATCAAATTGGAAAAATTGATGATCTTGGAATGTTTATGAACTAATTCTATGGTTTAGAGCTCATTTAGATATTTTTGGCACATTTTAGGGTTAAAAAAATGGAGTCCATATGTGCAAGTTATGACCAGTCAAAGTGATAATGTGGCCATAAAGTGATGTGGCAATAGAGTTACATGGCAAATAAGAAGCCATTTTAATACTATAAACCATCCTATATTAGGTAATAATTATCACCCCATATTTTTAAATACATGGGATATTATTAAAATTCCCATATTAAATTGTAAAGGGATAATATAAATCCCATAAAAAATGGTGATATGGGATATTATCCAATCTCATCAAAATAGGTGGTGATAATGAATAAACACACTATTTGTGCACCTCCAACAAGTATATAAAGGGGTGAGGGGTTATATATAAATCATTAGAATTATAATTGGAATTCATTCCAAGGTTTCAAAGCTCTCATGGTAGAGCCAAGAGATGAAGAGCTGAGAGCTGAAGAGCTGAAGAGGTGAGAGGTGAAAGCTACAGCAAGAGATGAATTTAGTTATATGCTGAGAGACTTGATTTGAGTTTGTTTTAGCCACTTTTTAAATTATCAAAGTAAGGATTTTGGTGAAGATTTTCAAGAATGTGATATTGATTTCATGACAAGAGGGTGGACGGTCTATTTATGAGTTCCAAGACTTTTTAAATGTTTACTATAGAGTTTATGTAGTCTTAGAAGTGTTCTTTGGGAATGTGGAGAATATATTTGAGAGTTATGAGATTCTTTGAAGGGTAAAACATACACATTTGGAACTATTCTAAGAAGGTGAAGAATTTGTCTAAGAGTTCCAAGATTATTTAAATAAATATAACACATGAATTTGTTATTATTATCTAAGGGTTACCTTGTACTTACAAACATTTAATAATGAATTGGTTCAACTAATTTGTAAACCTAGAGACATAGGGATTACCAAACTCTATAATCAACTCTTATGTAGTGTGGTTGGTATTCTTGTATTGCTTTCCAACAAATTGATTATTTAATAGATTAATTTTGGTATATTTATTAAATTGCCTAAAAGGATCCAAGGTAAAATTTTGTGTTGAAAAATTCATGCTAGTTTATGGATCAGGTTTGGTATCAGAGTAGGTTAATATTAGGCCTTTGAGACCAGATTTACAATGGATATACACCAAAATGGTTATAATAGAAGAATATAGATAGAGGAAAGGTTCTTACTATCCAAAGTACCAGTCACCATTTATAATCCCTAGTTTAACCAAGGACACCATCTAGACCTCTAAATAATGTCTTATGATCTATGAGAGCCTCCACATAGAGTATTATAGTTATTTCAAAGGGATGTGTCATTAGACTTGTGTCCAATGGGGACATTAGAATGGGTTATGTGACCACTAACATTGTATATTAATTGGTCTTACCAATGTTTCCAACACCACATGACAAAATAGTTGGCATGTAGAATGGAAATGTCCAAGGTATGGCAACATGTTGTTGCACCTTGTGATTTTTAGTTAGGAGTTAGTTATTAGACATGGTGACTCTCGATATCATCCCATTGGAGATGATTGAGATGGTTTTGATAAATGTTTATCTCATCACTTGGCAAGCATCTTTCATAGATGATGGCATAGAGCTTCACCTAGATCACACTTGGATCATGTACTTTGAGATAGGGAAAGTTTCTAGACCAAGTCACAATGATTCCAGTCAAACATCAAAATCATATGTACCAGGTGACCATCAAGAACATGAAGGTGAGCCACATAATGATCCATAGGGTGACTAATAAAGGAGCTAAGCCCATACTAGGATTCAATAGTTGGTAAGGAATCTTAGGTGGAAGTTAAAATCTTTCAAGCATTTTGGTTTATCCATTTGTATATGCTCATAAAACTAGCATAAATAATGTGCTAGTTAGGATATATGAATAAGAACCATGTGGGCAATATTGTGTCATACACCATGTAAAGTTTTTAAGGACCCAAGAGGAACTATTTCAATCTTTATATAAATGCATTATAAAAATTATAATTTGATTTGTTGTAGAGTCATCTGTACAGAAGAATTGAGTGATAGGTTTATCATATTCAAGTTGTCTTCTCACATTTTGGTATACATTTTCCATTAATAATGGTATATGTAGATTAGGGTATGTTATATTATTATTTATATCAAGTGTTATTCTATAGATAATAGTTTAGCAGACCTAGAAAACACTAGGTGTACATGTATAATTTTGTATAAAGTCCATTAATGCTGTGTAGTAAAAGTAGACATTTATGGACATGTTATTATACACATAGTTATATGTAGATTCCCTGAGATAACTATGCAATAGAAGAAGAGGTTTATGGACACACTATTATCCATGCATACTTTTGTGTAGATGCCATTGAGGCTATATAGCAGAAGAGGATTTAGATGCACATACAAAATCTCAAATCTATGTAAAGGCTCATTGTAACCATGTAGTAGAGGAAATTTAGGATATCAGTTCTATATAGATTCACTTGGATGGCCACGTAGTAGAGGAGAACATGGATGCATGTGTAAAATCTCCAATCTATGTAAAATATCATTGAGTCCATATTGTAGACGATATTTAGGATCTTAGATCTATGTAGAGGCTCATTGTAGTAGTGCGATAGAGGAGATCATTAGATTTTTATGTAAAGGCTCATTATATCTATGTAGTAGAAGAGATCACTAGAATTTTATGTATAGGCTCATTACAAATATGCAGTAGAGGAGATCACTAGATTTCTGTGTAGAGGCTCATTAAAATTATGTAGTAGAGGAGATCACTAAACTTATATGTAAAGGCTCATTAAACTCATGTAGTAGAAAAGATCACAAGGTTTATTTGTGTAGAGGCTCTCGAGAAGTTGTGAAGTAGAGGAAGTCATCACATTCTAAACCCTAGTTATATGTAGAAGCTATCGATGGCCATGTAGTAGTAGAGGAATTATGGAAGATGTGATCAATTATTTATTCCAAGTGTTTTAAGTGTAGTTATAGAACTTGCATAGACCGATAAGACCTATTAGAGTATCTTTGGAACTGACAAGAATTTCAATGGATACCAGCTTTTGGTGGACCAAAATCCTTCTCAATGGGGAGGTATGATTTGGAGATCATTTCAAAAAAATTCTATAATTAGAATGAGACATGTACCATCACATAAGATTTATCAAGATATTTCTAATGGTATGTGTAACTCTAAAAATAAATCTCATTTTCTCTTTTATAGTATGTCAATGTTGGTCAAAATGGAAAAATTTATGATATTGGGATGTTTATGAACTAGTTCCATGGTGTAAATCTTGTTGAGAGATTTGTGGCACATTTTACAATTTGAAAATTGGAGTTCATATGTGCAATTTATGACTAGTCAAAGTGATGATTTGGCCATAAAGTGGTGTGGCAATAGAGTTACGTGGATAATGAAAATACATTTTAATATGGTTAAAATATAAACCATCATATATTGAGGAATAATTATCACCCCATATTTTTAAATACATGGGATATTATTAAAATTCCCATATTAAATTGTAAATGGATAATATAAATCCCACAAATTTTTTTTGAAATGAGATATTATCCAATCTCATTAGAAAAGGTGGGGATAATGAATAATCCCACTATTTTTGAACCTCCAAAAAGTATATAAAATGGTGAGGGGTTATTTGGAAATGATTGGAATTAGAATTGGAATGGGAATGGGAATTGGAATTCATTCCAATGTTTTAAAGCTCTCATGGCAGAGTAAAGAGCCAAAGATCTGAGAGTTGAAGAGCCAAGAGATGAAGATCTTAGAGTCAAAGAGATAAAGCACTAAGAGTTGAGAGCCAAAGAAATAGATGAATCTAGGAGAGACCTAATATGAGTTCATTTGATCCACTCTTTAAAGTCTTGAAGTAAGAATTTTTGTAAAGAACTTCATGAATGTGAGATTGATTTCAAAATAGGAAGGTGAAGGGTTTGTCCATGAGTTTTAGGAATTTTTGAAGGTATGTTGTAGATTTTATGTAGTCTTAGAGGTGTGCTTTAATAAATTATATAATCTTTCTAAGAGGTTTTAGATTCTTTGAAGGGCTAAACATACGCATTTGGAAGTGTTCCAAGAAGGTGAAGAATCTATTTAAGAGTTCCAAGAATATTTGAAAGACCATAACATGTGAATTAAATATTTTTATGTAAGTTTTTCCTTCTAATTTTATACATTTAATAATTAATTGGTTTAACTTGTTTATAAACTTAGAGATGTAGGCATCGCCAAACTCCATAATCAACTCTTATGCAGTGTGGTTGGTATTCTTGCATTACTTTTATTTAAGTTGATTATTATACATATTAATTTATGTATATTTAATAAATTATATATAAGGATCCAAGGTAAAAAAAATTCATGAAATTAGTGCTAGTTTATGGTCAATCAAAATTCCAATTAACCTTCTTATGGACCTACCTGCAATCCAATGGTCATGTTTATGGTTGTTATCTCATTTGAAATTAAAAATAAATTTGATCTAGATATGTCATCAGTTGGTTTAACATTTATGTATACCTCACCTTTAAGTCATGTTGGTGATACATTTTAAATATCATGCTCATCCTTAACCTATTATCCTATGCACCTACATAGTGTAATCAATCCTCATCTAGGTACTTGCAGGCCTTTGCATAGGCTAAAAAGATGGAGTGTTAACTGAAAGGTATACATGAGGTAGATATTTAAGACATTGAGTAAGACTAATAAGTCATGTATACCTTTATATATGTATTTAAATATGGGTAGATGGGTTCCATAAAGTTCATTTCAAGAGAAATAAGACTCAAACTAGACCTAGATCTGCTACATATAGAATGGATTGCGGTTGAGGAAAAAGGTTAAGTATAAAAAAAAATTTAAGGGAAAATAAGGTAAAAAATATTCATGAACATGATTATTCAATTTATAATAATATTATTGTATCAAATACCATTTCTAAATAGTCACCTACACATATTCAAATAAGTCAACTCAATCTAGACCTTGAAAAGATGTTGACTATAACTATAGGGTTTGAGAAAATTTGATAGTATGAGGGAGTTATTGGAGAGTTCAAAAGGTTTGAAGAGAATAAAATAAGGTAAAAAATATTACCATGTAACCTATGGAGTCATAGAGCTATCAAGTCACCTCTTGAGTTGGGTATACTCAATTAGAGGCCTAATACAACACCTACATGCCTGACTATAAGAGGAAGGCACTTTGACCAAGAAAGATATTACCATGATGTATTGAAGAGTGTGAGGAAAAAAAGATAATAAATTTATGAGGAGAAGGTTAATGATAAGAGGGTAAATTTTTTCATGAAAGAAAGACCTATCTCATCATACCTACACATAGTCAAAAGGCAAGGTCATCAACTTCGGACAATTTCTTAGGATTTGTGTTTAAAGTGTGATGGAGCACATTTAGTAAAGAGATTTTAGGGTTGAAAAAAAATAATCAGGTAACTAAGAAGATGTATAAAAGTGTTTATAATTAATGGGAATCTATAAATGGTATAGAGAGCTTAATGGCCTATTTAGCCTATTAGGCCTAAGATGGATATATGTAGGCTTGTGCATACAAGCTAGAGAGTCACACACACATTTAGGATGTTATACATTGAAATAATCCATGAGAATAGTTAATTAAGCATAGTAAGAGTTTTTTTAATGAAAAAAACCTTTGATGTCACAAGACACCCACCTTCTTCTATATTCGAAACAAACATGAGTGAGACCTATAGGTAGGGTTTAACTGAGTAGATGAAAGTGCCCAAGACCTTGAATTATGATGGAAAGGGATAAGGATAAGAGAGTATTATAATTATTTTAAAATTTATCCATACTAATATGATGACTTAGTTCTTTATGACATTAAAGGAGACTTGATAGGCCAAATAGGCTTATTAGGTCTAGATAGACCTAAACTAGCCTATGCCTAAACTAAAGAAATTTTGAATATTTTAATGATTGGTTAAGATATAAGGGAATCATAATAAAATTTAATGGTGATATTAAAATCATGTAATTAAATAAAAGGCACCAAACCCAACCCAAGGGTTACATAAGCATAGTTTCAGCCAAACCCTAAGACTGTTGTATAGGGATATAAGGAGTAGAGTTGGTAAAAGGCTTAGCCTAATGGTGTTGTCCACTCTAAGAGCATGAATAGGAGTTAAAAACATAAAAATTATTTATTGGAGATTTAAATCAATATTCATACCCTATATCACTATTTTTGACACTCAAACTAGCACTACCACCTACATGTAGTGTCATGAGCCAATGGAAACAGAGTGGAGTTGTGGAAGTTGAGGTAATTACATAATGATAAAATCCAGGTTATAAAAGTGATATCATGGTGTTTAGGCTATATATTCATCTATAGGTCACTTAAAACCTTGAGATTTAATCAATGCTAATTAGGCATAGAATCCTATCTTATGCCTAGAAACCCCACTACAACTTTGGGGTACACTCAGAACCTCACAAGTAAACCCAAGGCCAAGATAGAGTATTGGAAGATAGGATAGTTAGTAGGAGATGTGTTTAAAGTATTTAATATAAATTATAAAGGCCAATTAATTCTTAAAGACTCAATCAAACTACATAATCTAGGCAACTAGTTGAAGCCATCATTTGAGATGCTTATATCTTCCATGGAAGGGGGACTCAAGGAAAATGTTCCTGAGGGAATTTTGTCACCCTTATGTACTTAAAATACATGGAGTGAGTTATATTTAGGGTAATAGGTTTATGAATGAATGGTAAGATTAAATACATGTCCAAATTTCCTATAGGATAAAGTATAAAAAGATAGTATAGTCCCTAAGAGATGTTTTAAGCAGTGAAAAGCAAGTATGAGGGCCAATTCAACCTTCAAGACTAGCAACTGAACTACATAGTCCAAGTAATCAATTTTTTCCATCATTTTAGATGATTATATCTTTCATGGAAGGGAGACTCAAGGCAAATGATCCTAAATAAATTTGGGCACTCCTATATACTTGAAATCCATGAAGGAGTGAGTTAGATTCAAGGGAATAGGTTTATTAACAAATGTTAAGACTACAGACATGTATAATATACCTAAAAGATAAAGTATATGAAGATAGTATAGACCCTAAGAGAGATGTTTCAAGTAGTAAAAAATAAGTATGAGGGCTAATTAAGTATTGAATACTAACTAAAACTATATAGTCCAGGTAGCCAATTCAAGCCATCATTTCAGATGCTTATATCTTCCATGGAAGGGGGACATAAGTAAAACACTCCTAAGGGAATTTGGGTATCCCTATATAATAAAAATCCATGAAAGAGTGAGTTAGATTCAGGGGCATAGGTTTATGAATGAATGATAAGACTACAAACATGTCCAAATTTCCTATAGGAATCCCAAGGCTCATATCTCACCACACCAATTACATGGGAACCTAATCTTGTCATAGGTTTTAGGGGGTATATGGACTAAACATCCATGACCATAATTTTGGGATTGGAGATCTCATATTTATGAACCATCATTAAGATTATAGACTTCTAAAACCTTGATTAAACCCTAAAATAGACTAGACCTAAGGGAAATAGAGATAGTTACACTCAAACACTTTTGAATGACCCTAACAATACCTAAACCACAAATTACACTTATAAGAAACCCTATCCATAGCACTAGTTAGTACAGATACTACATATAATTGTTTTAAAAGTGTACTTTTAAAGGTTTTAAGAGATTTACAAGGTGTAGAACTATTTTTAAAGTTAAAAATAATTGGAAGTTAAGTTTTTTCACTTTTTATGTGTCTTGAATTAATTATATGTACAAAAATATGCCTAGAAATGCCTATGTAACTCTCATCTAAATGACAAGTCTATGAATATGAGAAATCAAGTACCCTAGTCACCTAGTTTGGTAAGGTTGTAGGTGTGACCTACTAAAAATGGATCATGTCATGATATGGGACATATGTTGAGGCCTAAAACTAAATTTTAAATTTTTTTTCAAGGTATCATACATGTTTTTCATGGCCATTCAAATACAAACACCATGTAACTAGGCCTAGTGGCTTGATAGGCCTATTTGGTCAACAAGTAAAGTTAAAAAGTTACATAGGGATACTATTTAGGGATTTAATACAAAGATATTTTACCATGTAAATAATCCTTACATGGAAATAAATGCAAATTACATGTGCTTAATGTATAAATAATTCAATTTCTTGACTTGGTCAATATGCTCAAAAAAAGGAGAGGTTGTTATATGCTTATGATGGATTAGTTAAATCTCACTAATGTTTTAAATTTTAGGAATATGAGGTTTTTAACCCAAATATGGGAATACCCATAATTTAATATAGGTTGAACAAATAAACCACATCCTCTACCAACTCACCTCAATGCTTAAGGTGTCATTGAAGAACATCAACATATGGAAAACCATTTGGGACGTTGTTATGACTATTGTAGCTATTTTTTAACTAAATTCTAATTTGATTATAGTCATTGATGACCTTTTAATTTCACCTCAATTATATTTTCCCCTGTTTATCTTCCCTTTATACTATATATTTAGGACTTAAGGCCTTAATTTGTATCCGTCACTTGGGTAAGAGGAAATTATGCCTAGTTTTGTACTTATAAATCTATTAGACTAATGAATACAACTATTTCCACTTCTCTATGACTGGATTATAGTGTCTATATGCTTGTTATGTGATAATTGTTATAAATCCTACTTTATCATGTCCTTATCAAACCTTTATACTAGTAAGTTGTCTTATGCAAGTTGTATGAAGTGTCAAAATTTGATGATCATGTTTGGAGTGTAATTTGGTGAAAGTGTATAAATATAGGACTATCATACTTCACCTACAAGTTATAATCACTCATTAGGACCTTAATATGAAATATTATTTATTAAGAGTTATTTGAGATAATGCTTTAGTTCATTTCTAGTTTACTAGTGTTGTTAGAGCCTAAATTGAGTGGATTAATGTTTACATTGGTGCATCACCACCCCTTAGATTAGGTTCATTTTATGCACTTCTATCCCTTTTCAACCTAGTAGTAATACATATTAGTAAACTAATCCAAATAAATATACTAGGTGAGCTAGCCCTATAATCTATAGGTCTAGTCTAGTGATAAGGTCACCCAAAACCTTTAAGATATTATCACGTTACTCTAGGTTTGAAGTAGAATTGAACACTATCCTTCATGGGGTGAAACTTGGGCTTATAATAGTTTTTTCATGTGGGGTAGGGCATATTGAACCATTGGAGCACTTAAAACCTTGTAGTCATCTTCAGCAACTTCAAGTACTTAGGAATGAATTTGTAGTCATATTTCATACTAGAAGGAACCATAAGTTAGGATATCATGTGTAATATTAGTTCTTGTTCATGTTTTATATTTATATGTAAGTGCCTAATCATGAGTTATGGATGCCAATGGGGAGAATTTTTTTAATTCACCTCATTATCAACAGTCCTATGACACACATTAGATCTATTATGATCCATATCAACCTTATACTAACCCCTATGACTCTTATAATGATCATCCTTAATATTAAGTTTATCACCTCATTCTAAACCTCCTCCACCTGATATTTATCCTTCTTATTCTCTTAATCAATCATGGAACCAAATTATTTTTTTGTATAGTTAACCTATACCAAGTAATGATTATTTGAGCTTAAAGATTGAGAAGATAAGGGAGGAAATAAATAGGTTGAAGGAATGTCTTAGGAAGTATAAGGATACAAATTCCATGCCCTTATCCATCATTAAATAACACATAATACTATGCCCTTACCTTTGGCATGTCTTGGGATATGTGTGGCTGATTTGTGGCTTACATACCTCTTTTATATTCTTGTTACATTTCTCTATCTTCTTAGTTAGGTTAGCCTATGGAATAACCATGGATAAGTATGATATATATGGGAGATAGTGGTCAATATTTGATCATCATGTTAAGTATTGTTCTCTTAGAGCATTATTATGGATTTTTTCCCATTGAAGTGGCTTTGCCATATTGTCTAGTGTTCTGATTTGATATCAATTATTGTTGTGTGATCTCTCATATTTTTTTATTCTATGTGATATAAAATCATTTTATGTGAACATATAATTAATTTAATTACAAATGGTATCATACATTTTACTTGGGCAAGTTTCTTGTGATGTTTTTATTAGATATGATGAGATGTGACTTCTGTGAGGGAATCAGTGGAAAAACATAACTTGTAATCTAGAAAGAATTAATTTTTTCTATCAGAGTAGTATTTTTTGAAAAAAAATAATTGAAAAAAAAATAATAAAATTTGGAAAAAATGTACTTTCCACTATTTTAGTCATTGGATTCATCTCAATGAGATGATCAAAATGGTATATTCTATCAATACATTTTTTGTGTCAAAATTTTTTACCCTAGTGAATAAAGGTAGTCAATGGATTTATTTTCGTGAGATGATCACAATGGTTTTATCTCCTTTGACACTTTTTTTTGGAAAAAAGACTTCCTAGGGTTTGTATATGGCTGGTCGTTCTACACGGGGATGAAAATAGGGGCAAGAAACTCCTAAGACTCCTACCAGGGACATAGAATCTATAATTTTAGATCTATTGATTTCTCAACTTTAGGTTGACATGAAGGGCTTGGTATGACATGATAACTTTATTGTATTTCAAATTGATGTTTCAAGGATGCATAGAGAGATTAGTGGTGTTCACAATCAATTGAATTAGATCACTACTTCATTATCTAATCTTTCTTCTTAGTTACATTCAAACAAACCTCCATTTCATCATTTGGGTCCTCCTCTCAACACTAAAAAATATAATTATGGTGTGAATCTAATGTTACCCAAAGTGGAAAAGTGTGATTTTGATAATAAGGATCCTCTCACTTAGATTACCCAAATTATGAATATATTTGATTTACATCAAACTCTTAGTTCTCAAAAGGTGATAGTGTTGTCTCTATATCTAAAACCTAAGTAGTTCATTTGGTATCATTAGTTGTGTGCTCAAAAGAAAAAGAGTGACACTCCTATTACATGGTCTATTTTCATTGATGAGTTTTTGGTTCATTACAATAATAATGTCTCTAATAACTACTTAAACCAATTAGAAAAACTATAGTAAATGGGAACTATGAAGGATTATATTCGTTAATTTTAGAATCTATCCTTACGGGTGGAAGACATCACTAAGTAAAATTTAACTGATCTATTTTTGGGTTGTCACAAAGATAACATCCAATTGGAGGTTTGGATGTTTAACCCAAAATATTTAGAAGAAAAAGAGATGGTAAAATGGAAAACCTTCACTACTAGTCATGAACACACCTTTCCAATACCATCATATCCTCAACCCACCAGACTAACACATTGATAAATTGAAGATAAGTGAGCCAAAGGGTTATGTTATTATTACAATAGAAAATAGAGCAAAGTACATAATTTTGATGAAAATAAGCTATTATACATCAAAGGTGTCAATGAGGATGATGATGATGAGGAAGTACTTGGTGAGGATGAAGAAGGTCCTAAGGAGTAATCTGAGGACATTCAACATACTATTTATTATCATGCCCTTTTAGGTATTAGTACAACACAAAATCTTAATGTGGTGGGTTTCCTAAAGAAATAAAAGGTCATTATTCTAATTGATTCTAAGAGCACACACAAAATAAAAAATAATAAGTTGGTTTCTCACTTAAACTATTTCATTTATCCTACTCCAAAATTTTAGGTCATGATTGCAGATGGTTGTATTATCAGTTGCTCAAGAAAATGTCATAGTATTTTCTAGTCAAGAGAGACTACTTGTTAGATTCTCCTATGTTTTGTATTCCCATGGGGGAAGCTAAAATTATTTTGACTATAGTGGCTCACCACTTTGGTAACTATTGATATGAATTTCCAAGAATTATTCATTTGTTTTCATTATGAGGGAAGGACATTTGAGATAAGGGGATTAAGGGATAAATCTACACAACTTGTTAGCTCCCATCAAAAGACAAAGATTATTTTAAAGGGTGCTAAAATATTTATAGCTCACTTGTATTCTATGGAAGTTCATCCAACTCAGCCATTTACACCTCCTAATCTATAATAAGTGATTGATGTCTATTCATTTTTTTAATGAAATGTTAAAAAGACTTCCACCTAACCATACACATGATCATGCTATCAAAATAATTATTGGTAGTACACCAGCCAACATCATGCCATATAAGTATCCCTATGCCTAAAATAGTGAAATTGAAAATATCGTATAGGAGATGTTGGATGCAAGAATCATTTATCATAGCCAAAGTGAATATTCTTCATCAGTGTCATAGTGTGAAAAATATGACACTTAGAGGATATTTCCTAACTATAGGGAGCTCAAGAAGTACACTATCAAAGATAAGTTTCATATTCCTATCATTGATGATTTGCTAGATGAATAAATATTTATTTTTATTTTACCAAGTTAGATATACATTTAGGGTATCATTAAATCTATATCCATGATGAATACATATCAAAAAATGAATAAGGACTCTTGAGGGCCATTATGATTTTTTGGTTATGCCTTTTGGGCTAAAAAATGCACCATCTACCTTTTAGATTTTGATAAATAATATTCTTAGGCCATTGTTGAGGAAATTTTTTCTAGTATTTTTTGATGATATCCTCATTTAAAGTAAAACTTAGTAATACCATTTGTTTCATGTGAAATAGGTACTCTCAATTTTGGATAAACATCTTTTGTACGCCAAACCTTTGAAATGTATTTTCAAAGCTTGCGAGGTTGAGTATTTGGGTCTTCAATTTCATAGATAGGTATAAAGATATATTATACTTATGTAAGAATTATCTTCTTAAAAAAAAATCTTCAGGAACTTCATGCAACTCTAATTGGGGGTCATTCAATATTTTTGAAAACGTATCATAGAATCAATCAAGATTTTTTTTGGAAGGACTCAAGGGGGATGTCTAGAAATATGTAGCTAAATGTAGGATCTATCAATAAAATAAAGGAGAAACCATCAAAACCGTAGGTGTTTTACAGAGGTGTCTATGGATTTCATTATAGGGTTACTAAGATTAGATGGTCAAGATGTTATCATGGTTGTGGTAGATCATCTCAGTAAGTATGCTTATTTCTATTATTTTTCATAGTCATTTCTTTCTAATACAATAGATTTTTAGTTTTTTAATATAGTTTAGAAATTGCATCGTACCCATAAGATCATTATTAGTGATAGAGATGCCATCTTCACTAGTAATTTTCGGACTAGTTTATTTGCATGTTTGGGCACATTTTTGGTTCATATTTCACCCTATCATCCTCAATCAGATGGACAAATTAAGGTAGTCAACAAGTGTCTAGAAGGATCTCTCCATTATTTTATTTTTGATAAACAAGATAAATGGGTTCTTTGGTTGCCACTTGTTGAAAGGTGGTATAATACTTATGTTGATAGTTCTTCCAAAATGTCTCCTTTTCTATAATTATATGGATACCACCCTCCATACATCACTTTAACCTTGAAGGTCCATCCTAAGATTTGTGTAATTGAATAACATATTCACCATGGCCTATAACTATATAAAATAGTATGCAAATCAACATAGGATTAAGAGGCACTTTGATATCGGTGATTGGGTATTTATTCACTTACAACCATATAATCAGATGTCCTTAAAGCAACACCAAAAGGATAAAAAACTATCTCCTAAGTATTATGGGCCCTATAAGATCTTGAAAAAAATTAGTAGTGTGGCCTACAAGTTAGAGTTTCCTTCCTCCACTTCCATACATCTAGTATTTTATGTATAATGGATAAAGAAAGTCATTAGACATAAATTTTATACCCAAACTAAGTTATTAAAATTGGATGAGTAAGGATGAGTTATTATTTATCCTAAGGTAATCCTTCAAATATGCAGTAAGTAGTTATGGTCTCTAGCTATTAAGGAATACATGATCAAATGGAAGAATCTATCTTGTGAAGATGTTACTTTGGAAGATGAATCCTTTATACAACAACATCTATAGTTGATTCAATTTTGAGGACAATGTTTTTGTAAGGGGAGGGGAATGCTATGTGCTTAACCTTTGGTATTTCTTGGGACATGTGTTGTCAAATTATGGCTTATATACCTATTTTATATTCTTGTTACATTTCTCTATGTTTTTATTTAGGTTAGCCTATGGAATAACCATGGCTAGATAGGATATATATAGGAGGTAGTGGTTAGTCTTTTTTCATAATGTTAAGTATTTTGATATTAGTGCATTATTGTGGACGTTTCCCCCTTCAAATGGCTTTCTATATTGTCTAGTATCTACTTTGTTGTTAATTATTGATGTGTGATCTCTCACACTTGCTTATTATGTGTGATATAAAATCATTCTATGTGAACATCTAAGTAATTTCAATACACATACAAACTGAGAAAAACTAGTCAAGGTAATCAATCCATCTCCTTTGCTTACCTCTATGATCATAGGAGATTTCTTAGTTCATAATTGTTTGTTTGATAATAGGGCAATCAATTCAATTATCCCTAAGCTAGTGGATGACCAGATGAACTTAGTGTATGAGTCTATATCCAACATTGAATTATAATTGAAAGGATCAAATAAAAGGATATTTGGCCTTATGGATAACATAAAACTCACCCTTCATGCCTACCCCAAGATTTTAATTTCAAAATACATCATTTTTGTAGACTTGTCACCTTGTTTTTCCTTATGTTTGTCTAGTGACATTATGGCCAAGATTGGGGGATGCTTATATTTTGACTTATATTATATGGTATGCAATATTGGGTATGGTTTAGTAGTTAAAATCAGGTTTGAATCACTCTCTAAGTTTCATATTTAGCCTTACACATGAAACACCTTAATTTTATACTACCCTCATCCTTCGACCCATAATTGACATCCCTGTGTTCTAGATCATATTCAAGATCCACCCATGCTTCTTAATAAAATATAATAAATTCATTATGGAAGCCTTAATGGGATAAAATACCATAATATGTTATGCCTACCCTTGAAATAGATATTTATCCTATGTAGATTCAAAGTCAAGAATAGAAGAGATGTATGAAGCTGGGTTCAAGAGATGTCTCAAAATTTCTAAGTTTCCCATTACTTTTTCAGACTATAGTCACTCATGAAGATAAAGGTAAATATAAATTTAACAACGGAGTTTAATAATGTAAGGATGAGAATATAGTGCCTAAGGTTGATACTCCTAAGGCTTCAAGCTAGAAGAGCACCCTAACAATTGTCAAATAGACTAATGAAGTGCATTGCTCTCCCACCCCTTCCTCTCTTGAAGAGGAACCAAATTCATTAAGTATATAAATTTATCATCCAAGTGTGGGTATAAATTTATAAATTCTAGTTAGTGAGGTGGTAGTCCTTTAATATTTGGATCATATTGTAGTTACTGATGAATTTTAAGAAAACTTTAAAAAGGAAACCTTAAGTATATATGAAGAGGAAAATCATGATTGGAACCCCCATTCATCCTATTAGATCATACATGGAGCATGAAAATAAGTTGGATGACATGTAAAATTCATAATGTAATGATGATGAAATAAAAAAAGGAAAAACTCATGCATCTCCTTCTCTAGAGGATAGTCACGGAGACAACTCACATGATACCATTTTTGAATCTCAAAACATCCCAAGTGAGTTAGAATATCATTTGGGAGTAATCGTACCATCAATTCATAGGTTAAATAGAATAACTCAACATGATATATTTGGATGGTGGAGTAGGAAATTAGATTTAGGTTTCAAATTATGATACTAATAATGCTTTGGAGCTTAAAGAAGATAATGCAGTTTTGGAAACACCAAGACAAGATGAGTTAGATCTTTAGTGGGTTGATGATCTACCATTCTCCATTGAGGATGAGGATGACCAAGTTATATCATACCATAAGAATTATCATTATTCTATGGGATAAATTAAGATGCTTGAATAAGTATGGTGTTTCACAAGTAAATGGTAAGAAGGAGAAGTAACTCCATGTTTTTCCAATTGATCATGAATAAATGGAATGTTATGACTTAAATAACTATTGTTTGAGTTTAGATAACCCATCTCTACCCCATGAGAAACTTTATGAAGATATCAAAAGTAACACTATAGTATATGATAATTTTTAGACTCATGAGAAGAATGAAAGCACTAACCAAGGCATAACAATTAAGTGGTCAAGATAATCATTACATGAAGGCATGACAAATCATCAACAACTCATGACTAAGGTAGAAATATAACTATTGATTAAAGGAAGACAAGTGTAGGATGAGTATTATTGGGTGATTTTCTCATATATCCAACCCATTCACTTAGGGGTATAGCAAGAAAGTCCAGCTACTTCCCCACTAAACCATGAACATGATAATGCCCCTAACTACGAGGGGAATTCCCATATAATAAACAATGCTTGGTTAGACTCAAATTAAGACATGGTAATAAGACCTTATGGTGCCTTAGTGACCAAAAAAGTTTTCAATTTTATCGTGGAGGAAATAATTTGATCTTAGGTTAGTTGTTTTAGTATTTTTTGCCTTTTTCTATAAGTGGTTAACATAAGTTTATAGCTAGTTGCCTTGGTTCTTTTGGTGTCTTTTTTGTTTTCTTTTTAGTTTAGGTGTTTTTATTTAGTTTTATTTGTTGTGTCTTGTTATTTTTATACAATAAAATATGGTCATCAAGTCTTTCTTCCATATATGATTCATGATTCCATCCTTTAGCCAGTGGATTCTCTTAACCAATAGGTTTGTCAACCCCTATGAGTTGTCAAAAATATTGGAAATTTTGCCTCTTAAGTCCAAATTCCAATTGTTGTCACCAAATTTTCACCTTAAATTTGGTTGTTAAATCCTACTCTAATATTTTGGAAACATTAGAATAACTATATGCCTTTGGGTTGCCTATGATAGAAGTAGACCTCTAGGCTTAAGGACTAGCTCCCTAGATTGCCCTTTGTTGGTTTATCACCTACACTAACTACTTGTTTGGATGAAAAAGGATTGGAATAAAATGTTAAATAAACTAATATACTAAGGTAATAAAATATAAACATTTCCACAATACTACCATACCATTGTACTATGAAATATAACCTACAACACTAGTCTCAAAATATTGAATTGCTCTAACATTAGTATTTCAAACATAGAGGTGATATGCAATGGAATAATCAAGATGAGTGAACCAAAGGTAATATTTTAGAAACCAAGTATAATTTTACACTTTAATATATTTAAACACACTAAATATGCTTCATGTAACCTATTAGAGTGAGAATAACTTTCACTAACCATGAAAGGATAAAGAGAAGGCAAGGATAGATACTTATCACTAAAAACTTCACTATGCATCACTTCACATACTTAGAAAATAATTTTATGAGATAAAAACCAAATTTAAAATATTATTTAAAAGTAAAAATATAGAATCAAACTAGTAGCGATTTGCCATACCAAGTGTGGATTCTATTAGAAGAGATAAAATGGCTTGCATTTATAGAAGATGTGAGAAGAGAGAGTGAAGAAAAGACTATCAAGGGTCACAAGAACAAGTTTCAAGTGATGAAAAAAAGTTACAATTTATAATAATTAAGTGTATAATATATTTATATAGGGTCTTCTTAGACTAATTTCCATTTGAAGCATAAAAATTTATCAAACTAACGTAGTGGTCTTAAACTACCTTCTTGGAAACTACTTTCATAATGAAGCATCTCTTGACTACTCAAAAATGAACTATGGGAGGTGAAACATGTGAAATATATTGGGGGGTCATAAAAAGGATATGATATTCACCAAATTGATCCTTAATAGCTACCCATATTTTGTACACTTGTACTCACTATTTGCAGTCATTTATTATCCATCATGGTCTCATTCTTCATGTTTGTCATCCAAGTGGCCTTCAATTTCTCAATAAAATCTATGTAAGATGTTTTGGGACACATTTATATTACAAATTTTTATTCCACTCCATTAGGGATACCTTAAAATGATCCATAATTATATTTCTCATTTTCTCACTAGGTAGTCACTTATTATCTCTTCATTCTCTATCCAAGACTGCCTATGATAAATGGTGTATCATGGATGTTTCCATGTCCATATTTGTTAAGAAATGAATATGTGTATTTATAAAAAGTCTCACTTTACCTTCCTAAATTATTATCACTCCTTACTTCCATTTTATACCTACTATTGATGCCTTAAAATTGTTCTTGATTTTAATCAACAACAATGGGAAGTTTCAAGCTGTGGGATGATGTGGCTTGAAACAACATCTAGATTTTAGAGAAGCCGGTCTCTTATTTTGTATCGGGTATTGGAGAAAAGGGATAGGAGATTAAATAGAAATGAAAATTCAAGAATTGAAACCTAACTATGGCAATGTGCCTGAGTGTAATCCTAATCCTAACCTAAGCACAGAGAAACTATTATATGATTCAATTACATTTAAGAGCAGACATGTGCATGATCAATGTAAATGATTAGAATAACACAAATAAAGGCTCACAATAGGGGAGTCAGCCTTTTGCTAAGATACAAGAATTGTCAACAAAGGCATAGTGTTCAATCTTCTTAATAGAACACTTCAATCACATAAGAGGCATAGAAGTCATGCACAATTATGTACAACTTCAGATTCTAGAAAATGAGACAAAAGCAAATAACATTTTCAATCACAACACTAGCAAATCTACAGCATAGACTACTGTGTAAATGACATAGGTAACACAAACCAAGGCATGGAGCTTAAATTTCCTTAATTCATTCAGCCACATAAAGGGCACATAAACATGCATGATTATATCAACTTTTACAACTTTAGGAAATCAAGACAAGAGCAAATGATATTACTGGTTGAAATTACAAGAAGTCTAAACTATCAAAAATATTCCCACCCTCTTTTTTATATTTTAAAATCCTTCTTCTTTTATAGCCTCAAATCACTCCTTCCATCACTCTCTTTCCCATGCAATTTTCCTCCATCCTTTTCTCACTAGGGACAAACATATGGCACTTTTAATGCCTCAAATCATCCTGGTCTTATCAAGAACTGCCCTGACTGTGGCATGGCAATCATGTCTAGTACCTCCCTTCATGCCTAAATTCCTCATTCCATCACCTATTTGGCTGCTTAACTTCTACTCTACCTCTGCCTATGGGGAACAAATAGATAGCAATTTTAATGTTTGCAGGCTCCATAAAAAACTACCTAGTGCATTATTCCATCTACTCAATTTAACTCCAGCTGATAATGCCTCCATTTCACCTTTTGACAACAAATACATGGAACACTTTGTTACATTGAAATGGGAGAGGACACTTAGTAAATTTTCTAAAAATCCTCTTATTGTTTAGAAAGAACCAAAAAATGACACTTGGCACTTTCTGATTTCTTCTATAGCTCTGCTTGTAGAAATATTCAGGATGTAGGTTAGGCTCGTTTGGATGATGACACTCAGCAACTTCCATTTACCCTTGAAATAAAACCTGGGACCCACCACACTCTTTATAATGAAACTCAAAGATAATCTCTTAGATGTCAACACGTGGTGGCTTTTGGGGCTTCTGGGAAGATATGTGGCATCTTCCATTTCTCCTACTAGGGGTATGAAGGGACTTAGAGAGTGACACTTGCTGATTTATGGCACTTTGAGAAAAATAAAATGAAACCTTTATGCATTGAATCAAAGCATGAACCTAGGGATCCTTCAGATGCCGACATGTGGTGGCTTCTGCTGCTTCTTCAAAAAGGTAATTTAGGGCCTCCATAACTACCACCTGGTGCTTTCCGCTCTCTACTTTGTAGTTTGTTGAAAGTCTTTGCCAAGAAATAGAATGAAATGCAGGTGCCTCTGAGAGATGTGGATGATGACATGAAATGCATTCCACTTAGCTACTATTAGGAATGTGACACATTTTTTAGCCTTCCTAAAAGTTACAAAAGGGAACTCGAAGGATGCCAGCTATCCGGCTTTGTGTTTCAGAAGGCGACACTTGGTAGCATCCACTGCTTTGACACTTAGGAAAAATGAACCCATCCTCTACTTTAAAATTTTGTTGCCTTGCCCAAGGTGCACAAGAACCAAAATTGTGGTGCTCAACCAAGAGTTTGAATGAGTTGTAGAGTAAAATTTACTCTATAGTTATTGGTGACCATCAGGAATTTTGAGCCTACTCAAAAAGAACCTGACTCCTGCTCTAGTCAACCATGATAAGGCATGATCTGCCTAGATCAAATGGAAAATACTTGAACTTGCTCCTTTCAAGAGATGGTATACTTTGCAGAGTAGGTTTTTTCTTAGTCATAACCTCAAATGAGGCATTTGCCTTGTCAAGAAACTATATTAACATCTTCCCAAATGGGTCATCAACAACAAACCAATCACCAATAAAGACAAACTCACCAAGTATTTCCTAATCATTTTCAAATTGCTTTTTATCTATCACCATGTCAAGTGATACCCTATCTATGCATGCTTTTGGAGTGACCATATCCCTCATATTTACTACTAAAAGTTCATCTAGCTCTTCAAGGAGCTTTGAATATGCAACCCAATCTATATTGGGATCTTAAATAGGTGATTCTTGATCATATTTTCTCATAAACATGCTCTTTAATAGCCACCATATCTATACAAAGCTCTTTAATCTCTAGTAGAGGCTAAAGGTATAGTTGCCAATCATCTTTTTGTTCCTCATTTTGATTTATTTGAACTAAATCCATTATCACGCTATCTAGATCCTTCTCAATAGGAGATACCTGTAACTCATGTATGACTTCAATTTGTACCAGTTCCTCTTGAAGTTCCTCTATATAAAGAGTAGTCTCCCCACTCTCAGCTATAACTAGATGCTCAATTACAACCTCAGAAGTATTAATATGAAATTCCTCCTTAAACACTTATAAAGCATCCTCAACATGTTTTGCAAGAACTTGACCTGTAGCTATGACCTCTTTCTCGATACTCTGAAGAATAGGGTCTTCTTGAGGAAGGGTGATGGCGGGAGGGTGATGAAATTCATTTATTTGAGAGGGAAACTGAAGCATGGGAGATTGATCATGATCAGACTCTGAAATCTTGAGGGCAATGAAATTTTTTAGGGAGTTTTGGAGGGGAGGAAAAGAGAAATTTATAAAGATGTCCATATTTTTCTCCTTCCACATGGCCATTTCCTCATCAAAGTTTGGAACCCGCTTGTCCTCCTTGACAACCTAAGCTTGAGAGATAAGTGGTGAGGTAATGATGGGACTATAGGAAGGTTTAGTCTCATAAATAGTCACTTGAATAAGATTTTGGATATGCTCCTAGATAGGCTCTCGAATAGGCTTTTGAATAGGCTTTTGATTCCAACTAAGAAGCTTCCTTGGCGCACACTAGGGATGGTTAAGAACTTTGAGAGAATAAGAAGCACCATAGCCTCTTGTAGTCAATTAATTTAACTCAATTCTTTGCCTTTCCCAAGTCTCCATCTTTTCTAATGTGAGAATACATAGTCCATTTATCTCTTTTGGATCATTAGACACATTTCAAAATAGACCATTCACTTCCTCATACTGGGAGTTAGAACAAACCTTTCTTGCATATGCTAGTATTCTGAGCTCTATTTCATTTATTTTTTCTTAAAGGTAATATTTCTCATATACAACATCATAACCATATGGGGAAGATGAAATCTAGTCTTGAGACTGATATGGCTCATGAGGAAGGTAAGAGTCATGCTCTTGATAATAAGGATCATGAGAAACTTGATAAGGCTCAACATAGCTTTGATAGTAGCCTTGATAAGGCTGATTAGGCTCATAAATATCATGACCAAGCTAGTATGATCCCTCATTGGGCTGATAAGGAAATATACCATAGGAATTTTCTCCATACATAGCCATCAAAATTTATTCACGATAATTCAATAAAAATAGACTTACATGGAAGCTATCCTAGATTTGTAGCAGATTGCGATCTGGTGACTGGTCCATAGCTCTGACTGCTTGTAGCTCTCTGGTTCATGTGGTATTGAAATAAATTCAAGACTGGTCCCACCAGCCATGCCAAAAACTGTTGATGCCTTAAAATTGTGCTTGATTTTAATCAATAACAATGGGAAGTTTCAAGTTGTGGGATGATGCAGCTTGAAATAACCTCCAATTTTTAGAGAAGCTGGTCTCTTCTTTTGTATTGAGTATTAGAGAAAAGGGATAGGAGATTAAACAAAAATGCAAATGCAGGAACTAAAACCTAACTATGGCGATGCACCTGAGTGTAATCCTAATCCTAACCTAAGCACATAGAAACTATTATATGATTTAATTACATTTAAGAGTAGACAGGTGCATGATCAATGTAAATGATTGGAATAACAGAAACAGAGGTTCATAAAAGGGGAGTCTTTTACTGAGATACAGGAATTGTCAACAACGGTATAGTGTTCAATCTTCTTAATAGAACCCTTCAATCACATAAGAGGCATAGAAGTCATGCATAGTTATGTAGAACTTCAGATTCTAGAAAACGAGACAAAAGCAAATAACATTTCCAATCACAACACTAGCAAATCTACAGTATAGACTACTTTGTAAATGACACAGGTAACACCAACCAAGGCATGGAGCTTAAATTTCCTTAATTCATTTATCCACATAAAGGGCACAAAAACATGCATGATTATATCAACTTTTACAGCTTTAGGAAATCAAGACAAGAGAAAATGATATTACTGGTCAGAATTACAAGAAGTCTAAACTATCAAAAATCTTCCCCCCCTCATTTTTAGATTTTACAATCCTTCTTTTATAGCCTCAGATCACTCCTTCCATCACTCTCTTTCCCATGCAATTATCCTCCATCCTTTTCTCACAAGGGACAAATAGATGGCACTTTTAATGCCTCAGATCATTCTGGTCTTATCAAGAACTGCCCTAACTGTGGCATGGTGATTCATGTCTAGTACCTCCCTTCATGCCTAAATTCCTCATTCCATCACTTGTTTGGCTACTCAATTGTCTACTCTATCTCTGCTTATGGGGAACAAATAGAAGACACTTTTAATGCCTGCAGGTTCTGCAAAAAACTACCTGGTGCATTATTCCATCTACTCAAATTAACTCCAGCTAATTTTCCCTCCATTTCACCTTTTGGCAACAAATACACAGAACACTTTGTTATGTTAAAATGGGAGAGGACACTTAGTCAATTTCCTAAAATTCCTCTTATTGTTTAGAAAGCACCAGAAAATGACACTTGGCACTTTCTACTTTCTTTTATAGCTCTGCTTTTAGAAATATTTAGGATGTAGGTTAGGATCCTCTGAATGATGAAACTCGGTAGCTTCTATTTACCCTTGAGATAAAACTTGGGACCCACCACACTCTTTATAGTGAAACTCAAAGATGATCTCTCAGATGTCAACACATGGTGGCTTTCAGGGCTTCTGGGAAGATATGTGGCATCTTCTGTTTCTCCTACTAGGGGTATGAAGGGACTCAGAGAGTGACACTTGATGCTTTATGGCACTTTGAGAAAAATATAATGATGCCTTTATGTGTTGAATCAAAGCATGAACCTAGGCATGCTTTAGATGCTGATACATGGTGGCTTCCACTGCTTCTTCAAAAAGGTAATTCAGGGCCTCCACAACTGCCACCTAACACTTTTTTCTCTCTCTACTGCTTAGTTCATTGAAAGTCTTTGCCGAGAAATAGAATGAAACGTGGGTGCCTTTGAGAGATGTAGATTCTGACATGTAGTGCATTCCACTTAGCTACTACTGGGTATGTGGCACATTCTGTGGCCTTCCCAAAATTTACAAAAGGGAACTCAAAGGATGCCAGCTAGCTGGCTTTGTGTTTTGGAAGGTGACACTTGGCAGCATTCACTGCTTTAACACTTAGGCAAAATGAACCCGTCCTTTAATTTAAAATTTTTCTACCTTGCTTGAGGTGTGTAGGAACCAAAATTGTGGTGCTCGATTGAGATTTTGAATGCATCATAAAGTAAAATTTACTCTACACCTACAAAACAATCAAAAACCTAAAAAAAAAAAAAACCTTATTTTAGGCTCATCTTTATAAGTAGGGTATAGACCAGTTGGATCAAAAGGAGCATGGGAGATTCCTTCAAAATTACAAAACACTAAAAAACAAATGACCCCTCTTTAATTCATATCCATTTGTATTTCATCCATTAGGTCTTAAAAAGGGTTTATGAGGCTTTTTAGTGATTTAGATTATTGACAATTGTTCATAAAAACTAGACATTAAAAATACCAAAAAATCTCATTAAGTTTTATCTTACGAACCTCTTAAAATATCCTCAACTCCATATGTCACCATGTAATCAATCCTTACATATGTGAGTGCTTAAAGATGGTCTCTTGAGATTGAGAGTGCATTACGAGTACCCCTAAGGTGAGTTTAGGCTTAAAATGGCCAATATGTGATATTAATCTATAAAATAATGATTCAAAATCATCTTAAATCTCCAATTAAAGGTTATAAAATATATTTAAATGGTCATATGTTAATATAAAGATAAATCAAAATTGTTATGGCTAAGTCCTAGTTTAGGCCCAATAGATCTAACTGTGCTGCTTGAGCCTTTGACCACCTATGACGGTCTTTTATAATTGTGCATATTTTTAAATGTTACTTTACCTTAAATCAAACATATATAATCATTAGACAATTATATAAGACACTACCACCTCATCAATCTCTCATTCACATATTCTTCTTGCAACTTTAGACTGTCTAGGAGTGCCCTCTGTCTGAGATAAAATAAATGGAATTAATATTATTTGATCATCCAAAGTGAATTCATGGAGGTATATAATAGGTAATTAGGACCTTATGTGAATAATTACAAGGTAAGATGACTCTTATAAGGTTCTCAATGTCATAATTCTTTAAGACATACTTTTAGAGTTGATAATTGTGAAGGGTTTTAAGAAGCCTCAAGCTAAGTGTAGAGCTAGAATAAGTCCTTTTTATATTTTCCTTCCTCCAAGAACATATGAATTTTTCCTTAACACTATAAGAGTGATCCTATAATTACCAATTCACCATCAACCTCTACCAACTCTCTCAGACTACTCCCTTCATTAGCCTAAACTAATATGTCTAAAGTCAAGCTATGTTACCTATAGGTGACAATTATGGAGAGTTCAAAGACCCTCAATAGATGATGACCTATGTCACATAACTATGATTTAATCCTTTATTTACCCTTATATCATT
Organism: Torreya grandis; assembly: GCA_037957365.1. Taxonomy (NCBI): domain Eukaryota; kingdom Viridiplantae; phylum Streptophyta; class Pinopsida; order Cupressales; family Taxaceae; genus Torreya; species Torreya grandis. The sequence continues at coordinate 342,967 of JARHVA010003839.1, forward strand.
AGTATATTCACAATTTTCATGAATAACTATGATTATAGGGTGTGTTCCTTATTTCTCATCATCAACACTATAATCTACAAACTGACTATAGATGCTTCACACCATGGGGTCTTACTGTAGGTGATCATATGGCCTAATTACTATTATTTACCCATTTATTTTAATATTTAAGTTATAAATATTCATAAATATTTATTTTGCTTAAGCCTAAAGACCATATGAAATTCCACTTATAGGTCACTACTATGTTATAGTATCATTTTAGCTTTAAGTACTATATATCTCATTAAATGTCTATAGTAGAAACTTGTTTAGAATGGAAAATTCTTTATACTAGTTTATCTTGACCAAAAAACCAATTTATTTTGTCAAGGCATTGTTCTTATGCTCGGGATATATAATGGAAACACTCACGATAGTCTAGACCTCAAGATACTCTACCATTATATGGAATTGAACATCGACAAAACCCTAATTCAAATAAATTAACATAATTTGTCCCCAGATAAAACTTTCCAACTTGTTCTCAAGTCTACCTACATGAAATGACCTCACCGTTTAATCTTGATATTTTCTATGCTCCTAAACCTAAATGAATATTTAAAACAAGTCTCAACACCTTCATTTTAACTCTTTCAGACCTTTGTGAAAGCTACATGTAGGTGTCATTATAGGATACAAGGTAGTGTGTGGTGAATTGGTTATACAACCAATATCAAACCTCTTTTAATAGTTCAAATTGTTTGTTTACACTTTGAGAGTGTCTTTAACACCTTTAATCTTTTATCCCATCACCATGCCTATTAAAATATCCTTTTCACCTAACTATATGTGGCAATTGTAGGGTATCTAATTGTACTTATGCTTCCAAATGTGTTCTTCATCAATGTTAGTTTCTAAGACTAAACCTCCAAAATAAGAGATTCATCACTATGCATTATGAGATTAAAAAAAATTATTACCTTGAATTACTATTGCTATGAAGATCAAAATAGGGATATAATCCTCTACAAATGATGGAACCTATCTTTATAGTAGCAATGGAGTCTTCAACTAGTAATGTGAGATAGTTCTACTCATTATTTGATATTAATATATGAAAATAGTATTCTAAAACATGTGGAAATGGTGTTCATTCCTTTCAAGATCATGTCCATAGCTTAAAATACACATAATGATCCAAAAAGAAGAGAAAATGTGAGGTGATGGGGATGAGTAGGCAAAAATGAAAAGTTAACACTCTTAACAATGCTTCATAGGTCATGGTATACCAATCCTAAAAATATTTCCATTGATTTTTATTATATAAATAGTAATACCACCCACCAGGTTCACTTGATCCAACTAACTTTCTCTTATTTATACCATGAAAATATTTATTAACCTTTTTGGCTTGCAAAGGAGAGAAATAGAAAGATAAAATGGTTTTTTAATATTTTAAAGACTTTCAAAGCTTTCCAAGTGTGATAATATAATTACGGGAATTTAAGGTTCACTCTAAATTCTACCACGTATATCAAAACTATCATATATTTCATACAACTACCCAAAATCTCATTTTTTGTTGTTAAACTTTTTATTATACATTAAAACCTATAGTTTGTCAACTCAAAATAGTTTCTCTGACATATAACTAACACATGGATTTTGAATGACATTTTTACACACTTTTCCCCTTAAGGAAACCTTACAATTCCAATAAATGACCCAAAAAATGACCTCTAGGTGACATACGACCAATTATAAAACTATGAGAAAGCTAAAGACAATTATAAATGACCTCATTAAGACCATTAAATACATTTACACCCTAAGGGATCCTATGACAAGTTTAAAATACTTAGGGGTTGACCTAATTTTACTTGTGGTCAAATTAGTCAACATTTGGTCATTTCCCAAGGGTGGCAAGCTAACTATGCCAAAGACTAGTAACCTACTCCTATCCATTGGACTATAGAGTCACCTATACATATTACTAGACACTAAACAACCTATGAATTAACACTAAAACACATTAAACAATATAAAAAACACACAAATCTAGACACCAAAAGAAACACACTTGTTTTCTCAAGAAAACTTATGGAAAATACACACAACATAAGCAAATGACACCTATCCTAGTATGTAAAAGACCTCAAACATTTGATATGAATAAAAATCACCATCACTTCAACCAAAATCAGATATAGTAGCTATTTTATCCTTGTTAATCCATGGAATAAATTCATCATGTGAAGTATGTTTGTTAATAAACATTTGCCTATATAATTAAGAAAATAACTTGTTAGATTTAGCTCTTCTTCTATCTACAACTATGTTTCTTGGAGATTTCAAGGGCAGTCCTATATTTATAAGATACTTATTTGATTTTATAATCTTCTTGACTTTTTCCATGTCTAATTGGCACTTTTCAAACTACAACTTAGGAGTCATCACAATTGCCTCAACTTCACATTCTTCTTAAACATGATGTATATGACCATCAAGCTTGTCTTCATTATGATTTAACATGCGTGAAAGTGAGTCAACATTAGTATGAGGTATTGAATACTCCAAACACATATACATATCTTCCTTGTGTTCATTTTACTCTTCCATGGCTATAAATTTATTGATAGTCGCTAGACATTCATTCTCATGCTCAAAAGACACTCTCCTTCCTAATTTTTAGGTCAATCAACCTTATTATCAAATTCACACTTATTAGGAGGAGAAGTTGACTTACTTATCTTCTCAAACTCTTGACTTATGATATTAAAACTTTTTCATAGGTCATATTATTCTTCATGGCTATCATTTTCATGGAATACTCTATCTTTTGAAGTTAGAATTCCATTCTTCTTTTCACCATCCTAGTCTACCATACTTTCAAGAACATCGTCATCATGCATATGAATGATGTAATTACATTTATAAGTTTGTGGAAAAGAAATATCAATTTTTACCTCATAATTTTCCATGTCCTACCACATGGATGATGCATGTCCCAAGATCAATATATTCAAAGAAGGTATATGGATCATTTCCATAATTATCTACACCAAAATCATGTAAGAAAAGACTAGATATTCCCTTAACCTTAGAAAATGTTTCATCATCCACAATATTCTCCTCTTGATCATTAATTAGGAAATTAAGGTTAGATCTTATTTCCACATAGGTATCAATATTAAACTTAGATAATGGCTAATTTAGGATGGTTACCTTTACTCCATACCTTGTATTGAAGGCCAAGAAAGACCAATTAGCTAAGAGGTAGCCTCATATCTTAGCTGTGAAATACCTTGAGAGGAAAATATCAAAGTCTTGGATAATCATTAAGGAAAAATTTCAACCCTTTGATAAGGCCCACTAAATTAGTTGGTTTCCCATCAAGTTTAATCACTCCCTTAATATATGGTTTATATTTCAAGCCTAATGTATCAACTACAACCTTGGGTATCACTAAAGTACTAGCCATACTATCCACTATGCAGTTGAGAACAAGTTTATCTCCCATAATAAGAGTGAGGTATAAGGGTGGAGGATTTTTAAATTTATAATAAGGTTACATAATGTGAGTGGAATAATTGGTGAGGGTAACATTACTATGACTTGATGGTTGAGGTTTGAGGTAGATTTAAGACAACTACTCTAGAGGAGCTCTTTTTGACCAAACAAGTGAAACAATTCCAAAAGATACATAGATGCCTTAGAACTCTTTAGAGAATAAAAAATATTTAAACCCTGAGTACTCACATCTTATTATGTCCTTGGAGTCAAACAAGTACCTTAAAATTGAGACATTGAATCACCTTGAGTAACCTCTCCAACATTCTGATTTGAAGTAGGGTAGAAGTTGTAGGGACTGTCACACTTGTAGTCATACCATGATAGCTTTTAAGAGGGTCACTTAGACTTATATGAAAACCATAGTAATCTCCCAAGGACTTCCTATTTGGTATATTATTATATACAATTTAAGTATTTTTATTGAACATAATGGTGTCTTCAACTAGAAAACTTGCAAACTTCGCTCGAAGTTGTCATCCTTTATCTGTTTGCATGAGGTTTTCATCTTCTATTGACAATTGACGAGTAACACATCCTTGAGAAAATAAATCTTTCTCTTCACCTTCATTTTCATCCTTGAATTATCCTCTCTACCATTATTGTCCATGTACCAAGTTACTATGCACTAAGACCATGGATCTTGTGTTAGAAGTAGAGGTTGGGTTATATGCATTAGATGGCCTATTATACCCTAACATTGATTGATAAGGTGTTAAATTATTTACTTCTTGAGGATATGGGTATGGTTGTTTAATGACTCCATAATATAGATTTAGTTTCCTAATATTAAATTCTAGGGCTTGGATCCTTGCATCTAAATCAATATTATCTTCTACCTTCTTAGGGGAAACTTTATACTTAGTATTTTAACTTTGGACTTGAGAAACACTTGTGTTAGAAATAGACATATTAGGTAGTAAAGGCAAGGACACTTTTGGAGGTAATTTTCCATCTTGTCTTAGGCCATTATAAGCTCTAATGGTAATGTCATATGCTTCAAGTAAAGTGTAACCACCCATGGACTACAACATTATGGCTATGTCAGTAGTAATAGCCATTAAATATGGAGGAAACACAAATATTATATGTGGTCTTATGGGAGGAGGTATCCTATGAAAATTTATTCATAAAATTTAAATAAAGTCATGCATAGTCTCCTTAGGACCCCTTTGAATCACATTAATCTAGTGAATAGGTGATGTGTGATAGCTTTTGTTTTCAATATTTGATGTAAACAACTCTTCAAAATCATCCTAAGTTGTGATACATCCTCCAGGCAATGTCTTGTAGCATTCAAGTGATTTACCTCTAAGGGACATTGAAAATAATCTAGTGATAATGTTGACTTCATTAACATTTTGAAAACTTTAAAAGTTTGGTATATCCATAATATTCTCACTAGGAGTGATATGACCTTCACCATTGAATGTGGGAACACTTTTAGTATCATTAGGGGGTATACCATCATATGTATTGAGATGGATGGGATTTAAATTGTCAAATTATCATAAGGAATGTTGCCTACACATATTATCCTAAAATTCATCTTCACTCTCTTGATCTTATTGGCTTGTAAATCCCTTTTTTTCTTCAAAGGTAAAGATAAGTTGAGGATGTTGAAATTCAAGAGGAAGGTCAAGTTAAAGGAGTGAGTTTATGGGATTGATACCTATATTAGTAGATGAACTAGTAAGGACTATGAAGTATGAACATAAGAAATAATAAAACAATGGTCTAAAACTATATATTACCTCAAATGGAGTTTCCAAATGTTTATTATAACACCATGTGTAGCTATAATGTTGTTCAGACCAACATTCACTTGGACAAGATGTCTTTGAGATAATGGTCCCACTAAGCATGCTAGAATTATTGTCACAAAATATTATACCCTATATTTTATTTTTTAATCTTACTCTAGTATTTTGGTAAGATTTTAATACCTTTAGGCTTGTGGATTTCCTATGATAGAGGTAGACCTCTAGGTTTTAAAGCTAGCTCCCTAGATTGCTCTTTGCTTGCTTATCACCTACACTAATTTCTTGATTGGATTAAAAGGGATGGAAAAAACATGGGAAATAAGTTAATATAATGAATTTAAACACTATAAATACCTCCCCTATACTACCATACCATTTCAATATGAAACATAACCTACAACACTAGTCTCAAAATCTTGAACTACTGTAACATTAGTATTTCAAGCATAGAGGTGATATGCACTAGAAAACTCAAGGTGATTGAATCATAGGTCATATTTTAGACACAAAGGATATGTTTATATTTTAATATATTTAAAAAAACTATCTACACTTCATGTGACATTCTAGAGTGATAACTCTTGTACCAGATATGAAAGGATAAAGAGAAAGCAAGGATATATGCTTATCACTAGACAATTCACTATGCATCACTTCACATACATAGAAAATAATTTTATTAGATAAAAAACTATATTTTTAATATTATTTTAAAGGAAAAATACAACATCAAACTATCCTATATTTTCCATACTAGGTGTGGATTCTATTACAAGAGCCAAAATGGCTTGCATTTACAGAACATGTAAGAAGAGAATAAGATCAAGTGTCACATTAAAATGTGTCAAGTAATGAGGAATAGTTAAATTTTAGAAAAATAAAGTGGAAAATAGAGGTATAGAAGGACTTATTAGAAAAATGTCCATCTAAAGAATAAAAACTCTTCAAAATGGCATAGAGGTCTTTAATTACCTTCTTGAAAACTACCTTCATGATGAGGCATCTCTTGACTGCTCAAAACTAAACTAGGGGAAGGTGACACATGTTCACTACCTTAGGGGATTAGAAACATGCTATTATAGTCAATAGATACATCCCTAACTACTAACCATCTTTTGGATAGTTGTACTCACTATCTATAGTCATTTATTATCCCTCTTGGCCTCATTCTTCATGTTTATCATCCAAGTGACATTCATTTGATTAATAAAATCCATGTAAGACGTTTTAGGACACATGTCTAGGACCTTGTTACCTTCCAAACCATTAGGGGGACCTTAGAAGGATCCAAAATTAGATTTCTCATATTGTCACTTGATAGTCACTTATTATCTTCATTCTCTATCCAAGACTACTTGTGATGAATGATGTAACATATATGTTTCCATTTCCATCTATGGTTATAAATGAATATTTAGAGTTATAAAAATTCTCACTTGACCTTCCAAAATTATTCTCACTCTTAGTTCCCTTCTAGACCTACAATACAATTAAAAAAACATTATTTTAGGCTTGTCTATATAAGTAGGGTATAGATTAGTTAGGTGGGAAGGATCATGGGAGAGTCCTCCAAAATTCCAAAACACTTTATTGAAAAAAATTCCCCTCTTAAATTCATATCCATTTGTATTTCCTCCATTAGTTATTAGACAAGGGTTTATGAGGGTTTCTAGTGATTTAGATTGTTAGTAATTGTTTATAAAAATTGAACTTTAAAACTCCCAACAAATCTCACTAATTGTGAGCCTAATACCCTCCTAAAATATACCCAACTCCTTGGGTTACCATGTAATCATTAATTATATATGTGAGTGTTTGAAGATGTTCTTTCAAGCTTGAGAGTGCATTATGGGTACCCATGAGGTGATTTTAGGCAAAAAATGACACCTTTGTGATATTCCTATGCAAATAAATGATTCAAGATCATACTATATCTTTATTTTAATGTTATCGAATATACTAGAATGGTCATATGGTTGTAGAAAAATAATTGATCATTGTTAGAGCTTAGGCCTAGTCTAGGCCTAATAGGCTTGACTATATTCCTTAAGATTTTGACCACCTGTGAGTGGCTCTACTAATTATGGGTGTTTATCAACTTTCATTCACCTTCAAACTAGACTAAATAATCATTATATAGTGATCCTAGAGACTACCACTTAATCAATTTATCATTCACATATTTTGCCTAGAACTTTGGACTATCTATGAGTGCCCTCTATCTGAGACAAAAAAGAGGGAATTTACCCTATTTACTCATCCAAGGTGAAGTCATGGAAGGATATAATAGGTAATGAGGACATTTTATGAAAAATTACAATGTTAGCTCACTATTGTAGTGTTTTCAACATCACAATTTTTTAATATAGACTTATAGAGTTGATGATTGTGTGTGTTTTTAAGAAACATCAAGATGAGTATATAGTTAGAATAATCCTTGCTCTATTTTCCTTCTTCTAGGAAAATATAAAGTTGTCCCTAGAAAAATGAGAGTGATCCTAGAATGATTAATTATTCATCAACCTCTACTAACTCTCATAGATTGCTCCTATCATTAGCCTAAGATAATCAATCTATAATTAGGTTATGCCACTTGTAGATGACAATTATGGAAAGTTTAAATACACTCTTTAGATGATCACCTATGCCATATGAATGTTCCTTACTCCTTGATTTGCCCTTATCTCGTTAGTTCATTTCCACTTCTCATGAATAATTATTCCTATACGTTTTGTTCCTTGTTTCTCACCATCAACGCTATGGTCTGCATATTGACAGTGGATTCTCCATTGGATAAACCATGGGATCTTCCTATATGTGATCATAGGGCTTGACTATTTTTATTTACCCCCTTGGTTCCATATTGAAGTTAGTAATAATATTCAATAGTTTTTAGGTCCCTCTTAATCCTAAACACCATATATCCATTCAAATTATAGGTCATTATTATGTTATAGGATCATTTTAGCTTCAAGTACTATAGATTTCATTAAATGCCTATAGTAGAAACATTGGGAATGGAAACTTCTTTATAGTACCTTCTCATGTCAAAAAGACCATTTTATTTTGTGAAGGAATTTCCATTATTCTTGGGCTACATGATGGAAAAACTTAGGCTATTCCAAGCCTCAATAAATTCTACCATAATATTTCACTGAACATGGACAAAACTACAATTTAGATAAATTAAGGTAATTTGTACCGAAATGTAACTTTCTAACTTGTAGACATGGTTATCAAGTTTTCCTACGTGAAATAATCTCACCATTTACATTTGATATTATCCATTCTCCCAAACCTTAATGAATTTTTAAAATAAGTCCTAAGACCTTCATTTAAACTCCATCAGACCTCTGTGGAAGCTACCTATAGATGTCATTATAGGATACAAGACAATGTGTGGTGAATTGGTTTTGTAACCAATCTTAAACCTCTTTAAATAGTTCAAATTGATTGTTCAGACTTTAAAAGTGTCTTCAACACCTTTAAGTGTTTTCATCCCATCACCATGCCTATTCAAATCTCCATTTCACTTGACTATAGGTGGATGTTATAGGGTATTTGACTATACTTATGTTTCCAAATGTGTTCTTCATCAATGTTAGTCTTTGGGACCAAACCTATAAAAGAATAACTTGATCACTATGTAGTGGGAAATTAAAAATAACATATTACCTTGAATTACTATTGTTATGAAGGTCAAAATATGGATGTAAGCCTCTACAAATGATGTAATCTATATGCATACTAGAAATGGAGTCCTCAACTAATAATGTGAGATAGTTTTGCTCATTGTTTCATCTTCACACATGAAAATAGAATTGGAAAATATGTGATAAGGGTGGAAATGCCTATTAATATCATGTATAGAACTTAAATTACATAAAATTATCAAAATAGAAGAGAAAACATGAGGTGATGTGGACGAGTAAGTAGAAAATAAGAGTTAACACTCTTAGAAATGTTTCATAGAGGATGGTGGACCAAACCTACAACTATTTACATGGATTTGTAGTATACAACAAGTACTAACACCCACCAAGTTTCATTATCTAACTCACTTCCTCATGTCTGTACCATGCAAAGATTAATTAACCCTTTTTGATTGAAAGCAAGAGTGAGGGAAAGATAGAATGGTTTTTTTACCATTTTCAAGACTATAAAAGCTTCCCAAGCATAGGAATGAAATTAAGGGTCTTTTAGGGTTAATTTTAATTCTTTCACATGTGTTAGGACTATCTTAAAATTTGTATAAATTACCAAACTCTCATTTTTTTAGATAAACTTCTTTTTATACATTAAACCCTATAGTTTGTCACCTCAAAATAATCTCTGTGACATCTAACTGACACATAGATAGTGAATGACATTTTAAACACACTTATTCCCCTAAGGAAACTATATAAATCTAATAAATAACCCAAAATGACTGCTACATGACATAATACCAACTATACAACTATGACAAATCTAAATAACATTAGAAATGATCTCATTAAAACCATTAGGGACATGTACACCCTAGTGGACCGTAGGACAAGTTTAAAATACATAGGGGTTGACCTAATTTGAATTATGGTCAAATTAATCAACACCAACCCTTATAAACAAAAAATTTGCATTAGAACCCCTCTAAGCTTGTGTATAGTTACTAAACACTCATGATCTCATTAATGTCTAGGGAATGTCTTTAAGACTTGTAAGAATGTCATTATGTGTTATAGAGCCTAATTGTGAATCTATTGTGTCATGGTTGCCTTGAGTCTATTTAGTGATGTGACATTAGTTTTAGTGATCTTAGAGTGAGAGATGATTAAGTCAATATGTCTTATGAGGGTCTAATTGTGTTTTAATGTCATTATCCATGTTTTGATCATTCAAACATTTTCAAGTTTTCATAAACCCTTTAAAAATCCTTTTAAGACCCTTAAATGCCTCATATGGGTCAACATGCCTTATAAATATTTGGATAAAAATAATATTCTAGTTTTTATTTTCTTAAAAGAGTCTTGAAAATGTCTTATTCTCATTTTATTTTCATGGTTATACATTTCATATCCTTAAAGGCCCATTTCAAAACATATTTCCACTTCCCACCCACCAAGTGGAACCCACACATCCCAAAATGTGTCTCTCAAACTCCCCCTACCATATATTCTATTTTAAAGAATTAGTCAACTCATATTTCATTTATATTTATCCTTCAATGCTAGATCAAGGTCAAAATTCTATAGAAAATGTAGGAAATGGAGTGTTTTCATGTGTTTCTTACAGTTGTACAGACTTGTATCATTAGTCCATACACAATAGAGTCAAACATTGTAGGTGGGATCATGGTAGGTGTTTTAGAGAAAATTAAAGGTATGAGGATTAAAAACAATCTCGAAACTGACCCTTGTACTGCATTGAGCTCCTTTGTAGCCAAAGACAACCCTTTAGGTTTGTGGATGGTACAGGCACGAGAGACAAGATGGAAGTCTAAAATTTTGGGAAAAGTAAGGGACCTTATATATATATTCCATATTTGGTAATTTTTTCTTAGTTTGACTCTCCCTCTTTTACGAATAATCACTAACAAGGTAAGGCACTCATAATGCCTTCTACATCCAAGCAAGGTACCTATTTTCTTTTTTTTTCTCCTTTATTAATCATGGTGATAGAGAAATGGAAGATATGAGATATTTTAAAGAATATAAATCACCTTACCATACCATTCTCCAAAATCATCTCACATGTGTGAAGGTATATGAGATAATCAATCCTCTTATTCCTATGTAAGTAGGCTGTAGATAATGCTATCCTTGCAACATAGCCTTCAAGGCATGATATTGTAAGTGTATGATGTTATTTGAGGTGTTTTATACTCTCCAAAGCATATATATGTCAACAAAATGACAAGTAACCTCTTTATGGCCATACCTTTAATGTAATGGTCATGTTTATGGTTGTTATATCCTTTACAAGCAAGAACAAAGTTGATGTGGATATGTCATTAGTTGATTTTAGAATGTATATATACCTTAACCTTGAGTCATATTGGTGATACATTTGAAATATTATGCTCGTTTTTAACATATAATTCTATGCACCTACATATTCCAAACAATCCTCATCTAAGAATTTAAAGGCCTTTATATAGGCTAAAAGCATGGAGTTTTGACTGAAAGGTATACATGAGGAATATATTTAAGACATTAATAATCCTTAATAATTCATGTGCACCTATGGATATGTATGAAAATATAGGTATATAGGGTCCATCAAGTTCACTCTAAGAGAAAATAATACTCAAACTAGGCCTAGAATTGTTACTTATAAACTTGACTATGGTTGAGGAGAAATGTTAAGAAATAAACTCTATTTTTAGGGAAATGAAGGTAGAAAAGAGTCATGAACATGATGCTACAATTTTTAAGAACATTAGAGTTTCAAAATTCCATCTCCAAATGGTTACCTACACATAGTCAAATTAGCTAACTCAATCTAGACCTTGACGAGACATTGAATATAGATATAAGGTTGAGGAACTCTATCAATATGAGGGAGATTTTGGAGATTTCCAAAGATTTTAAGAGAATATAAAAATATAAATAATATTACCATGTCACCTAAGGATTCGAGGAGGTATCAAGTCACCTTTTGAGTGGAGTATACTCAGTCAGAGGCCTGAAACAACACCTACAGGCTTGACTATAAAAAGAAGGCATTTTAAATTATAAATATATTACCAATAAGTCTTAAAGAGTGTGAGGAAAAAATATGAATAAATTTTCAAGGATAAGTTTAATTATAAGAGGTAAAGTTTTTCATGAAGGAAATACTTATCTAGTCATACCTACAAACAATCAAAAGTCAAGGTCATTAACTTTAGATAGTGTCTTGAGATTTGCATTTGAAGTGTGATAAAACACATTTGGTAAAGAGAGTGTAGAGTTGGAAACACTTGATAGGGTAATTAATAATATTTATCAAAAAATTTATGAGTAATGGGAAGCATTGAATGCTATAGAGAGATTAATGGCCTACTTAGCCCATTAGGCCTAAGATGGATATATGTAGGGATATGCATATAAGTTAGAGAGTCATACATGTACATGTTTTTGGTATACTATAAATTTAAATCATCCATGAGAAGAGTGAATATGGAATAGTAACAATTTTTTTAGCGAGAAAACCTCTGATGATATAAGATACCCACCTTCTTCTACAATCCATGTAAGTTTGAGTGAGAACTATAGGTAGGGTTTCAACTAAGAAGATGAAAGTGCCCAAGACCTTATATTATGATGGAAATGGAGAAGGATAAAATATTATTATCCTTATTTATAGGGCTCTCCATATTGATATGATGACTTAGTTCTCTAGGACACTAAAGGAGCCTTGATAGCCCAAATAGGCTTATCAGGTCTAGATAGACCTGAACTAGCTTGTGCCTAAACTAAAGACCTTTTGATTAATTTTTGGATTGGTTAAGATCTAATGGAATAATAGGAAGGTTTATTAATGATAGGAAACTTAGGTAAATAGAGAAAAGGTTTGAAACCTAACCCTATGATTACATAGGCATGGTTTTTACCAAACAATAAGACTGTTGTATAGGGATATAAGGAGTAGAGTAGGTGAAAGGATTGGCCTAAGGGTGTTGTCTACTCTTAGATAATCAATATAATTTCAAACCCTACCAATTATATAGTGGATATTTAAAGGCATATTCATATCCCACATCACTATTTTAGACACTTAGACTAAAACTACCACCTATAGCCAGTCTCATAAACCAATGGAAATAGAGTGGAGTTGTTGTAGATGGGGAAATTATAGAAGGTTACAATATAGGTTATGAAAGTGTTATCATGATGTTTATTATATAGATTCATATACAAGTCACTTAGAACTTTGAGACTTTGTTAAGGCTAATTAGGCCTAAAATCTTATCTTAGGCCTAGAAACCCCACTACCATTTTGGGGTACATTCAGAACCTCATAATTAAATACAATGTTAGGATAAAGTATAAGAAGATAGTACATGACCTAGGAGATATGTTTTAAGCAAATAAAATCATGTATGAGGGAAAATTTAGTATTGAATACTAACTCAAACTATATAGTTTAGGAAGCCAATTTTTGACATTATTTTAGATTATTATATCTTCCATGGAAGGGAGGATCAAGGCAAAGGATCCTTAGAGAATTTTGGAAACATTTTATACTTAAAATCCATGAAATATTGAGCTAGATTTAGGGGCAAAAGTCTATGAATAAATGATAAGACTATAGACATGTCTAAATGACCTATAATAATCCCAAGGTTCACCATCTTACATTCATATCTTTGACACCAACTACATGGGAACCTAAGATTGCATAGGTTTTCAGGGGATCTATGGGAAAAACATCCATGACCATAAGTTTGGGATTAGAGGTCTCATCTTTATGAACCATTGTTAAGATGGTAGACATTAAAAACCCTAATTAAACCCTAAGATAAATAATAAATAAGGAAAATGGTGATAATTTCACTCAAACACTTTTTAATGACCCTAATAACACCTGAAACAAAAAGTGTAATTAGAAGAGACCCTTCCCATAATACTAGTTTATATGGATATTGTACATAATTATTAGAAAAATATACTTTTCAAAGTTTTTAGAGTTTTTAATAGTCCATAACTATTTATAAAATTTAAAATCATTGGAAGTGAAGTTTTGGAGCTTATTTTGTCTCCTCAAGTCATTATATGTTCAAGACTATGGCTGTAAATACCTCTACAACTCTCCTCCAAATAACCAGTCTGTAGATATGAGAAAGGAAGTGGCCCAGTCCCCTACTTTGGTAAGGTTACAAGTGTGAAATAATAAAAAGGGATCATGTCATTATATGATACATATTTTCAAGCATAAAAATCAATTATATATAGATTTTAAAGGTCTCATACATGATTTTCATGGCCATTTAAACATAAAAACCATATAACTAGGCCTAGTAGCCTACTAGGCCTATTTCGTCAATAAAGAAAGCTAAAGAATGGCATAGGGAAAATATTTAAGGAGTTAAAACATAGATATTATTCCATGTAACTTATCCTTAGGTGGAAATTAAATCACATTCCATTGTCTTAATGGATAAATAAGATAGTTTCTTGACTTGGTCAATATGTTGAAAAGAAGGAGAGGCTATTATGTGTTTATGATGACTTAGTTACATCTCATTAATGTTTTAACTTGTAGAAAGAGGAGGGATTTTACCCAAATAGTGGTATTATTAATGATTTAAGATAATTTTTAAAATTCAACCACATTTTCCACCACCTCACCTCAATGCTTAAGGGGTCATTAATGAGCATCAATGCATGGAAAATCATTTGGGAGGTTTTTATGACTATAATAGCTATTTTATAACTAAAGTTTGAGTTGACTATGGTTATTTATTAAATTTTACTCTCACATACACACCATTCTCCCCTCTTTCTCCTTCCCTTTTTATATATATTCAGGCCTTAAGGCCTTGATTTGTATCCTTCACTTGGGTATGAGGGAACTCTACCTAGTTCTATAATTGTAAACCTATTGGGCTAATGAATAATACTGTTGTAGCTTATCCATTATTTTTTTATAGTGTTTATATTATTTTTATGATGTGATAAGTGATATAAATCTTCCCTTATCATGTTCTTATCACACCTTTATATTGATAAGTTATCTTATGTAGGTTGTATAAATTGTCAAAATTTGATGATCATGTTTGCAGTGTAATCTAGTTGGAAGTGCCTCAAGATATATCTCTCATCCTTGACCTCCAAGTTATATTCACTCATTAGGACCTTTATATAAAATATCATTACTTAAGATTTATTAGAGATAATGTATTAATTCATTTCTATTTTACTAATGTGTTAGGAGTCTAAATTGAGTGTATTAATGTTTACAATGGTGTATCACCACCCCTTATATTAGGTTTCTATAAGGAAATTATATCCATTTTCACCTAAAAAGTAATAGGTATTATTAAACTAATCTAAATAAATGTACTAAGGGAGCTAGCCCCATAATATAGAGGTTTGGTCTTGTGATAAGGTCACCCATAGCCTTTAGTCCATTCCCATATTTGTCCACATTTGAAGTAGAATTGAACACTCTCCTTCATAGGGTGTAACTTGATTCACTAATAACTACATCAAAAAATTATGTTGATGGAGCTTACAAGTAATGGTGTTGTAGTATTTATCTCTATTCACACATAGAAAATTCTTGATCTACCCTAACATTACCCACATGTAGAATAATTAAATCACAAATAAATTTTAAATACTTTTTATTTTAGACATGCATCTCCATAATATAAGTAGCTTAAATTCATGTTTGTCCTCTATGTTGGATTATTGTTACTCTATGAGTATAGATTCGGTATGTAACCTCCCTTCCCCAATCTTCCCTACTAGGAAAAAGATTAATTGTATCATGCTTCCATCCACCCTATTTGGGAAAATAACTATGAGATTATAATTTACTTTGAAAAAACCATTGTTTTTGGATCTATTTACCCTACTAGGGAATCTTCATTGTGTTGATGATTATAACCACCTTTAAGAAAATCATTATTTTCCTCTCACTATGTTAATGATTATAACCACATTTGGGATAATAATTATCATTTTCCTTCACTATTGGATGATTTTTCATATAATTAATGATTATAAATAACTTTGGCTAAATAATTATTTTTATGTACCCTGCTAGGGCATCTCATTGTGCCACTAATTATAACTGCCTCTAGGTAAATCAATATTTTCACACCTATTACCTATAGGTTTTATCATTTCCTTCTTTTTAAGGGAATGTTCACCAACCTTATTTAATACCTACTCCATCAAGGGGACATCCAAGGATTATCCATTACCTTCTGCAACATTGGCTAAGGCATTTAAAATAATTTCCATTCTCTGAGAAGATGTTATTGAGCCTATATCTTGTAACATATTTTTGAATAGGGGAAAACTATAGACACCCCATTTTAGCTACAACTATGTTCTAATCATATTTTATATTGATTTATACCAATCATTAAAAATCAAGCCTAAGAATCACTAAATATCCCAATTTCATCCACACATCAGATATTAGTGTTTGAAATCATGTTTAGGCATCCCTATTTGGGGCATTATCTTATACACAATAGTAAACCTCTCATGATTTACCTCGAGTCAACTTGTAACCTATAAAATTGATGGTTTGGCAACTTGACCCATTAAATGGGGCACTTGAACAATTCCTAAAGTGCAAAACTGATAAGAAAAATGAATTAACTAAGAAAATCAAATTAAATTCCTATGTGAAATTTCCATGTGCAATTGTGAAAATGAATTTTGTAAAAATGAAATTTCAATAAAAATGAGTTCATGATGATGAAATCATCTTCAAATTCAAGTAATTGGAAATATCTCCCCTAAATCCTTAAATTTATAAATGGAGAGACATGCTTAATAAATGGGATCTCTATCCTAAATATTAACTGCTTATCCCCTCCTTAACTCAACTAGGGTTAGTCTAAACTCAACCATGATTAACTCTAACCTAAATACACTTGGGTTACAGTTAGTTTGGAAGGATATAAATATATTTATTCACCAATTTTAAAAAAAAATATTTTAGTGTAATGTTATGATTCAAGAATACCTTCAAATTCTCTCTTTATAGTGTTATAATGCTCATTTATTAGAAGAGAGAGCCAAGCGAAATCCAAGTCCAAGACCAACATTTCCTAGGTGATAATGAGAGATGATGCAAGGAGAAACATTTAGAAATGTTATTTGATCACACAACTGATCACACTCCATGGAAAACATACAACTCTTGCTCTCAATGAAGGTAAATATTTTTTATTTCATATTTTATTGATAATTACTTGTATTGTTCTCTTGTTTCTTAAGTGTTTAAACTTGAGGTGTTAGTTTTATTAGTGTGTTTTTTTTGTTTTAATCATACTAAAATGATACTAATATCCCCTCTTATATTTCTATTGATCACACCCATCACACTCAAGATTCCTTGAGTAGTGATCATTCCAATTACCATGTAAAATGGGATTACTTATTAGATTTATACACACCCACATAAAATGCCTTTTGTGGACTATAAATTATCATTAAAATATTTGATACAAGCACTTCTCATGTTCCTTCTATTTAATGGATCATTTTTTAACACTTTTCAAATCCAAAATAAATACAAAAATTTAAATAAAACATAAAGCATTAAAATGTTAAAAAAAAAAAAAAAACCAAAACCTTAGCATGACATGATTACCAAATTACACTATTTACATATGTTATTTATCACATGATTTTTATATTTCATATTATTTTCATATACACATGAATTTCACAATATATGAGTGTGATGTAGGACATACAAGTTACACATGGACATATAGATATTAGACTTCCTCTACCCAATGGTCATGTTGATACTAGGGGCATCTTGTTCCATATGTTTCACTATTATAAGTTATGTCTTTATATGTCCACTCTATAATTTTGATATACATATATTTATTACATGTATTACTATTTACTTATATCTTACATAGTGTTACATGGATATGATATTATATTATGATGTGGCATTGATACATATGGATGGTGTAGACTAGTTTAATTTTTTTATGCTCCATTTATGATGTTAATCTCTTTCGTGATTTGATAATTTTTTCCTTTCTATTATGTGTGGCCCTTGTCCTTTGTTGTATGTGACATATTTATGTCCCTTGCATATGGCCCTAGGCTTTGTTTTTTTGTGACATATGTTTTCCCATTATTTATGAGATATTTATGTCCCTTGCATATGGCCCTTGGCCTTATTTTTTAATACATATTAATGTCCCTTACTTGAATTTTTTTTATGCCACTTACATTTGGCCCTTGGCTTTGTTTTTTATTATATACTCATGTAAATTGTATGGGATCATTGGCCTAATGTGTGAGAATATAACTTGAGATTTTTATGTTCATTTATATTACTAGCACTCAATGGTGCCATGATCTATATCATGAATCCTTACTACATAGTCTTATTTAGTTATTTATCTATGGTTGTAACTACTATGTGCTTCATTGATACATTTATCTATACATGAAACTTATGTGACCTACATTACATATGTTAAAATATATTATTTTATTGACATGTACATTATTATTATGATATAATTTATGAATGTTCACATGATTATACATGATAGTATCTTTAAATATTACATGATACAATTAACTCTTTTTTTCAGATATGTGACTCGTTGGACACATCCCTCATCTCAAAATGGGGGAATTATAGTGGGATTTTCATAGAGATATATTCCTCCATAGACATAAAATTAGATTAGAGGATAGATTTTAGAGATTCATAATGGTTCATATATAAGATGTTTCAGTCACATGATATATATTATAACATCAATATATATTATGGGGACATATTCCATGAATATTCACTCACTTTAAATACACATGAATCCAAATTCATACACACTTGGGTGCATATGCAAGGGCATATATAGTTATTTTATAGGAACATGAATTATAATTTTTTACATATACACACATTTTATATATAGGTTTTTAGATTAAACATATAAATTCATAACATTATATATCAATTAATGCATATTCATGGGTTGTAATAGTATTTCATGACATATACACACTTTCATATTCATGAGTCATTACACTAGTTCATGCACATAAACAACAATATAATTTAAAATTGAGTGAGAAACTATGTCACTACATATCACACTTATCAAACATGTGTTCATTATGGGGACATGAACATTGATAAATATATTTGTATCATGTATTTTATTCTACATTGAGTGAACTTGATTTAAACTATATAATCAAACATGTTTTCACGATGGGGAATGATCACTATTCATTCCCTTTCAATCATGTATTTTATTTTACATGGATTAAATAAGATTGACATCATAAAATATAATCTAAAATACACATGCAATGGTTTATTTAGTTTATTTTAGTGAACCCATCATGAATTTTCCTCTTTATTTTCTATCTAGTTATTTAGGTTATTACAGTGTGTACTTCACCCCACATTCTTTAGGTTAGGGAATGTTTAATCCCAATACAAGGGCTTATATAGTTACTAAAATTTAGGTCATGATCACACCATCTCTCCATGTGATTTATCAAGGAGTATTTTTTTCCAAGGCTTCAAAAATAAAGTGTCATCTCAAATAAGTTTTAAGGGCAACATGGTTTTTACCAAAACACAAGTGTAGTCCTTCCTTGTGTCACAACCTTTTAGTTAGGCACCAAAAAACTAAAAGTGTTTTTTTAATTATTATATTTATTTAAAAATACAATAAAAGGTTGATTAAACATACTTAAACCATTAAACACACATTCAAGTGTTAATTAGAGATCTATCTTCAATTTGAACATAAAGACAAATTACCCTATATTATCCTTGACACTCTTATGTAGTAGAATTTCAAGGATCATTGTTTCTCTATATGAACATGTTGATAAAGAGATATAAGTTCAATAATACTTACTGAAACCCTAAAAAATAGGAAAACACACTTCAAATTATTAGGGATGGATAAGTTCTTAGGTATCTTGAGCACAAACATTCCCTAAACTCTAAATAATGAGAAAGATAACAACTCATAAGAAAATCCCATCTAAGAAAAATATAATCCCACAACAATCCCTAACCACATGGAAGATTTAAAATATCCAAAAACAATGCTCAATACCTCTTCATCCATGTGAATACAAAATTACACACCAATCACCTTTATGTATTTACCACATTCAAACTATAATAGATTATGGTTATAATATCTCAAGGTTTTTATTAACTTCATTAGAGGCTAATGTTTGGAATATATTAATTTAAAACCAAAGGAAACATTTGTCAATGAGGATGATTAGTTCCATTCCTATGGCTTAAAATTCAAGAGCTAATTTCATATTATTATCTTGATTACTTCTTAAGCTTATGAAGAGATTGGTTAAGTGGCCATTGATTAAATTCTTTATGCTAGTTTCAATTATTGGGATTAAGGAAAGGAGATTAGGTCAATTTTAATCAATAATTATACTTATTAATTAACCCAATTAGGCATTGAATCGTTTTCCCAAAAGTATAATTTCTCAACACTAAAATTTCATAAAGATGTGGGATAATAATCATCTCCAACTATTTACTCATTATAAGTAAAATCTCAACCAACCATTTACATTATAGAAGTATAACAATCACCTAATATAGAAAAATCAATAATAAATAGTTTTATATAGAAACATTAGTCATATAATGTCTAAAATCTTGTTTTGTGATAGTTGGGAGACTATAATCCCCAATTATGATGAATCGGTTCCATACACTACTATGAAGCTAAATATGAACTCAATAGGGAGGAGTTTCATCCATAATTAAAAATTAAGCTCTACAAGAACTCATGTTTGGAATTATTTGAGTATAAATAAGTACACTTCAATACAAACAAGCATTCTTTATATAATGATACATGTGTCAGATATATTGACATTACAAAGTTACTAAAAATCAAGGATTAATATACTTTTTACAAAATAGAATAAAAATGCCTCTAAATGAGATCAATATAAATCACACTAAGGTAGATAACCCAAAAAGACATCCAAAATTCTATAGATAGAATTCATAAAAATAATTTACAATAAATAATTATTTCTTAATTTAATGAAACTAATTAAAACTAAAATAGATCCATATTTAGTAAGTAATCCATAATAGTAAAGCATTCAACATGACTATTACCTACATCATTTAATTATATTAAAATAGGTCAGCTAATTTTGGCATTCTTATTATTCCCTATCTAAAATAATGAACCTTAAACCGATCACGTTAACATGGTAAAATAATGCAAACAATGGGGATTATGGTTACAAACTTCCTAGTATGTATACCTTAAATCCTAGGACATCTTGACTTATATACATATTCAAGGTTTAAAAACTATGTAAGTTACATGTGACAAATATTATAATAGTAACTCATTCTATTATGAAAATAAATTAATAGTATTCTAAAATCTATAGAATATTGTGTGTGTCAATACTTTGTAGTGAGTATTTGTAGAAAACCATGTTGCACAAACACTATTTTTTAGGAGCACCTATGTTACCACCTATGTAATTATTTTCATTTATATTCATATTTATTTAATCTAATAAATCACCATAAATCATAATTTATTAGATTCACCAACATTAGATACCATGCTATTAGTTTTTATGTTTCAAAAATAGTTAATAATAATTTAACTAGTATAATAGAACATGATTAAAATTTCCTATGGTCAACTCATACAAAAGATTAAAATAACTCATATTTTTAAATCAAGTATTAAAACCTCTATGAAACCCAATTTTCACTTGATATGCATAATTCACATTTATTTACAATCATCAAGTGAATTTATAGATATAGGAGAAATTATATAAGATTCAAGCTCAATCTAATATTTCATAAAACTCAATGCATAAGAAGTAACATGTCCCAATGTTCAATGATTTTCTTATAGTATATACTTAAGGGTTATACATATACAATTTAATCCTTCAATAAAGAAGGTACAGCCAATATAGTTTTATTTAATTAGCTAGATGGAAATTTTTGATAGTAAATTCATCACAACACAAAAAAAATATAACCTTTTAAAGAATTTAATTTCTACCTTCCTTTCAACATCTATAAAAACTATGAAATTCTAAGTGTTTACATCCATATTCAATAACCAAGACATACTAGTATTTTAATTGGTCAATAAATCATGCAATATAATTCTATGGTCCCATGGTTAATATACAACATCTACTAAGTGAACCACACTACCTACCTGCTCTTTACCAATTGTATAAAACTTTATGTAATATGTAGTACAGTTTTACACCCCTATCAAAATGTATTTTTAGTAAATATTAATTGTTTAAACAAGGAATAGATTTAGATTTTCAAATACCATGCTTCATCAAGTAAAGGAACGACTCATAACCGAGTGAAATTTTAGATCATTGCATGACTTGTTACTTGAAATATATCATATAATACACTAGTATATAATAATAATAGGTCATAGAGATATTTTATTCACTAACAATTTATCAAAATAACATACAACTTATGATTTTATACTTTAAAAATAGATGTGCCCATTTTCCTTATCCATTTACACTAACTATGAGAGTCTTCTCAATACTCATGAAGATATGGCCACTAAATTTAACTACTATAGATGGTCAAAAAAATAATCCCATTTAGAATAGATTGAGCTATCTAAATTTATACAACCATGTGTAAATAAAAGGTCATCGAAACATCTTTTAAAAAAATTAGAAACCCAAATAATTAAAGCATTTTTTTGACCAATTTCCATCCAAACATTCTTGACAAACATATATTACACAATGACTTCGAAATAATTTCTAGACTGACATCTTTGAATCATTTTGTTAAATATATAACAAGTAATGACTTTAAGAAATTTTGTCAAACATTTTAGAAATAACCATCCTTGACAAATATATATCAAACAATTTCATTAAATCAATTTCCAATGAAACATATTTGAATCATTTTGTCAAACATATAATAAACAATGTCTTTAAGACATTTTTTCAAACATTTTCGAGTCAATCATCCTTGACAAACCTATATCAAATAATATATTTACAGCAATTTCTATCTGAACATGCTTGAATCATTTTGTCAAACATATAACTAGTAATGTCTTTAAGACATTTTGTCAAACATTTTCCACCCAACCATCCTTGACAACCATATATCAAACAATGAATTTAAAATAATTTCCATAAAAATATCCTTGAATAATTTTTTCAAACATATAACAAGAAATGTATTTCAAACATATGTCAACTAAAGTAGATAAGTCATTTCCCCAACATATAGTAGCCAAACATTTTACTATAAAGTATGCATCTACTACTTTAATCTTTTATATTTGATTCCCTATATATCAATTTATTATTCTAAGAGATTTTGATGCTAAGATATGAAAAAAATAACCAAAATGAAAACTAAAATATGATGCCTTAACTAAATAATTTCTTAGGATGAAAAAATAATGCTTCTCTATTTTTATTTTTATTTATATATTTTTAATAGGGTCTAATATTAATATCTTATAATTAACATCTCTTTTAATTTCTCAATATCTTCTTATTAATAGACATATTTTTAATTGAATACTTATAAACTTTGGGATATAGGTTCACATAGAGTATTTAAATCAACCCAAGGGTCATGATAGGCTTATAGGTGGCTAATTCCACCATTTGTAGGTCTAAAAACTAGACTTGTGATTATCTTAAATAAAAAACCTATGTCATGTTCTCACTTGAACACTAATGCCTTACTTATTTTGGTACAAGACCCACTATATTTTATGTTATTTACAAATGGATCTAATGCTCAAAATAGAGAGTTAGTAAGGAAAGAGTAAACATGCCTAGGTTTGAGTCCCAACTCATCCTTATTTCTCCTTTCTCTTTTATTCCACCTCAAAAATTTATCCCAACAACTTTGAATTTATCAAAAACATAGCATTACTCTTCTCTTATTTTTCCTTGTGTCTATTATTTTCATTTTCCATTTATTATTCTATTTCCATTTCTTCTCCATGTTATCCATGACCTCAAGTTTCTCATCATAGGTCTTAAATACAATAATGTATGTCCCTTTTATTGCCTTTAGATCATAGTTCCACTATCATTTTCCTTGCATGGTGGTTGCATATCAAACCCTACCATGCAACTCCTCTCCAAAAGGTGAAGTTATCACCAAAAATGATGGCAAAACCTATGTTTTATCTCAAAGACTTAAAAATGACTTAAATTTTGGTTTTACCTATGCATGAAATTATTCATGCCCATTTTTAAAAATTTCAACTAAATATAACCTTCCAAAAATAATTCATACCTTTTTTCAACCCATGATAAATAGTATTTTAATCATTATAAACTACATAGTAAAACGTATCCATTTTTATTTTTTCTCTATGCAATAATTAAATTCTTTGAAAATGATGGATGTAAGATTTAATCTTCACTAATGATTTCATTTCAACCATGGTTAAGTCTCTTGACCACCATACTTAATAGGATCATGATAGTGGACACACACACACACACACACACACACACACACACACACACACACACACACACACACACACACACACACACACACACACACACACACACACACACACACACACACACACACACACACACACACACACACACACACACACAAACACACACAGACACACACACAACATTAATAATATGATATTTATTTAGGTTAGAATTATCAAATGATTAAAAAATAACTGGATCTTACCAATGATGACCTCATGATCTAAAAAAATACATCTAAGATAATCTTTACATAATGGTATCTCAACCATTGAGATAAATGGAACCATACACTCTAAAATAAAATATCATCTTGGGCTAAAATCATAAAAATAATTAAAATAATATATTAATATTTAAATTAATGTAATAATCATATCAATAAATTACTCATGATCGCATATAAATTAGGCCTTATTAGTTATGTTTTATGATTAAGATCACCAATGAGTGCCTTTATCTCAACATAAGTCAAAAAGGGATGTAACATCCTTACCCATTAATAAAGACATCATACCAATGTCTTATCCAAACTATAATTGATTATAAATAAATAAAATAAGTTTTATAGATAATTTTCTAAAAAATATTCCAACCGTATTGTTGATCAGGCTGTACTTTTGGAATTTGAATTTTCAAATTTTGGATGCATCATTTTCATTTATTTTTTTATCAATGGAAATGAACAAGTTCATTTTACTAATATTAATCTTATTTTATTCATCCAAAACTCTTAACCTTTTCCCTACAATACTTGACTAATTTGTATGTTTGTTTTCCATAAATACTAATATCTATAAAGTATTCCCCTTCATATGAACATCAAATGTATAGAGGATATTATTAAAAAAAGCCAAAAAGTGTCCTGGGAGAGTTTAACCACTCATCCCTTAGGCATACCTAAAATTTTGATCTCCCAAAAAAGGTAAACATTTCTTAATGCAACATTTAGTGATTTCATAAAAAATAATCACATCACTTATATTATTGAACTAACCAAGCGTCAACTCAATTTATCAGTACAAAAATAAATTATGACAAACTCAAAATATATAAACATACATTTTAACATATAAAATAATAAATGTATCCACATGATATAAATATGTATAATAAATGTTCTTTGTAGCCTCAGTTACCTTTATAAAATCATAAAATGGTGTTTATTTTTATAAATTTATTAGTATCATTATTGAATCAACTAGACATTATTGAATCAACTCAATATTGTTGAATACCGCAACAATGAAATTAACCACTACTAAATGGTGCAATAAATTAATTTATAAAAATGTTTATTACTTCATTGAGTGATTATCTCTCAAATAACTTTAATTATATAATTATTTTTTAGTTCTAATAAGCTTTTACTAAGCAAAAATTCATAATTCAGATATTTCCTCTACCTTCTTCTCACCATAGGGAGTGATTCACCATACATATCCCCATTGGGGGTGATTCTTCCATTCTTAAAGGCTCATATAAAAATATCATAATAGTGTGTGGTACAATCACTATCACATACAATAGTCATAAAAACCATGTAATATGTCCTTTATATATTATGACATCACATAAATGCATGTGAACTAGAAGGTACAATGAATAGACAATGTATACAACTATAACATTACTTTAGCCAAAGTTCTCATTATAGTTATCAGCTACCTATTGATTCTAGTCCACACACATAATCTATTAAATATATCACCCTAGACTTTAATTGACAATGAGTAATTATATATAATGTGGAGGATGACTTAAGAACTAATAATACAATATTAAGGAACTATACATATGAATACATCTAGATAATTCAAATGTTTGTAACATAATTTAAGGAGGTTTTAAACAAAGGATTGAGGATCATAATAAATTTAATATAAAAAACACAACTACCTCAAATAACTTATTAAATAGTTGCAAACATATGCCATAATTTTTTTTATTAGTTTACTAACTTATGTACTAGGGATTTAAAATTTGTCCTCAGTGTGCCTCACTACAATACTTAGTTTTAGTAATAATTATACATCAAGTAAATATTTCAATATATTTATTTACATGAATTATAATTGTAGTCGTATTAATTACAAATAGTCTTAAGTAAAATAAATGACTTCTAAAGGCTAGTAAACATGCTTTAGGAAAAATAACATGGAAGATAGAAAAATAACAACATACTCTTATCATGCACATGTGTAATAGTGAGAAGGTAAACCCACTCTAGGATAATAATAATTTGAGTCTTGAAAGAAACTTCTTTAATGAATGTTATCACCACTCATAAACAACCCATTTTGTTTGGTGCCACTAGCATAGAAGTAAAACTCCTCAAAGATAAAATCATCTCACTAAAAAAGGAGAGTAAAAATTAATTTTCCACATGGATAGAAAAAGTAAAACTAACCCTCCTAGTGTCACTAATATATCACACAAGATGATACAATACATACCACCTTCACATGTATGAAAATATATGGAAACCCCACAAGATTATTTGTTTCTTTTACATAATTTATTCCTTTAGACTAGAATGTCTTATTTTTATTTTCATTGATTTGTATCTTCAAAACATATTTTCATAATCATTATGTATCATAGACTCAAAAATGAGCACATTAGGCTGAGTGTTTGAACCTTGGCTTTGATACCACATGTTACAACTTCTAGTTTGGTACTAAAAACTCAATGTTTTTGTATTATTATCATTATTTACCAAGAAAATAAAATGTTTATTAAACACACTTAAACCATTTAACTCACATTCAAGTTTTATATTAGAAAGTTATCTTGAATTTGAACATGAAGACAAACTACACTATGTTATCATTAACACTCATATGTGGTAAAATTTCAAGGATCATTATTTCTCGATATGAACAAGTTAATAAATATATATATAAGGTAAATAATTCATAAATAAACCCTAAAATATAGTTTAAAACACTTAAAATTGTTAGGGATGGATAGATTTATACGTATCTTGAGCATAAATATTCCCTAAACTCCAAATAATGAGAAAAGTAACAACTCATAAGAAAATATCATTCAAGCACAATATAATCCCATAAAAATTACTAACTACATGGAGTGTTTAACATTTCCAATAAAAATTCTCAATACCTCTTCATCCACATAGAT
This sequence comes from Torreya grandis, assembly GCA_037957365.1. NCBI lineage: Eukaryota > Viridiplantae > Streptophyta > Pinopsida > Cupressales > Taxaceae > Torreya > Torreya grandis. The sequence goes on from JARHVA010003839.1 coordinate 370,649, forward strand.
ATATAATTACACACACCAATCACCTTTACAGATTTACCAGATTCAAATTATAATATATTATGGTAATAATGCTTCAAGGTTTCTATTAACTTCATTAGATGCCACTATTTGGAATAAACTACATTAAAATGAGAGGAAATCTTTCTCAATGAGGATATTTAGTTACATTCTTATGGCTTAAAATTTAAGACATAATTCCATACTATTATCTTGCTTACTTATTAAGACAATGAAAATTGGTTAAGTCGTCATTACTTAAATTATTTTTTATAGATTCCATTATTGGGCTCAAGGAAAGGAAAGTAGGTCAGTTGTAATCAATCATTATACTTATTAATTAACCCCATTAGACATTAAGTCCATTTACCAAAAGTATAAGTTTTAAACATTAATATTTTATAAAGATGTGGTAGAATAATCATATCCATCTATTTACTCATTAAAGTAAAACTTCAGCCAACACTTTACATTATAAATGTAAAACAATCATCTAATATAGGGAAATCATCAATAAATATTTTTATATAAAAACATTAGTCATATAAGGTCTGAAATATTTTTTATGATAGTTGGGAGATAGTAATCCCCAACTATGATGAATCAATTTAATACACTACTATTAAACTAAATACTAGATGCATAGAGAGAAGTTTCACTCCTCATTGTATAAATAATTGCTACAAGAACTCATATTTGGAATTATTTGAGTATAACTAACTCAAAATCAAACCAAATAAGCATTCTTTATACAATGATACATGTGACAGATATATTAAAATTACCAAGTTGTTGAAAATCAAGGACTAACATACTTTTTCCAAAGTAGAAGAAAATGGCCTCTAAATGAGATGAAGATAAACCAAACTAAGGTAAATAACCCATACGAACATATAGAATGATATAGATCATATGTACAACCATAATTTATAATAAATAATTCTTTCTTTAGTTAATCATATCTATTAAAAATATAATATATCCATATTTAGAAAGTAATCCACAACAACAAAGCATTCAATAGGCTATTACCTGCATCCTAAAATGGTATTAACATGGGAGAGTTAATTATGGCATTCTTATTCTTCCCTAGATAAAATAAAGAAATTTAAACCCATCATGTAAACATGTTAAAATAATTAGAATAATGGAGATGATGGTTACAAACTTCCTATTGTGTATACCTTGAATCCTAGGACATCATGCCTCATATAGATATATAGGGTATATAAACTAAGAAGTTTCCATGTGACAAGGATTATAATAATCACTCCCTTTATGATGAAAAAAATTAATAGTATTCTAAAATCTACTAAATATTATTTATGTCAATACTATGTAGTAATTATTCATCATAAAACCAAGTTACAAATGCACTATTTTGTAGGAGCATCAATCTTACCACCTATGTAATTTTTTTCATTTATATACATAGGAATTTAATACAAAAAATCACAAAAAATCATAATTTAATGATCTTTACAACTTTATATATTATGCCATTATTTTTTAGGTTTTAAAAATAGTTAATCATTATTTATCTAGTATAATAAAACATAATTCAGCTTTCCTATGGTTAACTCATACAAAATATATGAGCATCTCAAATGAGTGAGACAACAAGTTTAGATCAATAAGTAACCCATGTATCCTATTTAAATTCACATTTATGTTGAAACATTTTTCTTAACTTTGACGACATATTAGAATAATAAAATTATTCTAAATTAATTAATTATAACCTTTGCCAATGCTTTTGAAGGTCTTAATAGTTTCATCACACTAGAGTATCAATGTAACTCAGATTTTTAAATCAAGTAATAAAAGTTTTGAATAACCAAATTTTGACTTGATATGCATAATTCACATTTATTTACAATCATCAAGTGACTTTATAGATCTGGGTAAAATTTTATAAGATTCAAGATCACCATACTATTTCCTGAAACACAATTCATAATAAGTAACATGTCCCTATTTTCAAGGATTTTCTTATAATATATACTTAAGGATTATATCTATAGAATTTAATACATCAATCAATAAGGTACATCTAAGATTGTTTTATTCAACAAAATAGATGGTAAATTTTGAGAATAAATTCATCCCAAATGCATTAAAATATACCTATTTAATGATTTAATTGCTACCTTATTTGAAACATCTAGAAAAATTATGAAAGTCTAATTGTTTAAAGCCATAGTAAATACCGAACACATACTATGATTTTTATTGGACAAGAAATAATGCAAGAGATAATCCTATGGTCTCATGGTTAACATATACAACATCTACTAAGTACACCACACTACCTACCTACTTTTTACCAATTGTCAAAAACTTAATGTAATGGGCAGTATAATTTTCCACCACTATTAAAATGTATTTTTGGTAAATTTTAATTATTTAAACAAGGAATAAATTTGGCTTTCAAAGACCATTATTTAATAAGGAAAGAACTCATAACCAAGGGAAATTCAAGAGCACTATAGGACTTATCACTTGACAAAACCTATATAGTACATTATTGTACTATCATAATAGGACATAGACATATTTTAATGACTAGCAATTTATTAAAACAAAATATAAATTATTATTTTATACTAAGAACATATTTAAACCCATTATCCTTAACCATCTAATTAATACACTGACTATGAGATTCTTCTGAATACTCATGAAGATATATCCAATCAATTTAATTTATATAAATTGTCAAACATGGAATGCCCTTTAGAATAGATCAATCTATCTGAATTGCTATACCGATGTGTCAATCAAGGGTCATTGAAACATATTAATGAAAATAAAAAAATAATAAATTGAGGTATTTTTTGACCAATTTCTAGGCAAACATTATTAACAAAATTATATCAAACAATCAATTTAAGAAAATTTAAATCTAAACATCCTTGAATCATTTTGTTAAACATATAGAAAGCAATGTCTTTAAGACATTTTGTCAAACATTTCCAAACCAACCATCTTTGACAAACATATATCTAACATTTTTTAAAGATAATTTCCATCCAAATATCCTTGAATCATTTTTTAAAACATATAATAAAAATTGTCTTCAAGACATTTTGTTAAACATTTTATAGCCAACCATCTATATAAAAATGATACTTTAAAAAAATTATCAATTACTGGTGCCCTTTATCTTATAGGAACTTATTGAGTCTCAATATCTTTGAGTGCATACCTCAAGGTTTGTATCGACAAAGGGGTGGGTTGGCCATTATTGGTTCACAAGATTATTTTCAATTTTTCCACTTGTTATCTACACACTTGTCTCCTAAAAGCCATTCCTCTAAGATTTTTCGTCTCTCTTATACACTCTTTTATTCCTTTACCACTTTTAGTACCCCTTTTCCTAAACTAAATCCCATTTTTATAGTTTACATGACTAGGTTTATTGGGTCAACCTTGTAATCTTATTGGTGAAACTCATTTAGGGTCTAGGTCAACTCTTGGCTAACCTAGCTCATGACTTAGCGAGTTTTTGTCAATAGCGATACTAGGTTGGCTAGGTCGACCCTATTAGTAAAAGATTTTGAAAGTGATTAGGTTTTGATACTCCTATATATGCATAATCATTTTTCCATTATTTAGAGAAGAGAAGAAGAGGTGAGAGTTACACCTATTTATCCATGATTCTATGTGAGGAGCAAGCTTAGGGTTTAATGCTTTCTTTAGAGATATGAATCTTATATTATGGAGAAGTATTTTAGAGGTATTGATAGGTTATGTAGCCTAAAGCTTATTTATCCTTGTAATCATTATATACCATAACAACCTCTTATAAACTAGCTTGGCCAATGGAGATATTGAGGCTCAGTGGGTTCATCTCCAAAGCTAATTATTCCTAACTTTGTCCCTCCTTTGTAAGAGTAGATAGATATTCATCTACACTTCTCTTCCATGTATTAGGATTTTGTATAAACGAATGTGAGTATATGTCTTCTATGAATGTTTACTTTTTTTGTTTATTACCCCCACTTTGTGCCATAAGCTTTAGCGAGAACTAGATTAGACTTTTACTTTAGTTGTTATTAGTATAGTAAGTATGAAAATATAGGATTTAGTTATGTTTATTAGATATTTTTGCTTGACTAGAGGCTCTAGAATCCTCCTTAGTGATAATATTTATAATAAGATATCTCCTAATTGGGTCTATTGGATCTGTATTGGTCATGTTTTTGATTATTTAATGTATCCCCAATTGAATGTTTAAGTAGGATCTATTTTCTCTAAGCTAGGATTGACTTGTGGATTTGATGCATTTTTTATTACATACATTATCGTGAACCTGATGTCAATCTAACCCTTATAGGTTTTATTTCACATGTATCATTTTTATCATTTTATTTATTATGTTTATATACTTATGATACTAGGTTGAGAAGGTTGGTATAGTTTCTAACTTCTGTACATAGCTTTAACACATAATTGCATAAAAATAATTTTATTCTTTCTATGTAGGTCTTCATTCAATATAATTTATTATATTGAACATAGTTATGTATTCACCTACCAAATAGAAAACTAGGTCAAATAGGTTGACATAGTATCAAAATCAGCTTCCATATAACAAACCAGGTCGACCAAGCTAGTATGGTCATATTAACAAGCTTCAAAAAATAGGGAATTATATAACTAGGTTGACCTAATCAACATAGTTGGTAGAAATTATCAGTAGCATTCAAGGCACTTTAATATAAATCTCATAGTCCTCAACATATTATAAACTACCAAGGTTCCTCTCTCTCTCTCTCTCTCTCTCTCTCTCTCTCTCTCTCTCTCTCTCTCTCTCTCTCTCTCTCTCTCTCTCTCTCTCTCTCTCTCTCTCTCTCTCTCTCTAAATTTATTCTTTCCTTGTATTTATATTTTCAAAAGTTTGTAATCTTTAAAACTATCATCATACAACAAACTAGGTTGGCCTAGTTATGTATTTTATCTTCTATCTAAAAGACTAGGTCAAACTCATTGAATTAGTTATTAAGGATTCTTGCTTTTGCAATATAGTAGTGACCATGTTGACAGTGTTTTATAATGTTTTCATATAGTTTCATCTGAACCAACTCTATATTGTGCTTAAAATTGGGAGTTACCAACTATATGTTAATAATTAATTAACACTATAATTTTAAATTATTTTCATGCTTATATTAGATCAAATAGTCTAATTAGGTGGTTTATAATATACCATTTATTTTCATTAATTTTCTCTTTCTTACACCCACTATCAAATCACATGATTTCAAAACACATTTAAACATTTGTCTACCCAAGGCCTACCTACTTCAATTTCATCACAAATGGGGAAGTTGAATTGGTTTTTTGGCCAAATATAAACATGTGTTTAATGGTATATATCAAAAAATAACCTGATACCCTTATTTATATAGGATGTGAAGTGAGGGGTAGGCCCAAATACCAAGCTAGTAACATTGAAAAATAGATCCGTTTCACCCTAAACATCCCAAAGCCATCCATAGATTTCTTTCAAGTTCCCTAATTTTGGCTAACTTCCCTATCACACTTAAAATAACACTTTATAATAATATAACAACATTCAAGAATATCACTTAGTTAAAATTTAAGTTTTCAATTTTATTACTTCCTCGTTACGCATTATATGTTATATTGTAAAAAATCGCATTGGCCATCATTGGTGCAAGGTTTTATGACGTGTGCCTCAGTTGGATCATTCTTATTAACCCAATTGATCATGTGTTTTATTTCATTCATTTATTTAAATTATATTTTAAAAAAATTCCCTATTTTTAATACACTATCATTCTATTCAACACAGTCTCTTACAAACTATTTATTTCCCCTGGCTTCAATACTGAGTTGACTTGGTCGACCTATTACTCATTTTATTCCTCTTAGGTTATAGTACTAATTCTACCTAGTTGCATTTTTATCCTTATTATTATATCCTTTTCCTCAAGTTACATTACCAAGTCAACCCTATTAACTATGTATATTCTTGTTAGCTTAGTTTTCATACACTTTTTCTAGTACTAGGTTAACCTAGTTAGCTTTGTACTCTTATCTGTCCCTTCCTATCTCATTGCTTTTGTATCAAAATTTCCTTACCTAATTTATCTCCTTAATCATGAAAATATTTTTTCAAGACAAAGCTAAATTGAATTCAATAGATATGATGAGTTTTACCAACCCTAATAAATTCTCCCATAACTAGCTTTTGGCTCCTATCCAAGATGAAATTAAGGTTCATATAGCCACTTTCATAATAAACTATGAAACCCCTACTCATTAATCTTCACTCTATAATCCTCTCTTATCACTTTAATATCAACCCAAATTATATTATACAACATAAATATTCTTCTTTATTAACGATTTTCCTTAATATCAAGGAAAGGATCCTTCTACTATCTACCATTTGATGATAAGTCATCGAGTCAAGGAGCCCCATTAACCTTCTCCCATGTTCTCATATGGATTTGGGGATACTATATTCTATTATTCTTATTCTCTTCCCTCTATTTTTACCCCTTATCATACCATAACTTCTTCTTCTTTGACTTCATCTACCTCCTTGCCTAGTATATCTACTAACATGAGAGGTTCTACATCTAGTGGGCCTCTTTTTAGACCCACCCTTCTCATATCTTCCACTAGTGCATCATTTTATACCTAAGGTAAGCATGCATCTAGTGATGCCTCTTCTCATCCCTCTACTATTCCATCTTTTACCACACAAACAAATTATGCCACTACTAATTCACTTATTGACAATTCTTCTCAAGATCCTACTAACACTCATAGTGGTACCTAAGCCACTGATACCAATTCTAAGACTTCAAACAATGTAACTCAAAACAATAAAATCCTATTATAAACTTTTAATCATATTAATTATTTTCAAGCTAACAATGCACATCAAATGATGCAAATGTAAAATCATCTATCCATATTCAACCCACCCTCAATAGATGATATGGGGAATGCATAATCAAAATATTCCCCCACCTCCTCTTCGGGATTCCCATGGCAATCTTATCCCTCAACCTCCTCTCATTAATAAAACCACAAATAATCTTCAAAATGAGCCTCTTACATCTCAAATTTCTAATATTTATATAGGAGGTATCACCCCTACCATTTATTACAATGGGTCAACCAATCCTCCTCTTTATTTATAAATATTTGGAAATCTATATAAATATTGGGTCAAATTATATACTTTTTTTGCTACAAAGCTATTAGCCAAAACTCTCATAGGTCATGCTTTATATTGGTACAACAAACTTAAATATCATTATAATACTAGTTTGGAAGATTTAGTTAATGCTTTAGTCGAAGAGTTCCAAACTAGTTATCTTCATAAGAATACCTTGTCTTATGTTATCAATTATAAGCGACTTAAGATCGAAACCACATAATATTTAGTTAAATGATGGAATACCTTATCCAAAAAATGTGAAAATAATATGGTAAATGATAATTTTTTCCATATATTTACCAATGTTCTTTTTCCCAAGTTGTAATATCAGGTCCAAACACACACTCTCTCTCTTCATGTACTTTTAGGAGGCTATTGACCAAGCTAAGCATCAATATTTCCCTATGCATCAATTCTATCCATCCCCACCTCCTATGGTTACTCTTATGTTATTAAATTATAATAATGATCATGATACCAATGATGGTGTCACTAACTCTTATACCATTCACACTATTCAAGTTATTTTTACTAGCCAAACTTAGGAACAATCTTCCCCTCCCAACCACATCACCAATTCTCATTTATCTTAAAATAACAACATCAATGTTCATAAACCATTATCCATAGAATAATTATATAATCATGTATCAAGGCCAATCCCATGAGAACTTGATCCCATTCATCATCTGAACTCCTGGTATTGTCCCTATAAATTTTGTTGGTTTTTTGCCAGTTGGGGTCATTCTCATGAGACCTATAGGCAGATTCATAATTTGGCTATGGATTTCATTTTTACCATGTTTCTATCATTAGTCAACACCAATAATCCTATGACATTTGCTTCAAATACCATGAAACACAAACTAAATCTCAAGGTTTAAATCAAGCTAATTCTCATTTGGCCATCTATAAATATCCAAATCACCAAGATAATAAAGACAAGCTCACCCCTTCTATGAATAATACTAACAACCTTCTTGAACAAAATCCTGAAGAGAATGTGGTTAAGATTACTAACATATAAATGGTGGTTGTTTTCATTGATCCTCAACCCATATACATACCTCCAATATCTTTCACATTTCATGTTATCCATGAATCTTATCCAACTCACTTAACTAAGTTGGGGCAAGAAAACCTTATAACTTTTGATGAACCAATTCCAACACCTCCCTTGGATAACACTTCTTATACCATTTCTACCATCCCTTTAGATTCTTTACCTATCATCAATGATACTCAAACTTGTATCAACACTTCTTTTAATAATTATCAAACCACACGTAGATCAACCACTCCATCTTTTCAACATAATCTATAAACTTATCCTCCAATTCAATCTTCTACCTCTTATCATCATAAATTCACATGCACTTTAACTCCTCCCTCTGAGGACCTTGCTTAACACTATGCACCTATTTCCAATAATTTTCTTATGGTTTATGATGAGTGGGATCATATCATGGAACTCACTAATATCCCATCTAAAATTTGATTTCTCAAACTTATGCTGATCTCTCCACATCATCATAATTATCTTATGTTGATTGTGTTTAAAATGAACATCCCTCATCTTCCCGTAGTAGGATGAAATGACATCTTATCTGAATCAAAATATATCATATTAAAATAATGCAAAGAGATGTCCATACATGTTGATGAAATAATGGACAATTCTCTATCCTTAAAACACCCCATTATTTAAGATGGATGATCCTACCCTCCTTATTAGTGTCCAAATTGGTGATATCTAAGTCAAACATGCCCTGATTGATGAGGGTTATGAAACTTTTTTTCCTTTCTCAATTTTATCAAAACCCTTGAATATTTTGAATACAATCTTAAGTCCACATGTAACACATGTTTAGGCTTTAACCAAAGTCAAATGCCTCCTTTAGGTTGTGTGCTGATCCCCATTACCATCCCACCTACCATCATTCTTATGAAGGTGATCATATTTAATTTTACTCTATATTACAACATTTTTATTAGTAGGCCATGGACTCATCACATTAGAGCAACTACATCTTTTGCTTATGAATGTTTCAAATTTTCTCATAATGGAGCCATCTAAAAGATTCAAGGTAACACCAGTCCTTGGAATTTTGAATAATTCCATGATTATAGTGTATTTAAGATTCCTACCCTTGAACCCTTTCCAAACATCCATTTCATGAACCTCAATGATTTAACTTCCCTACCAATTCCACCTAAGGTTATAATGTTCACCCCAAACTCATTGGGAATATACACCCTAACGTCCTAGATTATGATGATGATGAGCCTAACAAGATAAATCTCAAGATTAAAACTTGATCTCTTACATCATCTCATCTATTTGATTCCCATTTCTTTAAACCTCATTTTCATCAACCACCCTATGATGATATACCAATTGTACTAACTAAGACTTTGCATTTCATTCATCACACCACATTAGATGATAAGTTAATTCTAACCTACTCCATTTATCTTTATAGGCCTGAATATGATGATTTTTATACTTTATATGATCTATTATTAGGAGGTCTTATTCAGGCTCAAGATGCTGAGATTATTCATTATTGTTCCTCTTTGCTTTAATATTTTAGTATATCTTCCTATATTCTATCCTATATCATTCCTAATTTTATCCTTTTTCCTCTTGTTCATAGGGTAGATATGGTGCACACACCTCTAGTTTCTAAAAAACCTCATAGGATTATGCTTATGAATTTTACTATGAATGGTCCCTATAACTTTATTAGATACCATGACCCCTCTAGATTACTTATCCCTAATATGCATGTAACTATTCATTAGCCTTATATGGACCCCACCCCTACCACAATAGAGCCTAATTTATATCCCATTCCCACTCCATCTATAGTTAAGTCTCTTCCTATTTTTTATCCTATTGCTCTTTTATTTGAGCCTTGTCTAATATCTCCACCAACCCCAGGTTTTCTCCCTTTATAATAGCTAGTTCATTCACCCACCAAATGGGTTGATCAACCTTATTATGACATTCATAAAATTTTCAATCTCTATATTAGAGATTGTTACCTATATCAATATCCATTATTTTATGTTTCACATATTATTATGAGTACACCTACCAATACTACTCACAGGAGTGTATGTTGCTTATAAGGCACATATAACCATTCATCAATACATTATCACAAGTTGTGACAATATATCCACACCTTACATCCTACAAATCCTTAGCCCTAAGATAAGTCTATACCTCACCCCAAAGTATTACCTAAGTATATTCCTAAGTACATATATGTATATTGTCTCTAGCACCAATCTATCATACATCATACTGATCATTTCCACATCCTTCAAGAACATCTTAAAGATCACCTCTTAACCATTATTACACGTTATATTGTTCATCCCATAGGTCACTATCAAAATAAGGATCCCCCTTGTTCCCTAGTGGCTCCACCTCTTATTGTTCCATCATCAACTATGGTCCCTTATCCAACTAGTGTTCCTCCACCCATGATTCCTTCACTCATGGACCTTCCCTGACCCATGATCCTTCTCTACCCATGAGTCCCTCACTTGTGGCACTTTCCCCACTAATGACCCCTTCATCTCCTATAAAAACCACTCCCATGCATTTTTTTAGCATCCCCTACATGATATCCCTCATCAACATGATCATTAAAGCATTTATACATTTTCTATTAGGAAGATTTGATGTGAATTATTTCTCAATGTTAATTGAATATTGATGATAAATTAGATGTAGTTTGCATTCAAATATATAGATACTTATCAGATTTTATGGATAATGTGTGTGGAAAAATATGTGAATACTTATGAAGACATGCATCATGTTCTTACATTTTCATTTGGATTGGATGTGTGCCTCATGTTTACATTTATCTATTTTATATAATTTGACATTCTATCAAATTCTTATATGTCATACATGGTCACTTGTGTTTCATATTACATGATTCTTATAATGTCATTATGCTATTTTACAGATTTATTTTTTATCATTTACTTATTTTTGAGTTCATTTCTTATGGTCATCTTGTTCTTTTTCATGATTTTTTGTTATGTTATATCTATATACATGGATAATTGTTATTGTGACTTGGTTATACAAACCTTGCTCCCTTTATTCATTTTTTATTTACCATGTCATAAATTAGTAAAAAATTCATCTCATTACAATCTCCTTTTAGAAATCCAACTTAAATCTCCTCTTATACCCCTTTATTCCCTTAAAAAAAATAAGGCATATACATAGTTGATACTTGAGACAATATGTTGGTTCATAGTTAAGCCTAAGTATTCTAGTCAGTCTTCCCTCTAGATACTTAGCCTTATTTAGCCAAAACGTAAAGCTCATTCATGTGTATCACTCTATCTATCATGATTTCTAATTCCAAGTTTTCATGGAGGAGGGATCCTAAAATTCTTAAAAACATTCAAAATCCAAATCATTTAACAAAAGGCAATATTCTAAAAGGAAGCACTCAAAATTATCAAAAGTCAAATCACACTAAAAGATGTGATTCTAAGCACATCTCCTCTTATTAATTAAATCTCAAACTCCATAGTTGGCCACACAATAGAGTTGAGGCCCATTGGGGTGTGGTAGTCTAGTAAATTAGAAAAGGAGAATAAAAAATGTTTTAGTGCTACATACTTTTTCACTTAATTACCCAATCGTCAAAGTAGATTGATGACTCTATAATGGGTCTTTTGGAATGGTGAACACATCATGGGAAGGTAGGTCCCTTTCAATTTTCTTATTAGAAAAAAACCCACATAATTTGATCTTAGTATCATACTTATTTTCCTACATAGCATTGTGTCTATAGTGAACATATATCCTTTGTATATTAATGGTCACTAGTCACTTAATATATTCTCATGTACTTAGTGTGCCTCACATATTCTAAGGTATTCCCATAATATGCCTATGTTATAATTTTTACATTGCGTTTTTCACTCCCTAAAATCCTAATATTTCCCCTTGAGAAATATTTCTTTGTTCATTGATCACTCTCCTAGGGATTCCATTTATGAGTTGTATTGTATGACCATGGATATGACCTAACATTCTTCAAAAATTACCAAATTTTCATATTACCATTCCAAACATCCCTTTTTACCATATTTTCACATTATTTCTAGCTCATTAGTGTTACCTTTATGATTTGTAGTGTAAGATTATGGATAGGGCTTAGCCTTTCTCATAAACATTTTAAATATCCAAGCCATAATGAAATTATATTATGTCAAATATGAGATACGATGTGATTGATTATGAGTTACACATCATTGACATGCTTCCCATCTTGATTTATTATGTTCTATTCTTAATTCATTATCTTTCACTTTTATCTTCTTATTTTTTGAATGCATGTAAGAATCTAACCATTTTTATTAAGTTTTTCATACTTCCCAGATTGAATTAGTGTGATTAATTTAAGTCTATTTTTACCATCTTTGTTTCTTTTTTATACTTCCCAATGTGATTTAGTATGATTGATTGAATTAATTTTTTGTTCTTTTATCATTATTATTTAAATGTGCTTTCCATTTTATTACATTCTTTTCATACTTCCCAAAATGATTTAGTGTGATTTTAATTGTTTTCATTTGGTGTCATTCTTTCTCATGGTTTAAAAACAACCTTTTCCCCTCTTGTTTAACACTCTTTGTTTTCTTATAGTTAGTCATCTTTTTTATTATTACACATTTCCCAATGTGAAATAGTGTGTAGAACATTTGTTTTTGATTAATTATATTTTACCAAGTCCTTATTGCCTATTTATTTTTAACCATGCATGTGTCCTACATAATGATATAAAATAAAAAACAACACATATACTTCCTATAGCATATACAACAAAAGAAAAATACATGTTCTAGAAAGAAACATATCCATGCATCCATAACCACAAACATAATAAAACACATAAGATCAACATCCAACTATCAAAATAAGATATATATATATATATATATATATATATATATATGTATATGTATATATATATATATATATATATATCATGTATTTTTGATACAAAGAATAAAACTACATCACTCCATCTCTAAGGTTCAGCTCTATCATGTCTATCTCATGGCCTAGCCATATTGCCCATATATGCCTAAGACAATCCCCTCTAAATAACATGTTATAAAGATCATATCTAAGATCTCAAGCGTACTATCTATCCCTATATGTTGGCCACCTAGGCATGTACCTATCCTAGATGAATAGTGGTATCTAAATGCATGGCTCTCTCTTGAGCCAAGGCCTACCATGCCCATGCCTCTCCCACTCACACCCCTATTAGTGGTTATAGCCCATCTCCACATGGCTATAATTGCCTCATGGCCTCATTTACTAATATGAAATAGCTTTCTTGAGAAGTAAAAATGGTACTAGTAGATCATCTAATGTGGTTGGGTCATATGGTGTTAGTGCCCCATTTAGAATATCATTAAGTGCTCCCATCACTAGGGATCCGCATATGGTCTCCTCCTTATCTATAAGATCTATAAAATTCAAACTAGATAGACATTAGATCATAGATATATCTCAAAATATCTTTATATATAATTTATCAAATAAATATTATACAAATAGTATTCTATATCAAAGACTATAAATTCAACCATTTATCACTTATCTAGTTATCACCAATCACTATATCCCTATCTGCTTATCCACCAAGCATGGTCTCTCCATTGGCTCATCCTCTAAGTATCTCATTTTTGGGATACCTCCCAATCAGTGTAAGCCCTAAGGCTACCACTTATGCATGTCTCAAGCCTCACCTCAGTGGTGCCTCTATAGATTAGCTCTACCCTCGGCCAACTGATGGGTCTTCCTAGATGACCATCCTCTATGATATCTCTCATTATTGGAATCTCTATTGATGGTTTAATTTAGGTGTTCTTATCTCCTCCCATTATTATGTTATTTACAATACCTATGACACTCCTAAATATATATCCATTCCCTCTCTAGCTACTAGCTATCATGCTTGACCTATCCATGGTCTCTCATGCCATGGTTTGATCTCTAGTGCCATAACTAGTGCTCCTCCTTCTATTTTTCCCATAATCTCTCTTGCATGTCAAGACCAAAATGTGGGAACCACTATAGGAAAAATTAGGTGAAGAATTCTAAACTATCCTAACAAGTGTGCCACTAGATGCAACTCTACCCACTAAGTGTAATGGCTCATGATCTATACTCATGTTAACTCTAGTGACACCATCCTCCAAATTAGCCAAACTATCATAATGTGTATGCAAGGTTACCACATGATCTCTCCTCATGTGATTGAATGTAGCACTTGAATGTGGGGCATACTCGCACCACTTGATTTTATCTCCATCTTAGCACCTAAGGTAATCAATCATCGACCACATTGTGTAACCTACCTGATTGGTAAATTAGAAACCTCTCATATATTTAATAATGTAATAATACCACTAGACCCATGTTATTCAACTCTCTAGACAACATCCCATACATATCATGCATGATATGAACCCAGATGATAGAACCTAAGTCATAGAGTGCCCCTGCTCTAATACCGACTGACACAATTCTATCACATACAGTGGTACCTTACCATATGACTTGTGACAAAACACTTGTGTTGTCACAAGCATTATCATTAACCTATAGATAACCAAAGTCTAGGTAATATAGAAATTAAATATATTCAGCCTTGTCTCAAGTAAATCCTATCTAAGAAAGTCTTCCATTACGATAATGCTCACCTCTCTTTTTGATCATTTGATATCCATGTGATCATTAGCATCCCCTTAAATGAATTCCAAGTAATGCATGGACATCCTCTAATTTGATATTAATCTCTATGGTATCCCCATCCACCACCCATCTAAAAATATTTGTCAAGTGTTTGTAGGCTCCCATAAACTTGACCACTAGATGAGCACTCAATAGAAATCATCACATCTCCATGATGCCTCTAAAGCCTAGTGAAACTAGTCTAGCTCAATATACCTTTGTCAAATGATCCAATAGATCTAGTAGCTAAGACACATCTTCCAATCACCAAAATATTTGACACCCCTATAAAAAATCAAATAATAAAAAATGTGTTAGACATCTATGTCACTTATAAACAAAGTACATTTTTCTAAATTTTAACAAAAGAACCCTAATTTACCTTAATCTATTAATTTCTTATCAATTTTACCTAGTTTTATCCTAATTAGACATTTTAGTACTTAGTTAGGCACCCTATACATTAGAAGTACTTTATTAGACAAATTCCTACATTTTAATATTATATCAACCAGTTAGTAACTTACTAGGTTGACCTAGTAATACTGGGTTGACTATTTGGACTTAATAAACTAAGTTGACCCTTTCAATTCCACCCATAGTACTATGTTAGCCTTTTGACATAGCCCAATAAGTTGGTCATGAGGTACTAATTCATCCCCATTCTCCAAATAACAAAGTTATCCCATACTTACTAGGTTGACCTTGTCAAAATCTAATTTTATACTTATTAGGGCAATTGGGTCAACCTAGGTTTTTTTAAAAATTTCCAACCATTTAAGCTCATATAATAAATGCCTTTGGAGTTTATTGCTTTGATTATTTTCAACCTAGTTTCACGTTTGGCCTCTAGTTTCGTTAACAACTTATTTGGGTTCATTACGGTTTCTAGATTTGGTCTAAACTACAAATTTATATAAAACACTCAATTTCAATTAAAATACTCAGAACAAATTTGAAATTTTTATTTGCCTACCTGTGTTACACCTATTATACCCACTAAGCATCCTCCTCATCTCAGCTATCATCTCATGACCATCTTGTCTCTTTTGTCTTTTACTAGGTATCTTAGAGCTCTATTTTTCTCTTAGAATAGTCAAATAATAACAAATGAATTCCTTTTCATCCTATTTAATGTTAATATTCACAACTATTTACCCTTCAAATATTTACCATCAGATTCCTTATTTTGATCATATTTTTGTTTTTACTCACTCATTTTTTGAATTGTAAAAAGTTTTGAAATCCTAACATCAAAGAGAATATTTTTAACTATTATATGCCTATATTTAAAATTTTCCTATTTTTCACTCTTTTAGCACTAATCTTTATAGGTTCACCTAATGTTCCTTACATTAGATGCCTTCACATCTCTCACATCTCCTTCTTTATCTATAGCACTAAGGTAAGTAAAGGTGTGTATTTTTTTATCTTCTCCTTACATCTATCTTATTTTCTCCTTAATGCACTTTATTTAGCATCATCTTTATGTGTCATCATGTCCTATTTCAGAATCACCATCTCATGCTACACCTATGTGACATGTGATGAGCTTAAAGTGGGTCATATGTATACACATAATATTTTTAAACTTTTATCAATTTATGAATCCCTTTGTCTTATAATAACCTATCAAGTCTCAATATCTCCAAATGTACACCTTAAGGGGTATATCTAGAAAGGGGTGGGTGGACCATTGGTGCTTCAAAGGATTATTGTCCCTTTTTCACTTGTTATCTACAAACTTATATCTTTAATACCATTCCCCTAAGACTGTTATTCTCTCTTGTACACTCCATCAATCATTTTCCACTTTTAGTATGCCTAATCTTAACCTAAAAATCCTTTCAATATTCTACATGACTAGGTCAATTGGGTTAACCTTGTTTTTGATATTGGTGAGACTCATTTAGAGTCTAAGTTGGCTTTTGGCTGAGCTAGCCCATGACCTTGTGAGTTTTTGTCAATAATGATACAAGGTTGATTAGGTCAACCCTATCAACCAAAACCTTTATAAGGTATTAGGGTTAAATTTACCTATATATATGCAATCATTTTGCCATTATTTAGATAAGAGAAGAATAATTAAGAGATATTGCACATCTGCTTATCCACCATTCTACTTGAGGAGAAATCTTAGGGTTTCATACTTTCTTTGGAGATACAAATCTTATTTTATAGATAATTATTTTGGATGTATTGATAGGTTGTGTAGCCTAGAGATGATTTATCCTTATCATCCTTACATACCACAACAACCTCTTGTGAAGCACCTTGGCTAAGGGAGAGATTTATGCTCGATGGGTTTATCTTCAAAGGTAAGAATTCCCAGCTTTGTTCCTCTTTTTTAAGAGTAGATAGATATGAATTTCCACTTATCTTCCATGTCTTAGGATTTTATATATATTGACATGAGTATATGTCTTCAATACATGTTTACTTTTGTTTTTTATTACCCCCACTTTGTGCCACAAGCATTGGTGAGTGCTAGATCAGACATTTACTTTACTTGTTATTAGTATAGTGAATATGAAACCATAGTTTTTATTTAGAGCAATTGCATAGTTTTTATTGGTTAGAGGCTTTGTAACCCACCCTAGTGATATTATTTTTCATAATATTTCCCCTAATTGGGTCTAGAATAGTTATATTGGTCATGTTCTCTATTATCTAATGTATCCCCAATCAAAAGTGCAAGTAAGAACTATCATCTCAAATCTAGGATTGATTTGTGAATATGATGCATTTTTTATAGAATATACCATCCTTGAAAAACATATATAAGATAATGTATATAAAAAAATTCCTCAAAACATCCTTGAATAATTTTATCAAACATATAACAAACAATGTCTTTAAGACATTTTTATCAAACATTTTCCATCCAACTATCCTTGACAAACATATATAAAACAATGTATTTAAAATGATTTCAAGAAAAACATTCTTGAATAATTTTTTAAAACATATATCAATCAATGTCTTTAAGACATTTTGTCAGACATATATTAGCCAAAGTAGATAAGTAATTTTCCCAACATATCGTAGCTGAATATTTTACTATAAAGTATGCACCTACTTCTGCAATCTTGTTTTTTCTATGCCTTAGTTATCATTTTATTATTTTTAAAGGGTTTGATCCAAAGATAAGAAAATATTAGACAACAAGGAAACTAAAATATAATTCCTCAACTCAACTACATAACTTCTTATGATTTTTTATATTTATATTTTTTTAACTGGTTCAAATATTAGGTTTAACACTTAAAATTGATGGCAAAACCTAAGTTTTTCTCTTAAATACTTTAAAATGACCTAAATTTTGGGTTTTATATATGCATGGAATTTATTCATTACCATTTCTCCAAATTTTAACCAATTATAACCTTCTAAACATTTTTCATAACTTTTTCTCAACCCATGATAAATAGTATTTTAATCATTACACACTACATATTAAAACATATCCCTTATATTTTTTTCCATTCTATAATTAAATTATTTTATAATTATAAATTCAATATTTAATATTCTCTAATTAATTTACTTAAACCATGGTTAAGTCTATTTACCACTATACCTAATAGGACCAAGATTGTGTGTGTGTGTGTGTGTGTGTGTGTGTGTGTGTGTGTGTGTGTGTGTGTGTGTGTGTGTGTGTGTGTGTGTGTACACACACAAACATACATATCAAAGGATTAAAATAGAATTGGATCCTACCAATGACAGCCTCATGATCCAAAACAATACATATAAAGTAGTCTCTACACAATGGTGTCTCTACCCTTGAGCTAAATGGAATCAAACACTCTCTAATACAATCTCATATTGGTTTAAAATAAAATAAACAATTAAAATAATATATAAATATTTTAATAAAGTAAATAATCATATCAAATAATTACTCATGATATCATATAAATCAATCCTTATCAATTATGTTTTACATTACAAATCACCAATAAGTGCCCTTATCCTAGCATAGGTGAAAAATGGGATGTAACACCTTATTTTTTAAATTTTGAAAAAAAATTAGATTAACTTTTTATATATATGTACATTGACTACACATGTTGATTGTAGTTTTTAATATTAAATTACATACATAATTAGAGATTTGTACCAAATATAAAGTGTGTTATACACACTCAGGTATGTATTTTCCTTTTAATATAGATATTTAATTGTAATAATAGATGGAGGTAATTTGTAGATACTAAAATATGGCATTAATTACTATAAAATGAGAATATTGACACACATTTACCATGCATGAATTTAGAAGACACAAACATGGTCCTAATGTGTCTTTCTTTTATGCCTAAATGTTATCTTATAAGTTTTACCCTTCCATTCTATTAATACATACCTAAAATAAACTCACTTTTTGTTTTAAATATTTTTAATATCCTACATAGACATATCCAAACCTTTAGTTCACTCCACCTATATATATATAGATCAATACCATTAAGTTTAGTAGGTACCACCATTCGATATTGACCTAATATGATTGTTACTAACCTTATCCTATCAACAACTAATTTTTAAAATCAAACATTTCATTTCATCATCACATCTTTCTAATGTGTTAATGACATGATAAATTACTTGATTAGACTCATATATATACAAATCAAGATATCACTTTATAAGGGACATGGAACTTATACAGTACACATCTATACATTATTTCACATTAAGAAAATATTCACTATTCTTCCCAAATTATGAATCTATCACTGGGAATAGTGACAATCTAAGTCTAAATCATACAAAATATAAGTCAAAGAAATAATTATTAAGTATCAAATATAAATCATTAGATACATACATATAATAAAGGAACATAATTTCATAATCACACTAGGTGGGAGAACTATGTTTGGCTTGATTTCCTTCCTCAAAGTATCAGATACATTGGAAATGAAAAATAATGAAATGGGGGTGATTAGGGTCAACATAGCACATTAAATTTTCCCCATTTTTGGGATTTTTTATCCCTCACAAGAAAAGGTATGGTTCCAAGGTGAAGGAGGTAGATTTTTGAAGTTGTACACATTATTAAGGCCCAACATCACACATATAGCTCTTTTAGAGATAGGTTAAGGTGATCATATGGTCATAATACATCATTTTCACATATTTTAGTATTGATCATTGATATTTACTTAGGCTTGATAGAACTGGCCCTACATAGAAAGAGACATAGTTCCTAAATTGGATGAATCTCATGCCTACTTTATTATATTTTACATTGTTAGAATACAGTCATAGTCAGAAAGTTAACTAGAAAATATCAATACCCATCCATTTTTTATACTTAAAATATTTACAATATGAAATTTATCAAATCATTTTAATTATTTTCAATATTTAGCATTAACATGTATGATTGAATTCCATTTTTATCAATAAAAATTATAATACTAGTTTCTATCCTATTAGGGTTTATAAAATAAAATTAAGGAAAAACACTTGTAAATTTTTATCCTTTGTAATATCATAAGATTTTTTATATGAAAAATTACATAATTTTATTTCCTTAACCTTAAACCCCTAGATCCACTTTAAAACTACATTTACCTATAAAAATGGCAAAGTAGTAAGTGTTGGATATAAAATGCCTTGTGAAGTTCTTTATATAAGAAACTCGTTATTTTGAATTTGAGAGTTTTATTTACATTTGGCCAAAATTGGAAAAATTAAAAATGAAGCAAAGAAAAGGGGTAAGACTCATCTTGAAAGAGAAACTGACTATTGGAATCAAATTTGCACTTGGACAACAATGTTAGAAACTAGACATCTTGGATTTCCACATTGTAGTTCTATTTGGGTGCTATTTTCTAAAGGGTCTAGGACTTGGGATGATGGAATAAGCATCAAAATAGTAACATAGGTTAGTAAGGGTTAAGTTTGGAAGGCTAAAAATGATTGGGAATGATAAAAAAGGTGTCTATCGTACAAAATAAGACCAAGGCAAATCAGACAAAAAGGCATGGCTAGATGTGAATAAGACTCATATTCTTCAATCAGAGTCTCTTATGAATGGACTATGAAAAGACATGATATGTGTGGTTGCTTGAATAGTTTAGGGTTTATACATTCCCCCCCCTTTTAATCTAGTGATTCAATGAAATGAATAACTAGAGTAAAATAAAGAAAGAAGATGCGTACATGAACTTACATGTGTTGAGATAAGTGTGATGAAAAAAGGGGCCAACTTATTGGCCAGGGAAGTGGATGGAGAACTAATTAGTGCTTGGAGAAAGAAGGAATCCCTATAATATATGTCCCTTGTACTAAATTTGAATAGTGCTTGGAGAAAGAAAGAATCTCTATAATAGATGTCCCTATTCTAAATTTGAATAGTACATGGAGAAAAAAGGAATCTTTGTAATAAATTTCCATTGTACTAAATATAAATGAGAAATGCTTAGAGGCTTGAAACCAATGTTTGCCATCTATCCCACATATACTCATGTAATCTAGAACATGTGTATAGAATCTATATGTTGTGAATATCAAGATATGTCATACCACCACTTTGAATAATATGAACTAGAAATGAGAAGTGCTCAAAGGTCTAAATCCAATGTCTGCCTTCTATCCCACATAAATTCCTATGTTTGAGTAATGTTACAGACTAATCATTATAGATGATCATATTTCCCAAGTTGGTGACAACCTGGGTATGATTAGGTGTAATATACAAACTTTGGTAAAATGTGTAAGAAGAAAATGTCTTGTCATGCCATTCCAATCTATATAATCCTAGATGTTGAAGAACATGATCATCTATGTCATGCCCCCAAATATAGTATGTGAGTGATGTGTCTAGATAGTCTATAAATATGTATAACGACATGTGCCATGATCTATCATGTCATGTCCCATGTGTAAAATTGGAAATCAAAACAATGTGCTCTGTATTATGCCTATAATCTACTATCTAGCCATAATTATGTCATGTTGTATGAAGTTATATGTATGATATGTATAGTAATGTACATGCCCCCAAATATGGTATTTGACTTTGAGTTTATATTAAAGTCACTATAAGTCCATATAATCTAAACCACTATATCTAAATAGTCTATGTATCTATAAACTGATGATGTATCCCTCTAGATGTCCAAATGATGATGAGTGACTCACATAAGTTGAATAACTATATATTGTTGACTAATCTAAGCTGAGTAATATTGATAATCTAGATTTTGGAGGTGTAAAAAAGATACTGAGTGACCCATTATAATCTAAATCACTATATAATCTTGACAATTATGTACTAAGTCTAATAATCTGTTTGTTGTAGGTGTGAGAATTAAAGTGTATCTACCTATAAGAGTAGATAGGGATATTAGGTAATTTTTAGAGATATTAATAATGATACCCCCATTTTGGGGAGAGGGATGAGATCTATGATATATGAGGTTGAACTAAAAGTGATGACTAGTGGCTTATGAATAGTAACAAGGTTGGTGTACTTTGAGTTGATTAATAAGTTATTTGTTTAATTGGTGAGATTTGAACTATTGGGATTGGAGTGTGTATTTAATTGGTTAGGATCAAAGCTTATATATGGGTATAGTAGAGATGTATAATTTTTAGTGTTGTGGTAGGAAAATGAAGTAGTAATGGATCAAATGGATTGAAAAGTTTGATTGAGCAATTAAGCTGGGTTGTTTGAATGTTTTGAATTAATGTTTTTGATTAGTAGGTACCAATTTATATGTCAGGGGTACAAAATAGGTATAGGGATGTGTGTATTCCATATTAGGCAAATGATATAGTGAGAGGGCAAGGGTTATTTGATGTTGAAGGTATCATTGTCACAATTCTATTTAATTAAATAGTTTATAAAATAGATCTATGAGGATTTAGTTATGGGTAAAATAGTGTTTTGCTTTTTAAATAGAAAAGTTGGTTAACATAGGAATTTTGATTTCACTTTGGGTTCATTTGTACAGTGACTAGTTTGAGATATTTGAGATCTAGAGTGAAAAATCCCTTGGAGATAAGCACCTTATGTAAATTATTTTGAGTTTTTAGTAGTCCAAATTCAGTCCAGTGGAGAGATTAGCCTAGTGAGTAATCTTAACACTTGATTCTTACCTATTTAAAATCCTATTTTGGATATTTTTGATCTATTTGAATTAGTCTAGGAAAGCTTTTACTAGTTCTAGAACTCCTATCTTGGAGTCAATGTTGTTGTCTAAGCTGTAGTGTTGCTATTTAAGTTCCAGTGTTGTTGTTTAGTGCTAGTGTCCTTTTGTAGTATTTTGTCCAATGTGGATGCTTTTTTCAATTTATGATTTATTCCTAATTTTTTACTTCTTATCTATTTTTCTTAGGATGGTTGTTTGACATTTACTCTATTATTTGGTGTTTTCAAGGTAAGGAGTAGATGAAAGAGTTCTATAGAGGCTAGATGATGGAGATGTTGAGGACATTGCTCTTGTTGGCTGATGAGAGAGATATGATAGATAGAGTAAGATTGGGTTATGTATGTGACCTAGGTATGGTATAGTGGGATAGGTATTTGATCATTTCCTTATGTGAGAGGTATAATGTAGACACTTATACATTATAGCTTCCTATAGGGGCGATCACTAAAACACTAGAGGATGTGTATCAGAGTCTACATTTGCTAGTTAGTGGGTGATGTGTGACATTATAGGATGATATGGGTGTTAATGCCATTAATTGTGCATCCTTGTATTTTTCCAGTGTGCCTTTAGTGGCAAATTCTATAGGTAGCGATAGAGATGTATTATTATTAGTTATTTTTACAATCAAGTGTTCCATGCCTGTAAAAGTGGATAGCCATATTGTTGGATTCATTTATTGTAATGGATGGTATTGGAGTTTCTATTACTTACAAGATGCATAGGGTGGTTCATAGTGTCAATATGTAAGGTACTATGTTCTCATGGGGTAGGACTATGTTTCTCCATCCATATAGATATTTATATAGATTTACATAGGAGGCATTCAATAGTGGTGTGGGTGCAACTACTTCATTACATTGTTGTGATTATGATCACATAGTAGTTGTGTGACCAATTGGATTACTGAGGGTAAGTTGAGCACACATATATCCATTTGGTGAGTGATAATTAAGTGATTTAGATATTTGATCTCCTAGGATAGATCACTATAGGAGGATACTAGACAAATTGGTGGCCTAAGATATCATATAGAGACCCTATAGACGATTCCCTAAATGGCTTGAGGATAGAGATAAGTTATAGTACATGAGGGTCAACTATTGGTTACATGATCATTATGATGGAGTATATGAGAACTTTGAGTATGAGCTTGTGACTAGTTAGTTTAGATTTTGATAAGATCTCCCTCCTATGACATGGGTATAGTTGAGGAGTGTACATGCACTAGAAAAAGTAGGGGCTTATATGAGACCTACTAAGGATGAGTTGGCACCATTACCCTTAGATTCGCAAGATGTATTATAGATATACCTAATGTAGATGATGTGGGATGTATTGAGGCATATACTACATGGTGGGTTGGGCATTGGTGGGATCCATTATATCCTCCTAATGGACTGGATATTCCTGCATATGAGGATCTTGAGCCAATTTAGATGATGGGAGGTAATTAGTGATTGTATTTGAGTTGTACCTAGGTTTATGTTTTACTAGTTTGGATTTGAAAGTATATATCTAATGTAGTGTTGTATTGCTTATATGTGTAGGTGGGATGGGAGGTGCATAGGATGAGGCACCTATTGGGGTGGGGAAGGGAGATGATGAGTTATAGGAGACTATCATAGAGTTGACACTCTGAGAGATCACATGACATGTTCCTGATGATGTGGTAGAGAAGGGTTTGATAGAGTGAGTAAAAGTTATGGTTGGAACTTATGGCCATTTTTTTGATAGGGATACTATAGCTATAACTACATATGTTAGGGGTATATGAGAGAGAGATGAGCTTAGAAATAAGTTGGATAGGCATAAGATGCCTCCACCTAATTGTGGTGTGGTGAGCATGAATATTATGGATGACTATATGGATCTTCAATGGTGATATGTAGACTTATGTGAGGAGCATGGTTGATTCTTGGAGTGGGGTAGTTAGCATAAGAGGCACTCAAGAGCTTAAGGAGATGTAGGGTCATCGAGTGTTAGACAAGATTATGTGACTAGCACTAAAGGAGAGATGGAGAATGATAGTGAGGAATTGATGCCCATTCATGATTGATTGTACCTTGACATGATGTATATGTTTTAAAAAATTTATGATATATATGGATACTTGTTTATGTTGATAGCTATTTATTGTGTTATTGGATTTGAAGTGTGCTGGTATATTAGAATATATGAAAATAGTTGATTTGGCATTGATATTTAGATTGTATATGTTTTATAATTGGAATATTTTATTTAAATGCTTTGTTGATGAGTTGAAGTATGATGTTAGGTTTTTATTTGTAAGAAAAAATTTAATGGTTTTTATAATTTGTAAATTGTTTGGATAAATTAAGATGTATTTAACATTTGGAAATTGTTTGGATAAGTTGATTGGGTTTAATAGTGGTAAAATAGGATTTTATAAGATCTAAATTTTGATAAGCTAGTTTGTGATTGGTAAATTATTTAAATGAGTTGATTGGGATTAATATTGGCAAAGTGTTTGGATAGGTTGAGCTGGTAATATATGGATTTTGATAGGCTAGTATTTGGATAGGATAGTTGTTGGGAATTAGGAATGTTAGTTATTAGTAGGGGGATTTAAGATAGCACTGTGTGTTTATTACTTCCCTGAGAGTTGCTCAAGAATAAAAAGGGTATCTAGACCTTTGGCTCCATCATATCCTTACTAAGTGAAGGTTATGAACTAAAACTAGTATGATTGTACATTGTATTATTCTATGATATATCACTATCTAAACCTTATCAGCTAATTGAAAAAGTGCCCATACTGATCATGTTGTTTATGAATTGTTATGTATCTAATACTATCTACTAAGTGCTAATTTTTATTATGTGTGAAAATTCTACAAAATTTAAATTTATTGGTCATGCAACTATAACTAGATGTTATGGAGGAGGCTCATCTATTCACAATTATAGTGGATTTTTACATGAAATAACACCGTGTGTTCTATTTTATGACATATATGACTGAGTAATAGATCAAGATGGAACTATAATATGTGATGGGGGTTCATATAATATTAACCTTAGTGGGTTGTTATGTGAGATAGGATCTTGAAAATCTACTTGTAGTGAATATTTCTCATGAGTAGTACTCTAATGTTGTTCATGTGACTCTATTGAATATGTATATGGAATTGCACTATGTATCCCTTAGACTATGGTGTTATATGTAGGATATTTTTTTGTACTATTTTCCAAACCTTCTATGGTAGTGGAATAGGAGATCTCTTGTGAGATTATTTGCTCAAACCTACATTACTCTTATGATGAGTGATTGATAATTCCTATAAAGGAATGTATTCTAATGACTCAGTCATGGAGGAATGAGGTATAGATTTCCATAATGGAGGAGATATATATGCCCTTATGTGAATTTTATGATACATATTGACGTAGGAAATTGCACCCATGGATAGGAGACCGAGATCCTGCCTTCTCCTCGCAACTATGGAAACTCCCCTCTCACTTGTGGGACTAGAAAAATTGGAGGGGAGAGTCTCTAGATAAGAGCTAGCTCCCTTTGATGCATCATGTTCATTCTAACAAGTGCAAATACAGACATATATACAGATATGTAAACTGGGGGGGATGAAAAGGGAGAAAGATTACAGGAATACAAATTACTCTAAGGAGGTGATTCACCAAAATTAAATGACCTTCCCACATACACACTTAAAACCATAAAATAGCATACATATGCTTTAGTCTTGGCAAAAGGACTAGGCTATAAGGAAATGGTAGGGAGGCTCTTATGAGAACATAGAAAATAGAGACTCACCAAGGTGCTATGGAATGCACACTGCAAGTAACTTCCTCTGTTCTACACTCCCAAATAGAGCTCTTCTCTTGTTAGCTACAAAATGGCACCTTGTAGATAAATGGTGTGTTGGTGTTAAACCTATGAGAGCATCAAAAGATAATGACTAAACACAAATTAACACTCAGGACATACACATAATATCTATCTACGAAGAGGTAAAAATTGCATTTATAGATTCAGGTGGAAATTTTAGCAGGGCTACATCTTATAAAAATGTGGAAGATCCTTTTACAAATGACAAGTTCACAAATATATATGAGAAGTAAGGAGGCCCATTTGTCACTCCTTATTTATAAGTGGCTTATCGCGTCCCTTCATTGGGAAGAACAAGTTATTAAAAACATTAATGAACTACCCTTTTGTCTACTTGAAGTCTGGCTTTTAAAGGTCAATAGATGGTTTGTATACTCATTATATGTAAAATGGAGAAACTAATTACATTGCTACCTGTTTGCATCCTTTAGTGATCAATTACAACCACTATTTCACCTACTAGAGTCACTTCTCAAATTGGTGCTTCCTTTCTCCACTTGGACTAACTACTTGTTTGTTCCATGCTTGTCTCCTTGTCTTTTCTCAATTTTGTCTCTTTTGCCTCCTTCGGCCCTCAGGGGTGAATAGTCTTAGCGGGTCACTGCATTCTGGGCCCTTGGTAAGTGCTCTCTCAGTTTCAGAAGGAATGACTGTTTCACTTTGTTAACTTTGACATTCGTATGGCCATCATTAGTTTGAAAACCAATGGCTAATCTACTTTGTTAAACTTGATAGCCTCTAGGACATCCTCAAGCCCGTCAAAACATCATCAGGTCCATATGGCTTCTTCAGCAGCTTATCTTCCTCTTAGTACCTTCTCGAGCACTCTCTTGTCTTGTATATTTCCACAGGTTCCTTCCCAAAAGGAAAATGGCCCTCTACCCTTAAAAGTGCCTTTTGCCTTTGGTCGAGAGTCCCCTACAATGGTACCTACCCTTCAGGGTCCTTCAGCAGGTCCTTTACATCTCCAGGCTGCCTCCCGGGCTCTCACAGATAATTTTCCTAGGTCACTTTTGCCTCTGTGTATTTTTTATGAACTTTTATCTAAAGACATTTTCTTGCAAACAAAAAGTCCATAGAAATTCTCCCAGCACTTTGCTTTAGCTTTATAGTGCACCCAAATTCCTTCAAACTTTCTGTCTGAAGGAATTCAGGACTGAAGCAACTTTGAACTTAAACAAAATTGGACTTACCTGGCTTTTTCCATTGAAGCATTAAAGCATCTACCCTCCACTAGGGAATTTAAAATTTGAATACTCATCTTCAACCATGAACATACCCTTGAACTAATCCCTTGAACCAAAAATGGTTCAACGGTTCAAGAGTTCAACCATTATGTACCGATGGACTAGTGAACCAAGGCCAATAAACTTCTTGCTTTGAACCAAAGCCCATTGAACCAAAACTGTTGAACCAAACCCAATGAACCAGGAATGGTTCAACAGTTTAATGGTTTAACCATTCATGAATCAAGATGTTGAACTTGAAGATGGACCTTTGAACCCAAGGTCACTAAGCCACTTGAACCAGGCCATGAACCAAACTCATTGAACTTGAAGATTGTTGAACTATGTGTTGAAGAACCATTACATGAACTTGTGCAATCTAAAAATGACTGGCATTGAATAGCAAGGGAAGAAGGGGACCAAAAATTTTGCCTGTGGGAAAAATTTGGTCAACAAATTGGTGACTCCCAGAGGAATCATGCCTGTTATGCTTAGAGACTAGTTGCCTTGCAGTCCA
The DNA here is from genome assembly GCA_037957365.1 of Torreya grandis. Lineage (NCBI taxonomy): Eukaryota > Viridiplantae > Streptophyta > Pinopsida > Cupressales > Taxaceae > Torreya > Torreya grandis. The sequence continues at coordinate 399,430 of JARHVA010003839.1, forward strand.
TTAGACATGGAGTCAAATGGTAACTTGAAGAATAAACAATAGCTCTAGTAAATCTTAGAACCAATCACACAAATCAACCTCTAAGGAAATGAAAACACACACAAGACTAAGAAAACTAATACTTGTGTAATAACACTTAGAGGAAAATAGGGAAAGAAAAAAAAAGGAAAGTATATGTAGCTAAAAAGAGACTCAGTGGCAATGCTTTAGATGTATCCCATTAACTGGGATATGTAGTACTTCACTATCCAACTTGGAGAGTTGGAATGCATTATGCTACTTACACTGAGTAATTATGTACGAGCCACTCCATAGGGCATCAAAATTTTCATGCTTTTTAGGCTTAGCTCGATCTTCATCCCATTTCAAGACAATGTCTCCTTTAGAGAAATCTTTTGACAAAGATTTATTATTGAAGTGTCTTTTCACTTGCTATTGGCAACTGGTAATAGAAGCCATAGCCCAGTCCCTTACCTCTTAGAGCTCCATTAGCTCACACAGCCTAACCTCCATGCTACTTCCTTCTTCAAATTGTAGCTAGCAGGTGAGGTCTAATGTTGGTAATTCAAGTGAGATGGGAAGCCTAGCTTCCCTTCCATATATGAGCATATATGGAGAATTTTTGATTGCTCTCTTCAAATTGATTCGATCAACCCACAGAGCTGTCTTCAGCTTGGCATGCCAAGTCCTCTAATTTTCTTCCATGGTCCTCTTTATGATCTTGATCAAATTTTTATTTGTGGACTCATCCAGCCCATTCCCCTATGGGTAATAATGTGATGAAGTGCTGAGATATATACCATACCTTAGCAGCCATTCACTAGTTTCAGTTCCTAGAAAAGCCAAGGCATTATATGAGATTATGGTGGTTGGGACCCCAAATCTTGTTACCAGGTCCTCATAAAACTCTAAGACTACGCTTTCATTTGCCTCTTTCAAAGCAACAGCCTCCACCCACCTGGTGAAATAATCTGTGGTAGTCAGGACCCACTTGTGTTTAGCACTAGAGGGAGGATTGATCATCCCTATGAAATATAGGCCCCACTAAATGAATGGTTGCTCCACCTGAATAGGCTGTAGAGGCATGGTAGCCAACTATTGCTTTCAATTGAAAAGTGCACACTTCTAGCATTTTCTTACCCAAGCATGGGTGTCTTTGAAAAGAGTAGGCCAGAAATAGCTAGCTCTCATTATCCTTGTTATAGTAGCTCTAGGAGTGAAACGACCACCTACTGGCCCATCATGGAACTCTGCCAGTACCTTATCAGCCTAGTTTGGGTCAATGCATCTTAGAAGGACCCCAGAGAGATCCTTCCTAAACAATACTTCATCAACCAAGACATAAGGGAGAGACTGGAGCTTAAAGTACCTTCTTCCAGTCCTATTAAGACCCTATGGGACTCACCAGTGAGAAGGAAATGCCTCATGTCTAGCGTCCAATCCTTCATGACAGCTGGTGCTACTACTATGGTTGTATCGTGAATTAGCAAGCTGCCTTCCCTTTTCTACTTGATGTCTGTAGCCAGCTATTCACATAGGCCTCTTCTCCTCACCAACTTGGTGATCTTGATGTTTACATCATACTCCATCACTTTGGTGATCCACCCCACCCTTTTCTCATTTAAGTCTCAATTGGTTATGAATTCCTTGATGCCAAGATGTGGGACCATGAGGTGAATCTTGCTATTAGACAACATATGCCTAAATTTCTTCAAGCTCCACACTACTACTAGGACTTGCTTCTCTACATACGTGTACCTAAATTCAAAATCCTCTAACCCTTGGCTAAAAAAGTAAGCGGCTGATCAAGGTCATCACCATTTTCTTAGGTAAGCATGGTGGAGATCACCTCTTCATTACTGAAAGTGTAGAGGTTAAAGTCTTTGTTGAAGTCAAGGCTGATCAAAGTGGGAACCTAGGTTATGGCCTACTTGATGGATTCAAATCTATCTTTCCTTTGAGCTATCAACTTGAATTCCTCACCCTTCCTTAGCATAGAGGTTAAGGGCTTGACTATTTTAGCAAAATTCAAAATGAATCTCTGAATGAAATTTATCCTACCAAAGAAAATATGCAGGCCTTTCTTATGCTTTGGTAGGGACATCTCCAGGATAGAGCGAACTCTCTCAAGGTCAATGGATAAGCCCTCCTTGGACACGATGTGGCCAAGGAGTTTCCCCTCATGAACAACAAACACACATTTCTTTGTATTAAGAGAGATGTCGAACTCCCTACACCTCTCAAAAATCTTCCTAAGGTGTTCCATATGTTGGCTCACTTCTTTGGAGAATACCGTCACATCATCAAGGTATACCAGCATGTTGTTGTTTATCAAGCCTCTAAAAGCCATCCGTGGCTCACTAAAAGGTAGCACCAGCATTAGATAGCCTAAATGGTATCTTCTTGTAGGCAAACATTCCCCATTTAATAGTGAAGGCCATTTTGTGCTAGTCACAACTTGTACCAAAATCTGATTATACCTTGAATAACCATCCAAGAGGGAGAAACACTCACTGCCTGTTACCTTTTAAAGGATCTACTCCATGCTTGGGAAGGGATAATGAACTTTTAAAGAGACTTTATTAAGGTCTTTGAAGTCGACACATATCCTGATCTCCCCATTTTTATTTCTAATAAGAACATGGTTGGCTAGCCATGAGGAATGTTTGATTAGAAATATAATTCTAGACTCAACCAATTTGGCTAGTTCCCTTTGCATGAGGGGCTCAATTGTCAGATTGATAGGTCTCTACTTCTGCATGACTAGCCTGGTGCCTTCTTCTAATTTGATGGTGTGTTGGGTGAGTCTTGGGTCAAATCCCTTCAAGTCACTGTAATCCCATGCAAAAACATCTGTGAAATCCTAATAAAACAAAATGAAACCTCACCTTTCTTAAATCATGCAGACTTTCCCAAGTGCAAGCAACTTATCCTTGAAGATCTCAACCATTTCATAATTCTCCTCTTTGGTTGTGATACATGCCTTGTCATTTTTCAGTTAATCATCTCCATTGAAGATGCTCTCAAGCATGACCAAACCTTTAGGGAACTTATTGTTCTTCAACTAAATAATCTGATTGCCATATTGCTACTATAATTTCACCTAATTCTATGTTGCAAACTCAGCTTCCTCCTATAGGAAGAAAGCTATTTGTTGGTCACTTTTGAAAACTTGCCAATTTGTAATGTTGTCTAGGATAAAGGGCTGAACCACCACTTTCAAGTGGCATGAACCATAGTCTCAACTTATTTCCTTGGAAACATTGAATTGAATGCTTATTGTTGCTAGCCTATCCACTTGTTTGTTCTACTCTCTAGGAATGGGGGCAATGCTGAAAGCAAGGAAATCTTCTACCAAGTCCTAGACCTTATGCTTGTAAGACTTGAGCCAGGAATTCTTGGTCAGATTCAGGCCTCTCACTTGATTTACAATTAGCTCACTATCTCTCAAAACTTGTAACTCCTTGATCCCTCTTTTTCTTGCCCATTCAAGCCCATGGATAAGGGACTCATATTTTGTAACATTACTTGTGCAAGAGAATTGGAAATGGAAAGCTAAAAAGTACCTTTCCTTTGAAGGGGAGACTAACATCACCCCACCACTAGCTCCCAGCTTACTTTTATAACTGTCAAAATATAGCTGCCATAGACCAAGGTCATCCTGACTAGCCTTCATTAAATTTGGCATGAAGGCACCCTCTTTGTGCATATAGTAGACTCCATGTTCTGCCTTCTCAATGAGCTTGTAAGGATCATGTTCAAAGTTATCATTTCCCCACTCATCCAAGAGTAATTTTTTGACTCCTTCAAGAGCAGAGGATGGAGATTGGTCTGTCTGGGACTCTTTTAGGTCAATGATGGTGTAATTAAAATTTGCTACCTTGGGCGAATATGGTTTTAGATGGTCTTTGTAGAGTGGATTAGATTTAATTTTTACCTTGGTCCCATACTTGGTTCTAAAAACTATGTATGACCAATTCGCTGCTAGATAGCCACCTATCTTTGATGTGAAGTCCCTAGACAAGCAAATTGCAAAATAAGGAGGAACATCCATTACCACTATATCATGGGAAATTGAGAAGTTTGGGAAAGCATGCAATGTCAAGCCTAAAACCTTCACAATCCCAACTAATTTTACAGGTGCCCCATCTAGCTGAAGGACTCCTTTGTTCATCTCTTCATACTTCAGTCCTATCTTGTCAGCAATACACTTGGGCATCACTGAGGTACTAGCCCCACTGTCAATTATGTAGTTGTGTACCAAGAAATCCCCAATGACCAAGGATACATAGAAAGGGGGAATTTTCTCTTCCTTCTTTACCTGACCTGAAGTGGAAGGCTATCCATTTGTCATCAAGACATTATCAGTGCTTATTGGGATAGCTTGTTGATCCAGCTCATGCAGTTCCTTCTTCAGTACTTCCTTCTATCTTAAAAGAGACAATGAATCCGATAAAGAGATGTTCATATGTAGCTTCTTCATCTGGTCCACTATATTGACCTAAGGACTGCCTCCCTTCAAGCTTTCTTTTGGGTTGATTCCAACTTGAGCTACAGGCTAAGGGGGTGAAGGCACAAATGGCTATTTGAAATTTGGGGCCTTCAAATTTGAGTGTGATGGAGAAGGTGTTGTTGCCACTTGGGTGGTAGCCTAAGCTTATCCCATTACTCTTCTCTTAAATATTGTGTTGGCTACAACATAGTTACCCTGATTGTCTACCGTGCTTGCATAATTCACTGAATAAAATTCTCCTTCTAGATGATTCATGAGGGTAGAATCAGGCTAGGCCTGATTGTTACTTGTGTTGGGTTGAGTTGGATCCTCAAAAATATAGGAATGAGCAGCTACCTGATTGTCTACATTCTATAAATAATTCATCATCTCATTTGTGTAAACAGTCTGTTCTTGACCATATCCCATGGTCGAACAACTTGGCTACTCCTATACTAGATTGTTTTAAACCAACACCATGACTTTAGATGATGAAGGGGGGCCTGAGTTGTAGTTTTGAAATGGCTTGGTTTGAGTAAGCTAACCCTATCCTTGATTATAGCCTTGGAAAGTGGGTTTAGGGGCTTGGTCGTAATGAAGGTATCCTGATTCAGTTTGTTACTTTATGCTTGTTGCCTTTTAAGAGCTACAAGTTCATTTGACATGCTCTACAATAGACTCTTAACTTCAATAAGCTCATCAGATAGAATAGTATCTGGCTTATCTATGGTAGGCAGAGGAGCCAATCTAAGAGCAATAGCCTAAATTGGAGGTAGGATTTCTAGAAAAAGTTGCATGTGAGGCCTGGGGGCTATTTTCCTAGCCTATACTAAGCAATTTTCATCTGCTATGGCTATGTCATAAGCAACAAGGAGTATATGCCCTCCCATAGATTGGATCATCACAATAATATCACTATTTAATGCCTTTAAATAGTATAAGAAAGCATAGCTGGGAGTTGGTCTTACTAGGATGGGAATTCTATCCCAAGTCTTTTAAAATTGTGTGTTAAAATATTGCATATACTCATGTGGAGCTCTCTTTATGGTCATCAGCTGCTCAGCTAGTGAGAGGCTGTCACTTTTTTCCACAAAATAGTTTGTCAACTGAGTGCCCAATTCATTCCAAGAATGTATTGAATTTATAGGTAATGTTCTATACCAGTCAAGAACCTTGCCTTTGAGAGACAATGCTAGCAGTCTGATGGTGATAATTTATTCTATTACATTGTGAATATTGTAGAGGTTAGCAATATTCCTAATATGCTTGATGACTGTAATGGGTCCCTCTCCATCAAAAGAAGGCACATTTTTTATGGCTGTTCCTGAAATTGGATCATAGTGTGGGAGATTCAAGGGGCTCTGACCACGAAAAGTCATAAAAGGTAGTGCCATCATTGGGATGGGCTATAACTGAGGTTCTGCTTCATCTGCATCCCTTACAATAGGTCTAGGAGGATTTCTTGTTGGATAAGGATGGGTCCTCTCAAATCATAGTCTTTTTACAGAGTTCAAAGGCAACTCAACAAAATTGAAAGGAACCCCTTTTGAAGCAAACCTTGTGGTGACTTTAGGCATATAAAGTTAAGAAATTGGTCTTAATTTGAAAAGCTAAAGCTCTTACTAGTGGAGTCTCTAAATGCTAAAAAACTTTGAATTGCTGTGATAGGGCCATCATCAATCTTGAAACTTTATTGAGTTGTCAAATAATGTGTCCCACTGGGTGTGCCAAAGCTGTTGATGTAGGAAATTACACCTATGGGCAGGAGGCTGAGCTCCTACCTTCTCCTCACAATTATGGAAACTCCCCTCTCCCCTGTGGGACTGGCAAAGTTGGAGGGGAGAGTCTCTAGATAAGGGCTAGCTTCCTTTGATGCATCATGTTCATTCTAGCAAGTGCAAATACAGACATATATATAGATATGTAAACTAGGGGGGATGAAAAAGGAGAAAGATTACAGGAATACAAACTACTCTAAGGAGGTGATACACCAAAATAAAATGACCTTCCCACATCCACACTTAAAACCAAAAAAATGCATACATACGCTTCAGTCTTGGTAGAAAGACCAGACTGTAAGGAAATGGCAGGGAGGCTCTTATGAAAACACAAAAAATAGAGACTCACCAAGGTGCTGTGGAATGCACACTGCAAGTAACTTCCTCTATTCTACACTCCCAAATAGATCTCTTCTCCTATCAAGTACAAAATGGCACCTTATAGATAACTGGTATGTTGGTGTTGAACCTGTGAGAGCATCAAAAGATAATGACTAAACACAAATTAACACTCAAAACATACATAAAATATCTATCGAAGAAGATGTAAAAATTGTGTTTATAGATTCATGCAAAAATTTTAGCAGGGCTGTGCCTTGTAAAAATGTGGAAGATCCTTTCACAAATGACAAGCTCACAAATATATATGAGAAGCAAGGAGGCCCATTTGGCACTCCTTATTTACAAGTGGCCTATCATGTCCCTTCATTGGGAAGAACAAGTCACTCAAAACATTAATGAACTACACTTTCGTCTACTTGAAATATTCCTTTTCAAGGTCATTACATGGTTTGTCTACTCATTAAACGTAAAGTGGAGAAACTAATTGCATTACTAGTTGTTTGTGTCCTTTAGTGATCAATTGCAACCACTATTTCACCTGCTAGAGTCACTTCTCAAATTGGCACTTACTCTCACCACTTAGACTAACTACTTATTCATTCCATGCTTGTCTCCTTGTATTTTCTCAATTTTTTCTCTTCTGGCACCTTTCACCCTCAAGGGTGAACATTCTTAGTGGGTTGCTGCATTCTGGGCCCTTGGTAAGCACTCTCTCAATTTTAAAAGGAATGGCTATTTCACTTTGTTAACTTTGACATTCATACAACCATCATTGGTTTGAAAACTAATGGCTAATCTACATTGTTAATCTTGATGGCCTTTGGGACATCCTCGGGCCCATCAAAATGTCATCGGGTCCATATGGCTTCTTTTGTGGCTTATCTTCCTCTTAGCACCTTCTTGGGCACTCTCTTGCCTTGTATATTTCCATGGGCTCCTTCTCCAGGGAAAAATGACCCTCCACCCTTGAAAGTGCCCTTTGCCTTTGGCTGAGAGTCCCCTACAAGGGAACCTACCCTTCAAGGGCCTTCGATGGGTCCTTTGCATCTTCGGATTGCCCCCCGAGCTCTTGCAGACAATTTTCTCGGGTCGCTTTTACCTTCGTGTATTTTCTATGGACTTTTGTTCGTGGACATTTTCCCATAGACAAAAAGTCTATGGAAATTCTCCCAGCTCTTTTCTTTAGATTTATAGTGCATCTAAATTCCTTCAGACTTTTAGTCTAAAGGAATTCCTTCAAACAAAAAGTTTGAAGGAATTCGGGACTGAAGCAACTTTGAACTTAAACAAAATTGGACTTACCCAATTTTTTCCATTGAAGCATTGAAGTGTCTGCCCTCCACTAGGGCATTTAAACTTTTAAGACTCCTCTTTAGCCATGGACATACCCTTGAACTAAGCTATTGAACCAAAAATGGTTCAACAGTTCAAGAGTTCAACCATTGTGTGCCGATGGACTGGTGAACCAAGGCTGATGAACTTCTTGCTTTGAACCAAAGCCCATTAAACCAAAACCATTGAACCAAACCCAATGAACCAAGAATGGTTCAATGGTTCAACCATTGATGAATCAAGATGTTGACCTTGAAGATGGACCTTTGAACCCAAGGTCACTGAACCACTTGAACCAGGCCATGAACCAAACTCATTGAACTTGAAGACTATTGAACCAAGTGCCAAAGAAACATGACATGAACTTGGTGCAACCTGAAAATGATTAGCATTAAATAGCAAGGGAAGAAGGGGACCAAAAATTTTACCTGTGGACAAAATTTGGTCAACAATACCATTATCAACACATCTAGTAATGTAATCTCTAAGTCCAAAATAATCATTATCTCTATGTCCACAGATATAATGATAGTGACAAAAAGGCTAATGTGACTGTCTATGTAAGAGATGTGGATCTCATACATGAGTAGAAGATAATGTGATTAACCTCCTATATAGTAGTACTAATAATATGGTAGATGGACTATCTAAATATAAATTAAACTATAGGGGTGCTTTATTGTTTTCCTCTATAGTGGAGACTATAAGTTTTGGTCTAAAAGTTAGATCTTTATTCTTGACTGGTTGTGGTCTCCTATCTTGTCTAGGACATGGTGTATGTTGAGTACTAGGAGATATATCTGAAGATATTTTTGTAAAATCTAGAGTAATCCAATCAATTGTATCTACCTCAATCAATCCTAATTTATTTTCTAGAGATAAAATTATATAACACAAGTGTCTAAAAGAAGACTATTTGATATAATAAAATTTTGAGTAGAGGTTGGAAATGCCCCTTAATAAAGATATGCTAAATCTATAGATCTAATAGTATGTATATCTATCTTAGCATTTGAGCCTTGAATCTTAAGATATACTCACTAACTGGCTCTAAATAATTTTGATGTATGTGGCAAGTTTTTCATATGTAATATGAGGGTCCATGTTTATGATGTAATATCTGATAAATGCCTCCTCTACATCATCATATGTGTTTAATGAACCAATGGGGAGTAGATGAAAGAACTAGTTATGTGTTTCCCCCACTAATGTCTACTAGAATAACTAAAATAGAATCAATAGTCTTACATGAGATGGCAGAGCCTTTTGAAAGGCATGAAGGTGTATGAATTGATCTCTAGTTCCATCAAAGTGAGGTAATGATGGTATCTATAAATGCTTAGGCAATGAAGCTTTTATGAATGTGTTCAGAATAGTGTTACCATGTATTGATGCCTTAGTGGATCTACTCCTGTTGATTCCTCTAAGTGTACAACAAGTGCTCTCAGTGTTTAGAAAACACTTCTCAAGTTCATCCTTTTGAGTATTGATGAATCCAAACAAAAGTTCTAAGATATACTAATCTAAATGGATATTGAGAATGAGATCTAATCTATAGTGAAGATCATTACTAAAAAAAAGAAAAGGGGAGATATTAAGTTAGAAAAGGAACAAATGTGATTGTATCTCTTTATCTCAAACATTATGACAAGGTCTCAATTTTCCTAAACATACATCTAAACTAGTATGTAATGTAAAATAGCTAATGCAAAATTTTCATCATAAACCAAGAAATTTTTTTAAGATAAATTGAAAGTACAAGTAGGAACTGAGTATGATTTAATGTTTTACTACTACATTTAAATATTTAATGTACATCTTTGATACATAAAAAGTTAAAATAAATCAACTTATGATCTTTTCAACTAATCTAACATAGCACAGAATAATATAACAAAAATGCAATTCAAAATTTAGAGAGACCATTCAAATTTAAGATCTAGATAAATAATTGAGAGAAAAGCTAATAACTATTAGCATAATAAGATGGAAAATCCTTGGAAAATACCTTAGTTATATTAATTTATCTATGTATACAATTTTTGTTGCTCAAAATATCTCCTTTTAAAAAATGGCAACGCTATCTATTTATAGAAAGCATAAGTGGTGTACCAGTCAATTTTCAAGATACATATGTGTACAATAAGGATAGTTGTCCTTATACAAAAAATCTAGAATATATATGACCTTCTATGTTAAATTGACCTACAAAACATATATGCTAACAAACTATCATATACTTATACAATAGAATTTTCTATTTTAGAAATGTATGCAAAATTATAATCCATAGAATCTTTTATCAAGTTATTGGTGGGATTCTTAGTTATCTTTATTGGAGGATGTATTTCACCTTAGTGTTTTATTCATTGATTAACTTTAAATCTACTGCAAGCTTCATTAAACACCCATTCTCCTGGTCTATGAGTTCATTGAATTATTTGTCATTTCTAGCTATGGCCTCCTTGATGCTTCTAGCTTTTGCAATTTTCTCCCTTGAATTGAAGATGATGTTCATGATCTTGTGATTCTTGCTACTAGATTAGACTTGGCTCCTTCCTTTGATCTCTTGAATGGTTATAGTGGCTCTCTATCTAAATTCTTCTACATCTATTAACCCATTGGAAGTGGGATATGAAGGCTCTACTAGAATGGTTCTTAGGAGTTTTTCTATTCTATTCATAAAACTCTCATCCTCATTTACAAGTTTTCTAAAATTATTGTGCCATGTGATAAACTCCTATACTTTGTCTATAATAATTCCTAGGGCTGCACTCAAATGTCCCTGGCTAATAGTTTTGAAGACTTAGATCTACACTTTTTCCTATATATAGATAAGCTTAGCAATTTGATCCTCTAAAGTTTGCCATTGGATGACTAAAGCTTTAGTTGCTTGAGATATTTGTATCAAGGCAATTTTCTTGAGTTTCATGTCCTTCAAGGCTTTAAACATGTCAAAGAATGATTTACCCAACATTCTTATCTTCTCATTAAGTATAAAGAGGATGGCTTGGGTATCAAGGTTATGCTTCTCCTTTTCAAAATTGGCAATCCTTTGCTTCATCCCTCTTATTCAGATAATGGCTTGTATTGATTGAGCATTAATTAGGATCTCTAAATCCTCTTGGTGGATGGGATGCTCTCAAAGTTCCTATCCCCCTACTAGGGTTAGGCCCATAAATGGTTCAACCTTTTGAAACCTGAACTCTTTTGTATTGATGAAAACTTTCCTTATGGTTATTTTTTCTAGCCATATGGTCTCTAGATTTGAAATGAACTATAGTGGTGGGATCTATGAACTTGGTGATTTCTAGAATTATCGCCTTTATGTTGCTATATTTTATTGGGGCATCCATTTTCTTACCACCATCCCCTTTTGTTTCCACTAGTATTATTTTTTCTTTTTTCTTCATCATTTTAATTATCTATTTTTGAAGGTCCTTATGCAAATCAATGTTGATATCTTACTATAATATCCATGAAAGAGCCATGGAGGGAATTTTTTATAGTTTCGCATAGATGAACTATTCTAGAAAGATTAGCCTATAGATGGGTAACTCATCACTAAATAGATTTATGTACTTGGATGGATATATAAATGGAAGTCTTGGCCTTTTGGATTTGGTAGGGACAAGGGCCAAGTCAGTTTTCCTCTTCCTTTGACTAGTGGTTGGGACTAGGGCCAACTCAAGTTCTTTTTTCTTCTCATTTTCAATCCCCTCCTTTTCTTCATGGGTTCTTTTAATTTTTCTTTTTTAAATTCCAAGGTCTTCATATATTTTCTCACCTTTCAAACCATAGGTTTTTTCAAGAACTTTGAAAAAACACTCAATTGTTTCATATGGCTCAAGAGCCACCATGTCCACATGTTCCACTAGATATGGTTGTTTTCATGTAGGGCCTAAAGATGAGGCTGCCTCACCTAACCTTAATTCCAATTTCTTCTTATCAGGGTCCTAGGATTGTGGAAATTCTATCTAAGGGGGTCCTTAAGGTAATATAGAGGTTAAAGGGAGTAAATTATATTAGAGAGGGTACATTTGCTAAATGTCCTCTATTGGTTTTTTCTTAGGTGCTAGCCTATGTTTCAACTTAGAATTACATTTCTTAAGTCTAGCTAGCACTTCCTCAAAGCTACTTACCTTGGTGTATACATGATAATAAACCCTAGGTTGGTATTCATACAATGGTTTAAGTAACTTATTTTCCTTCAAGTGGTTCTTCACTACCTCCTTAAGATCCCACATCTTGAATTCATCCATTTTAAAAATAAAGGCTCTTTTCTACCTAGACATGACATCTATTTATTTCCAATATTATAATGTGGTATTTCTAATTATTAGGGGAAATGGGTGGAGGAGACCCTTATTCTTATCCTTTCATAGTCCATCAATTCCATTGATGAACTAGGAGGTGATCTCTTGTTCAGCTAGCTTGATTGGCACATAGAAAAGCAATCTGAATGGTGGGGACATGGTTCCCTCAATTTTAATAAGAGTGTATTCAAGATAATACCATAAATCCCCCATCATATCCACATACCTTTTGATCAAGGGGTGCATCCTAGGCATACGAGATCTAGTTATAACTTCAAGCAAAGTGGGATAATTGAAATCAAAAATAAATTGCATATGATTTCTATATTTGAAAATATGCAGCTTGAAATAATGATGGGAGATAGTGTTTTTAATATTGGGAGACCAATTTTTGATGTTAAGTAATTGGGTAGAAGCAAGCAAAGCATCGATAAAATAGGAAATAATAAAGAACTGGTTGTTGGTATTCCTTTTAATGTCCAAAAATTTGTGATAAAAATGAATGCTTATCATGTCTCCAATAGGAGAGGTGTGTTTTTGATCTATCAATAAATGCACATAGGAAACCTAGGTGTGGATGACATAAGTAGTTATGGTAGCCCTAGACATATTATTTAGTAAGGTCATGATGACCCTAATTCCTTCCCTAGACTAGGAAATTAGAATACTTCCTTGGTAATCTTTGAATACATAATTTTATTAGTTGAGTCATGGTCTAAGGATATTTTCAAGGTCATTTTGGGTGGTCTAATTCTTGATTGAGGGTAAATCAACATGGGACCATGGGAGTTTGTAGTAACCCTCAAAGTATAAAATGGAAACATAAGAAATCCTTCTAGATTTTCCATCATGCATAATATAGTCATCATTTATTCTATAGTTTACAAAAAGTGGAGAAAGGACATTGATACAATGGAGTACCTCAATTTTAACAGTTACATGGTGAAGACAAGATAATTACATAATGACCAGGTTCCTACACTTGGTGTTAACTAATTTAATCCTTATTTCATTTTGGGTGAGGGGATATATTTAATCTATGGAAAATAAGAGTTTATACTAACTCTTACACCCATTATTCAATGTTATGACATACAACTCTATGTCCTTGAAAACCCTACCTGGGTGGTATGTAGATAAGTGAAGATTTGCTTCCTCCCTCCATTATTGTTTACCTCCTACCATTGTTTCATAAAATTTTAGAATGCTTGGCACTAATTTCATATAATCCTATGGATTATCTTTCATCACACTAAGAATCGATGAGATGCTAAATTATGATTTGACCGATCATAATCTTCCTATTTTATGCTAGTTTTTTAGGTTCTAGAGTTTTAATAGTGTAGGTGATTTGGACTTGGGCTCGTTCATGTCTTTAGATCTAATTGAAACTTGAATTTATACCTTTACACTTCTAGATGGATAAAATGTATGTTTTTCTGATGTTTTTATACATAGATCTTATGTTGCATCTATTTGGCATCTTTTTACAATATTTTTCATAATTGTTTCAAGGACAACTAGTCATTAGTCTTCTAATTTTGCCTTTTAGTTTACCTTTATTTGATCAAGATCCAAGGATTAAGCATGAACCATTGATCATAATCTTAGGCTTTTCACCTCATTTATCATAATAAGTATCAAGCTATGTAATTATGTCATTTGGAAAATTATCACACCATCAATCTCTAATCTCTAGGCTCTTTCCACATGTAAATCTCTCATGCTTCCTAAATTATATTTGATAATATTGCTCCATTGGATCAATTATGTATGATTAAGTAAGAGACTTAAGATCCTACAAGATGCATGGGTTTTAAGTTAGTCCTGAGGGTTAAATAAAGACTTAGGTTAAAAATTTAATCCTAAGCTCATCTCATATTAATAAATATGAAGAACCTTTGGCTCGGTCAATTTTTCTAAGTCTTGATTGAAATATTAAAGTGAACCATTTTTAAAACATTTAAAACATGTCCCCTTTATCTGTGAAAAAATATTGGACTATGTTAAATTTAACAGTTTTGCTAACATCATAGACATCCAAGTAATCATCAAATGAAATGAGCAAGAGTGTCAATTTTAAATCCATGAAGTTATTATGGTTGAATGTGATGGTGCCATGTGGCATCCTCATATATTTTTCTAGGATCTTGGATTCAATATGTTGCATCAAATCCCAAGACGTGACGATAGTTAGATGATGATCAAAGTAGTCACACACTATTGATTGAATCTAATAAGTGGCAACTCTACCAACAAAGCTTCACATAAAAGGTTACCAATTGGCTTCTTTATGTGTTTTTGAATTTTAATTCTTCACCTCACACCATTAGATTGGATTCCATAGTGAATCAAAGATCGTTAGATTTGCAATCAAGGAAAAATTTAAGTTAGGATCTGAGATTAATAAAGACCTAGGATAAGTTTTAATTATAAGGTCCTACCTACATTAATAGACATGAATTGGGTAGTAGGATAAAAAAATTATGCTAAAATTTAATTTACAAGGGGCTCAGTTAAAAGAAAAGGACCCTATAAAACCATTTCAATCAAGGTTAGAGTAAACAAGGATGTTAAGGGGAAAACATGCAAGGACTTATGTATAATTTTATATTAAGGTTTGGTGGTGTTAATAAATTCAATCAAGCCTTAATGTATAATTAGACTTAATTATAAAGTATGTAAAAATTCCCACCAAATTACTCTATATAAATTTGATTAAAACCAAGGGTTTATGGGCTTAGGGTTTTGCTAAAGGGGCCTAGGATTTAAATATCTATAGAATAAAGGCTAATAAGACCAAGTGGTGGATACTTTGCCTAGTAAAAACAAGTAATTTATCCATTAAACTTGAATTTATCACAAATAGGGTAAACTATTATTAATATTACATATATTAAAACTCAAATTCAACAAAATATGCTTCCCTATCACATTGTATGACCTTCAAATTCCAAAAAAATATAGGAGTACAATAAGGTTTATAATAAAAAGGTTCCAAAATATCTCAAGTGTCCCAATTTTAAAAATTATGGGTATGTTGGCCTAAATAAATAGTGACTCACAAGGGAAACATAGCCAAATTTTAGAACTTAGAGACTCTGGTTTAGGCAAATAATTAGGTCACTTATCCTCCTCGACCCATGATATTATTTGAGATTTGTCCATGGTTGAAAAAAAAATTATACCTGTAAGATTAGGATTCATTTTTAGGATATATTCATGTTGTGTGTGTGTTTTTATTCCACTTACTATTTTCCATGGGATTCAGGGAATAACTTCTAGGTTTCATGTCTTTTAATCATTTACACTAGCTTATAACATGTTTAAGTATTCATGAAGGATCATGCTTTTAGTTCATGGGAGGCTTGGGAATTGCTTTGTTTCTAGATAGACATACATACCCCTAATAGATATGACTTTGGCTCCATTCAAGGTCTTACTTCACTTCCATCCAAGCATCCATAGCCGCAATGGAGGCTACTCGAATCACCTATGCCTAAAAAGCTTTAGATTTTGCATTGAATTCTTATTTTTTGTACCTTTTAACATATATTTAATGGTTTTATCAAGTTTGGGAATGAAGATAGATGGGTTTAAGGATTTTATTCAAGTTATTTATTTTTAAAAATCACCTATGGTTGCAACCATTATAACAAATAAGGATGTCTTGTTAAGTGAAAACATGATCCTATCCTAATAGCTTAAGATTTTATTTTAGAAGTGAAACTCTTCTTAAAACCATATTTAGGTGTACATAATGTTTATGTCTAAATAGAACAAGGGATTTATTCATTGGTCTTCACCATTTTCTCTATGATATAACACTAAGCTCATATTTTAGGTCTGAGGTCATCATATGTATGAGTTTCATATCCTATTTCTAAATCTTGGGGATTTAAGGTAGACAAGATAATTTTAGGGCCATACTATCTAAAATGACTTATTAGAACAAAAAAACAAAGCATAAACATAAAATATTAGCATAAAAGAAAGCAATCAAATAATAATAAACAATAAAGGATATCAAAAGGCAAACAAATATATACAAACATAATAGAAAAGGGAAGGAAAAATAGACTAACTAGCTTACCTAACGTAACCTTAATTATTATTACATATTTTATTTCATGAATACACTTGGTGGAGACACCTCAAAATGATTCTTGAGATATTTACCCATTTGTGGGCAATGTGAATTATGCTCCTTCAAGGTATTTTAGCTTGAAAGTATTATTTCCAAGTGTGTTACAAATTTGATATGGACTAATCCACAGAGTTTTGAATTTGTCATGATTACCCTTGGGTTTAGATTCCTTGTCCCAAAGGAGGAATACGTCTCATTACTTTAATAACTTCACCTTTGAACTGTTATCAAACCATCTCTTTACTATGGCCTGATGCTTGCTAAAGTTAGCAAAGGATTCTTCCCTTACATCTTCCATCTGAATGATATCTAACAATATAGAATTTTCAATTTCTTGACTTTCTTCCATGTACTCTTGCATATATCTAAATGTGGACAACTTGAGGGTGATAGGAAAGATAGGTTCTTAGACATACACCAATAGGAATGGTGATGCCTTTAAGGCTTGCTTGATTCTAATTCTATCTACCCATAAAGCATATTTGAGGAGTTTTTACCATGTATTAGGCTTATCTTTAGTATATTTTTTGATTACATTGATTATGTTCTTATTTGTAGATTTAGAGACTTCATTTCCTTAGGTATAATGGTTAGAAGAAAACTTTAGAGAAATTCCAATATCATAAGCCCATTTGGTCATTTTGATAAATATAAATCCAGATCCATTATCACACACTAAGGATATAATGGTTCCAAATTTGGTACAAATGTTTTCTTCTAAAAAGTAGGTCACTTCTTCTATCTTGTAGTGTTTGGTGGCTATAGCCTTAGTCCACCTTGTCTAATAATCTATGACAGTTATGACATATTTGTTGCATTCACAAAAATTAGGGTTAATCACTCCTATGAAATATAACCCCCATTATGCAAAGGGTTTATCAACCATCACTGGTTGTTGAAGCATGGCTGCCTTTAGTTCCTTAGTTCTAATGATTTGACAAGAATGGCATTCTCTTACATGCTTTTGAGCATCTTTAAAAATGGTGGGCCAATAGTAACTATCCCTGAGGATTTTTTGGGTTATTGTTCTTCTTGATGGATTTCCACTACCTAGTTTCTCATGGAAATTACTAATGATTTGAGAAGCATCCTCCTTGGATACATACCTAAAATATACTCACTCAAAGTGTTTTTTATACAATACTCTATCTTTGATGAAATAGTGAGAATATTTGTGTTTTAGGGATCTTTTTTGTTCCCTTATGATCCCTACAAGATAAGTACAATTAATAAAAAAATAAATCAAGGAATCATATAATTAATCAGGTAGGAAGTCTTGGTACTCAACTTGCATGATGTGTAGCTTGGGACTGGTACTGGTGTTGGTAATAATTTAGACTAGGCCCTGAGACCTTACCAATTTAGTCATTTTCATCTATATATCATACTCTTATAAAAATAACATCTATTTATCCCTATACTCACCTAATTATTTTTTACTTAGCATTATTTTTTTGGTAGGGTCTAGTAATATACCATGCACTTTGTTTTTAAGGATGTAATGCCTAAACTTTTTTACTACTTTTACTAGTGCATATGCCTATTTGTCAATTAGGGAATAGTTTAGTACTACATTTTTTATATTTTTACTCATGAAGGATATTGGGCGATCACTCCCATAAAATTTATAAGTTATAACCATAGCCATTATGTGATCAGAAGTAAATGAATACAAGTAAAAGTCCTCTGAAAAGTTTGGATTTATCAACACTAGCGCTTGACTGATTACTTCTTTGATAATATTGAACACTTTATTTGAGTCTTCAATCTAAGTGATTTTGGCATCCTTTTTTATCACGTCATTTAGTGTTTTAACAATTTTATTAAACCCTAAGATGAATTTACTCACAAAGTTTATCTTGCCAAAAAATGAATTAAGTTTTTTCCAACTATTTGGAAGCTCTATCCTAGAAATGGCTTCCACCCTTTCAAGATATATATATATATATATATATATATATATATATATCTCATCTTTAGAGATGACATGACCTATAAGCTTCCCTTTAGTAATACAAAAAATTCTTTTCTTGGGGTTAAGAGAAATAACATGCCTTTTGCACCTCTCAAACACTTGTTAAAGGTGTGTGAAATGGTCTTCCTTGTTTTTAGAGAACATAGTTAGGTCATCCATGTAGATTATGATAATTTGCCTACTAGAGATTGGAAATCATGGTCCATCTTACTTTTAAAGGTATCCCCTACATTATTTAGTCCAAAAGGCATCTTTTTATATGTAAAATTTCCCCACTTAGTTGTAAAGGCTATCTTTATTTTGTCCTCTTTATCAACTAACACTTGGTTATACCCTAAAAATCCATCAAGGAAAGACATCATGGCTGACCCTAAAACAACTTGTATCACTTGGTCTAGAGAAGGCAAGGGATAACTGTCCTTTTAAGATGCTTTGTTTAAATTCCTAAATTCAATGCAGAATCTAATTTCACCATTACATTTTATAACTAGAACTAGATTGGAAACCCAAGTGGAATGTTGAATGGGAAACAAAATACTTGCATCTAACATCTTATTAACTTATTTATAGATCATGGGTTCTAGGATAGGGTTGACAGGCCTTTATTTCTATTTGAAGGGTTTACAATTTTCTTTGAGGGGTATAGTGTGGGTAATAACCCTAGAATCAAATATTTTTAAATCATCATAAGACCAAGTTATTATGTCCTTGTATTTGGTGAGCAACTCTCTAGACCTTTTATTTTCCATTTATGTGCAATATTTCACTATATTAACTTGCTGGGGTTGATCTTGGGGTCCAATATTTATTACATTGCAGTCTATCCCATTCACCTTGGGGACTTTAGGGATTTTAGTGAGCTTGTCCTGGTCAAACAACCTTTTCAATAAAACCATCACCTTGGGTATTTTGTTATCATTCAATTCAATGATTTTTCCTTTGAATTCTCTTTTAGAGATAATTTCATTAGTTTCATCAATAATATGATCTTCAAAAGCTCCTCAGTTAGTAATGAATTCTAGGATCTATTGATCATCATTGAAAACTTGGAAGTGGCTCATGTTATATGGGATTGAGGGGTAGGGTACCAAATCAATCCTAAAGTTAGGGGAATCTTGATCAGACATGAGGTTGGCTGCAACAAAATCCAACCCATTAGTAGATGTTTTTCTCCTCTAGGGACAAAGAGGATATTGAATGCCTCAAAATATTGTATCAAATCCTAGAATCTAAATTTATACGTCTCGAGGTATGAGAACTTGCATTGGTACTTACTCCTTACTTGTTTGATTATAATTTTAGAATCTCTATAAATGATTAGTTATTTGACCTTATTTTTAATAGAAAATTGCAATCCTATGTTGAGAGTCTTATAATTAGATAGGTTATTGGTGCATGGGAATTACAGTTTATAAGATGCATGATATGTTTATTAGCAGGGTCTATAAAGACAATAATAAATATAGACCTGGACTTACATTTATCACAATCAACATATAGTTTCCAAAAACTAGGTACAACATGAGTGTTCTTGGAATCAACTAATTTTTTAGTTTTTTAGGTGAAGACTCCTAAGTTAGAATGAAGGAAGTTAACTTTTTCATTAACAACATTGTATTTAGTAATCATGTATTTCATCCTTGGTTCCCTTTCTACTCTTATTTGGTTTAGAACACCCTTCCAAGGTAGCCATATATGTGAATAATCAATAGACATATATCCATTTAAGGCCTTGGGCCATTCTCTACTTAATATTAGTCCATATGCATTAGGAATGTCAACTACTTGAATGCCAATGAATTGTTAAACTCTAGGTTCACTGGCTAACCGTATGTGTACTTTTAATATTTCTTAAATCACTTTGACACTTTATTTGTCTAATTGTGTAACTACCCAACTAGACTTGATTGGGATCAATCCAATTTGTTCACATATTATTATAGTCATGATATTAGTTGATGCCCCAAAATCTATAAGATAATTTTGGATGTTCTTACTAAATGTCTTAACTATAAGTAGGAAGGGTGGAGATTCTACCTTGGCCATTTTCATGGTTACATTTCTACTATCATCCCTAGGTGGCTTCCCAAGTTTTTTAGAAAAATACTCTAACAATAAGTCCCCTTGTTTAGTAATTTGAGTTAACTCATCCAAAGTGATGTTAGCCTTAATTTTCTTCATGTCTTCAACAATGTTATATCTAGTCCTACTTGGGGAATGTGCACTAGGTTTAGAAGAACTTCCTTTTGGTAGCTCAAGGTCATTCCTTGAATTGGTTTCAAGAGTGGTCCCATAATTATTAGGATGGGTTGAAGTGGTTAGTGGTTATTTTTTATCACTATTCCTCAGAGGGTATGTCTTCAATAATTGTTGTAATTCTTGTATCTCTTTAGGAATATTTTTTGGTTTATTATCTTCCTAAAAAGGGAATTGGAATGTATCTATTATATGGACTTAGTCTGATGACATGGACCTAGAAGAATTTATAACATTATCCTTGTTAGGGACCGCTTTTATTATGTCCAAATCTTCTTGAAAATACTCAAAGGCTTTGCTTAATTCAATGCAATCAATCTCACCATGCTTAGTAGTAACATGCACTCTGCAATAGTTAGGTAAAGTAATGTCAGTGAGATTGATGTCCATGGTCTTATTACTAGAAGAGGGTTCATTATCATTGCTGATGTTATAGAAGTTATAATTCTAAAATTTATTTCCAATTATGTTGAAATTTTAGAAAGAAAATTTCCTTACAAAAATCTCACTAGTATTATCAACTTATTTTTGCAACTAAAGAAAATTAGTGCTAAGTTTTTGGACCATCTTTAATATATACTCATTCTCACTCCTAGGGGTCTTATAATTATGGACCTAATTATTTATTATACCAAAATTTGGTATTAATTCTTTATAACCATTATTATATGATCCATTAGTATTTTGGTGATTCAAGAATAATAGATTTTGATTAGGAGCAACATAACTAGTGGGTAGTATGCTCAAAGCTGGGAGTTGATTAAGAGCAAGGGTATTTTGGTTATTATTTGTAAATAATTTTGGAGTATGCATATGTGGGTTAACATTTGGAATGGATTAATAAATTTTAACTTGTGGTTGTATTTGATCACTAATAACTATTGCCTCAGAATAACCTTGGGCTAATGAAGCTATAACTGGGATAGATCTCTTTAGGAACACAAAAGTCATGTGACCTACTACATCCTTGTAGATTTCTAGAGCTAGGACATCATTAGGATTTTAGGGTTCCATATTCTTACTATACATATTCTAGAATATGGCATTGAAATATCTTATAGGCTCACTTGCATCTCTCTTAATGGTTGTGAATTGATGATAAATGAGACAAGGACTAATAATAATGTCAAATTGGTTAATAAAATGGGTGATAAAATCATTCTAAGAGGTAATGAAATCATCAATAAAATTAAAGAACCATTCATATGTTTGATATTTAAAATTAAAGGTAAACAATATACATGTTACATCTTCATGTATGACATTTAATAATCTCAAATCAGATTTAAAAGACTTAGCATGTTCCTCTATAGTTAGAACACCATTTGGACTAAATATGGGTAGATAATTCTCAAGATTATGTGGTAAATCATGGAATACACCTTGTAAATTAATAGGGGAGATTCTTAACCAATACATACCTAGATGTGGTCTAAATGCATGGGTACCTTGAATAGTATAAGTGGGTAAAGACATAGAAAGTATTCATCTACCTTTATCATGTCTAGTTATTTGATGACTTTATAGCTTGAATAAATGTTCCCTTATTTTTTAGCATGATCTAGTGTGAATTTTAGGTAGTTTTAACTTGAATAATTCAAATCATATTCAAAATATGGTGCATCAACTTAATATTTACAAGGAACAAGGACTAAACATGCACACTAAGCTTATTCTGCAATGATCTATGTAAAAAAAATAAATGACATCAAATTTATACTAAGATAACTTGAAGATGTATCTTATTATGTAAATAAAATAAATATTTACAATTTTGAGTCTATAGTAAACCAAAATCTATAGGAGATCACCTTATATTTGATCAAAATAAGCCATCCTAATCTCAAATGTTATAGATTATTCAAATTTAAAGTTATGTTTACTATAATTAAGCAATCATCTACCAAAAAACTATGATATTTTCATCAAGAAAGCATAATGATATGTTGGAAACCTCCATGATCAATGACCTTTACACTTTGGAGTAGAGATCCACTAAAAATTATAAAGATAACATTAATAAATTAACCCCAAAATTGACAAGGCCCTCTTTCTAGTGCTAGTGGAGCTACTCCAGTTGATGCCTCTAAGTGTACCATAGGTGATCTTAGTGTTTAGAGAACACTTATCATTTTAGAATTATAAGAATTTATAGCATGAGTTTTAGGTATTTGGTGATTATATTTATTTTGGTGAAATAGCAACAAAGTAGAGTAGACTGTTCCACAATATTCATATTATTTGGTGGTTGGGAGCCACCTTGGTTCAACCTTGTGAGTTTTGATGAATACCAACCAAAGTTCTAAGGTATACTAATCTAAATGGATATTTATAATGAGATATAAGATATAGTGAATATCATTGTAAAAAAATATAAAAGGGGAGAGAGTAAGGAAAAAAAAGAACAAGTGTGATTGTAGATATTTATCTCTAACATCATGACAAAGTCTCAATTTATTAAACATACATCTAAACCAGTATGCAATGTAAAATAGCTAATGTTCAATTTTCATCACAAACCAAGTAAATTTCTATGGATAAATTGAAATTACAAGTAGGAACCAGGGATGCTTTAATTTTTTTTACAACATCTAAATAAATAATGGACATCTTTGATGTAGAACAAGTTAAAATGAAGCAAATTATGATCTTTTCAACTAATCTAGCATAGCATAGATTATCAACCTTGTAAAAAAAATGTAATTCAAAATTTAGAGAGGCCTTTCAAATTTGAGATCTAGATAAACAATTTAGAGAAAATTTAGTAACTAATTAACACAAGAAGATGTATAATCCTTGAAGAATTCCTTAGTTTTATTAATTGCTCTAAGTATACAATTTTTTTTGGTCAATATCTCTTCCTTTATAAAATGGTAACATTGCCTATTTATAGAAATCATAAGCGATATATCGATCAGTTTTAAAGATACATATGTGTATAATAAGGATAATTGTCCTTCTAAAAAAATTATAGAATATATATGACCTTCTAGATTGGACTAACCTAAAAACATATATCCTAACAAACTAGCATATACTTATATAATAAAATATTTTATTTTACAAATGTATGTAAAATTATAATCCATAAAATCTTCTATCAAGATGGTGGTGGGCTTCATAGCTATCTTTGATGGGGGATGCCTTTGGCCTTAGTGTGATTTTCATTTATTAACTCTAAATCTATTTTAATCTTCATTAAACACCCATTCTCTTGGTCTACCAACTCATTGAATTCTTTTTCATTTCTAGCCATGGCCTCCTTGATGCTTTTAACTTATACAATTTATTCCCTTAAATTGAAGATGTTGTCCATGATCTTATGATTATATTTACTAGAGTGGCCTAGGATCCTTATTTTTATCTCTTTAATGGTTTTAATAGCTCTCTATCTAAATTCTTCATCATCTATTAACCCAATGGTAGTGGGCTGTGAATGATCTACTAGCATGGTTCCTAGGAGTTTTTCAATTTTGTTCATCAAAATCTCATCTTCCTTCACAATTTTGTAAAAATTATTGTGCCATGTGATCAACACCTCTAATTTATCCACAATAGTTCCTAGGACTATACTAAAATGTCCCAAGCTAATAGTTTTGAAGCCTAGTATCTACTCTTTTACCTATGTATTAATAATCTTGACAATTTGATCCTCTAAAGTTTACCATTAGATGACCAAAGCTTTAGCTACTTGAGCTTACTATATCAAGGCACTTTACCTATGTTTTATGTCCTTCAAGGGTTCAAACATATCAAATAATGATTCACCCAACATTCTTATCATCTCATTAGATACAAAGATGATGGATTGGGTCTCAAGGTTCTACTTCTCCTTTTCCAATTGGCAATCCTTTGATTCATCCCTCTTATTCTTGTAA
Source organism: Torreya grandis (assembly GCA_037957365.1). Taxonomy (NCBI): domain Eukaryota; kingdom Viridiplantae; phylum Streptophyta; class Pinopsida; order Cupressales; family Taxaceae; genus Torreya; species Torreya grandis. Next base: position 423,946 of record JARHVA010003839.1, read on the forward strand.
TGGCTTGTGTTGATTGAGCCCCAACTGGGATCTCTACATCCTCTTGGTGGATTGGATGCTCACCAAATTCCTATCACCCTAATAGGGTTGGGTGCATAAATGATACAACCTTTTGACAGGTGAACTCTTATGTATTCACAACAACTTTCCTTGTAGTGATCTTTTCTAGCCCTGTGGTCTCTAGATTGAAATGAACTATAGTGGTGGGCTCTAAAAACCTAGTGGTTTCTATAATTTCCACCTTTATTCTAATTGATTCTCTTATATAATCCATTTTATTAACACTAGCCCATTTTGCTTCCACTTTTCTTCTTTCATCATTTAAATTATCCACACATGAAGGTCCTTATGCACATCAATGTTGATATTCTATGTTAATGCCCATGAATGGGCCATGGAGGGAATATTTTATAGTTTCCCATAAATGAACCAATATAGAATGACTGGCCCATGGATTGGGAACTCATCATTGAATAAATTTATGTCCTTGGCTAGATGCACAAATAGAAGTCTTTGCCTTTCAGAGCTGGTAGGGACAAGGGCCAAGTCACTCTTCCTCTTTCTTTAACTAGTGGTTGGGCTAAGTCCAACTCAATTTATTTTCCCTTATCCTTTTCTATCCCCTTCATTTGGTTATGGTTTATTTTAAGTTATCCTTATTTGATTCCAAGGTCTTAATTTTTTTCCTCTCTATTCGAACCTTAGGTTTCTATAAGAACTTTGAAAAACCCCTCAACTATTTCATATGGCTCAAGAGACACCAAGTCCACATTTTCCACTAGAGATGGTGGATTTTGTGTAGGGCCTAAAGATGAGGCTACCTCACCCAACCTTTCTTCCAATTGCTTCTTACTAGGGTCCTAAGGTTGTGTCAATTCTATTGGAGGGGGTCCTTGAGGTACTCTATAGGTTAAAGGGAGAAAATGATATTTGTGAGGATCCATTTGAAAAATGTCCTATGTTGGTTTTTTCTCATTTTATAGTCTATATTCCAACTTTGCATTGAATTCTTTGAGTCTATGTAGCACTTTCTCAAAGTTGTTTACCTTGGTGTATACATGATCATAAACCCCATGTTGGTGTTCATACACTAGTTTAAGTAACTTATTTTCCTTCAAGTGGTTATTCGCTACCTCCTTAGGATCCCATATCCTAAATTCATCAATTTGGAAAACAAAGGCTTCTCTTTGCCTAGACATGACATCTATTTGTTTTTAATATTGTAATGTGGTCTTTCTAATTATCAAGAGAAATGGGTGGAAGAGACCATTCTGCTTATCCTTGCATACTCCATAAATTCCATTAATGAGGTGGGAGGTGATCTCTTGTTTAGATAGCTTGATTAGGACCTATATGGGTAATTTGAATGGTGGGGACATGGTTCTCTCAATTTTAATCATAGTGATGTTAGGATAATGCCATACATCCCCCATCATCTCCACATACCTTTTGATCAAGGGGTTCATCCTAAGCATATGGAATCCATTTATAGCTTTATCTAAAGTGAAAAAAATGTAATAAAAAATGAATCACATATGATTCCTATATTTTAAAATATGCATTTTGGAATAATGATGGGAGATAGTGATTCGACTATTGGGAGACTAGTTTTTGATGTTAGGAGATTGGGTAGAATAAAGTAAAGCATCAAGTAAATAAGACATCATAAATAATTGCTTGTTTGTCTTCCTTTTAATGGCTAAAAATTGGTGACCTAAATGACTGCTTATCATGTCTCTAATAAGAGGGGTGAGTTATTGATCTATCAAGAAATGCACATAGGAAACCTAGGTGGGGTTGACATAGGCGGTTATGGTAGCCTCATAAATCTTATTTAGTAATGTCATGATGACCCTAATTCCTTCCCTAAACTAGGAAATTTAAATCCTTCCTTGGTAATCCTTGAATACATGATTTCCCTAGTTAAGCCATGGTCTAAGGATAGTGTTAAGGTTATTTTGGGTGGTCCAATTCTTGATTGAGGTAAAATAAACATGGGATTATGAGATTTTATAGTAACCCTCAAAGGCTATAAGAGAAACATAAGAAATACTTCTAGATGTTCCATGATGCATAATATAGTTATCATCTATTCTACAGTCTACAAAAAGTAGAGTAAGGATGTTGATACAATGGAGTACCTCAGGTTTAGTGGCTACATGGTGAAGACTGACTAATTACATAATGACTAGGTCTTTGTACTTGGTGTTAATTTATTCAATCTTTCTTTCATTCTAGCTAAGGGGATGCATTTCATCTATGGAAAAGATGATGTCATAACAATTATTACACCCATTTTTCAATGCTATGACATCTAACTCTGTGTCTTTGAAAACCCTACCTAGGTGGTCTATAGACAAGTAAGCCTCCACTTCCTCCCTCTATTATTCTTTACCTAATACCATTATTTCATAAACTTTTAAAATGTTTAGCACTAACTTTGTAAAAGCCTTTGGATTTTCTTTCCTCATAATTAGAATTGGTGAGATGCTAAATTTTGATTTGATCAATCACAATCTTCCTATTTTATGTTAGTTTTTTAAGTTCTCTTAGAGATTTAATGGTGGAGGTGATTCAAATTTGGGCTCATTTGTGTCTTTAGATATTATTGAGACTTGTCTTTATACCTTTTCATTTTAGATGGACACAATCTACTTTTTGTCACTTTTTGCATACATGGATCCTATGTGGCATCCATTTGGCATCGTTTCATGACATTTTTCATAATTGTCTCAATGACATCTAGCTATTAGTCTTTAAATTTTACCTTTTAGTTTTGCTCTATTGGATCAACATCAAAGGATCATGCATTAACCATTGATCATAATCTCAATCCTTTTACCTCATTGGTAATCATAAGTAACAAGCTCTATAATTATTCCACTTGGTAGATTGTCCCACCATCGATCTCTAATCTCTAGGCTCTTTTCACTTTTTGATGTCTCAGGTTTCTTGGATTTTATTTGAGGATATCACTCCATTGGATCAAGTTTGTGTGATTAAACAAGATCCATAAGATCCTACAAAATGTATGAGGTTTAAGTTCATCTTGAGGGTTAAATAAAGACCTAGGTTAAATGTTTAATCATGAGTTCATCTCATATTAATAAATATGGATTATTTTTGGCTAGGTTAACTTTTCTAAGTCTTGATTGAAATATTAAATTGAAAGCCTTTAAAAATATTTAAAATATGCCCCCCTTTGTCTAGGAAAAAATGTTTGACTATGCTAAATTTGATGGTTTTGCAACATCATAGATGTCGTCACAGTCATCGAATGACATGAGAGAGAGTATAAATTTTAAATACATGATGTTTCTATGGTTGAATGTGAGTGTACCACATATAATCCTCATTGAGTTTCCTAGGTTCTTGGATTCAATATGCTCCATCGGATCTCAATAAGTGAGGACCATTGGATGATGATCCAAGCAATTTCATGGTATTAGCTAAATTTAAAAAGTAGGACCCTATGATAACAAAGCTTGGTGTAAATGATTTCCACTTGGAATCTTCATGGGGATTTAACTTTTTAATATTCACCTCACTAAGTTAGGATCTAAGATTAATAAATACCTAGGCTATGTTTTAATTATAAGGTCCAACCTACATTAATAGACATGAAGGAGGTCTTAAGATGAAAAGTTAGGCTAAACTTTAATTTATAAGGGGCTTAGTTAAAGAAAAAGGACCCTGTAAAACCATTTCAATTGAGGTTAGAATAAATAAGGATGTTAAAGGGAAAACATGCAAGGATTTAGGTATAATTTTGCATTAAGTTTTGGTGGTGTTAATAAATTTGACAAAGCCTTATTATAAAATTAGACTTAAGTCTAAAGTATGTCAAACATTCCTACCAAATTTATCTATCTAAATTTTAATTCAAACCAAAGGTTTTTGGGCTTAGGGTTTTGATGAAGCCTAGGATTTAAATTTCTATAGACCAAAAGATAATAAGACCAAGTGGTGGATTCTTTTCCTAGTAAAACTAGTAATTTCTGCATTAAACTTGCATTTCTCATAAACAAGGTACACCATTAGTAACATTATGCATACTAAAACATAATTAAAACAAAATATGCTTCCCTATCTAAATAGAACACCTTCAAATTCCCAAAAATTCTAGGAGCACAACAAGGTTTATAATAACAAGGTTACAAAACATCTCAAGGGCCCTAATTTTTAAAATTAGGGGTATGTTGGCCCCAACACCATGTAAATCATTGGCATCCATACAAGGCTTGTAATATTTATTTTCAATGGTGAGCAGATGTAATTGGTGTTGTAATTTACCAATTACATGCATCAATGAAATAATTTCCTAGGAAGGGATATTAGTATCTCGAAGTGCTTCATTTAATCTTTGAATTCGATCATTTACTTTAACCATAGGAATGTTACATTTATCAATTAGATCATACAGAAGGGGTGTGATCACTTGAAACTTTGGAGGAATGGTATCCCAGACCTTATGACAGGGATATGGGGTACCATCCTTTTTGGGTGATGGGTGAGACACTAATTCTACTATAGTAAGGGTTGGCCTGGGAGATTCATTGGTATCTTTTTTTTTAGTGAATAACATATGGAATGCATAGATGATGTAGTATGAGAAGTAAAAGTAAGAAAGTTATCATTTGAGCATTACTTGGATAAATTAGAGTTGAGAGCATGAGATGTATCATTTGAACTATGCTTTGGTAATTTGAATCTATTGCATTTATATTATTGTATTTTGAACATAGTAGTAATAGTGTAGAGAGAGAGAGAGAGAGAGAGAGAGAGAGAGAGAGAGAGAGAGAGAGAGAGAGAGAGAGAGAGAGAGAGAGAGAGAGAGAGAGAGAGAGAGAGAGAGAGAGAGAGAGAGAGAGAGAGAGAGAGAGAGAGAGAGAGAGAGAGAGAGATAAGGTTCACATGGGATCAAATTATCACCTATTAGAGGTTCATTTGGAAGTGCATGACTAATTTTTTCATCTTGTGCATTGTACATAGGAGAAAGAGGTGAGAATTATTTTTCCCATTTATCAAATGTTTTTTGTTTGGAATAATGGATGAAAGAAATAGGTTTGAGAGGAGAAGATACATATACTTTTTCTTCACTATCGCTTTCATATGTAGTATAATATTCCTCATTCAAAAAATAGTAATTATCTTCATTTTAAATAAAATCATTTTCCACATTTTTAGCTAATTTGCAATTTTTCAAATTTGTCCACTCATTATCATAATTATGCAAACAATTAAGAAATTTTTCTATGGGGTGAGAGGGAAGAAGTGCTTTAGTGGCCATTTTATTTCCTTTGCCCAAAATAATATGAATAAATGATATTAAGCAATTAAATGCAGTAACAACTATTAACAAGGAAATGTTAAAAATACTTGTAACAATCTAAATAATTTAAAAAAAATTCAAAATTAATTTCTAAAAATTACAAGGATGAATGGTTTAAAGGTGGAGGACCTAGTTTAGGAATCTAGGGTTTTTTTTTTGTTTTTAAATTATACAATAATTTTAAATTCTAAAATTAATTTGAACAAGAAAATTACATAAAAATTGATACAAAAATAGTAAATTTGAAATTGAATTTGTTTCACATTATAACTACTAATTTAGAAATTTTGAAAATATTTTGGGCACACTAAGCAATTTTTTAAAATTTTGAAATTATTTTATAAAATTTGTAAGGGAGGGAAACTTGGGTTTGAGGACCTAGTTTGGAAATCTAGGGTTTTGAGCTAAGGTTTTAGAATTTTTTTAAAATTATGAAATAATTTTAATTTATAAAAATTATTTTGAATAGGAAACATGCAAAAAAATTAATACAAAAATTAGAATTTTTGAAATTAAAAATTTCCACAAAATAATGAAGGAAGAACCCTAAGTGTAGCTAGGGTTTTAGGTTTGTTCAAATTAAGTCAAGTTCATGAAAATGTTTTATTATTTTTGGTAATCTAGTGTTTAGAATTTGAATAATAAGGGTCTAGAATAATAAGAAAAATTTAGATTAATAGTGGAAAGTATATATTTTAATAGGTAATTATGTAAAAGAAATAGAAACAAATTTATCTATTTTTAGATTAAAAAAAGGACTCTTAGGCTAGAATTTGAAGAGCAAGACTGAGACACTATCAAAAATATAAATCTATGTTCTATTTTTTTTATTGGATAGGAGCATCAAAAATAAGATACCCTGGTGTCTAGTGATATATTCATTCCTAACACTATTATCCTAAGGATCTAATATTTTTGGGTTTTGTTCACTAGTCAATGTGAGCCTGTGTACAAAATTTTAAGGGTTAGAAGTCATCAAAGTTTATATATGTATATTTAAATCTTTAATACCTATATTAATGTACACACATGTAAATAAAAAATACATCAAGAGCAAAAGGGGGAAAACTAGGTTAGTGGATGGATTATCACACAATCAAGAACCCCTACTATTCTAATTGCTTCCTACATTAACCCTCAAGTTAGGGTCTTAGATATAATGTAATTCTCCATTAGGGAACATACATAATAAATGAAAATGATATATGCAATAATGAATTTCACCTAGGCCTTTCTTGATCAAGCATGTAAGTCTATGTGTGATGCAGAGAAGTTGAGCTATACTATTGTCTGCTTTTTATTATGTCTAATGTGCCAAAGTAGTAAGTAGATATTAAATGCCTTGTGAAGTGTTGTATATAGGAGACTCATTATTTTTATTTTTGTAATTTTATTAGCATTTAGCTAATATTGGAAAACTTAGGAATGAAGCAAAGAAAAGGGGTAAATCTCATCTTGTAGGAGAAACTGACCATTGGAATCAAATTTCCACATGGACAACAATACTAAAAACTAAACACCTTGGGTTTCAGTGTTGTATTCCTATTTAGCTGTTATTGTGGAGAGGTCTAAGACCTAGGAGGATGGAATAATAATCAAAAGAGTAACTTGGGTCAGTAAGGGTTAATTCTAGAAGGCTATGAATGACTCAGAATGGTCAAAAAGGTGTCTAGGGTATAAAATAAGACCAAGGAAAATTAGAAAAAAAGACATGGCTAGATGTGAATAAGACTCATATTCTCTAGTCAGAGTCTCCTATCGAAAGAATATGAGAAAACATGATATTTATGGTTGCTTGACCAATTTAGGGTGTATACACAGGAAAATTTGAATTTATAAAAATGATCAGTATAAAATGCATAAACAAATCTTATATAGAGGATGGATATATAATCCAAATTCATGTAACTTTAATCAGAGGCATCCCAAGAATAATAATAATGATCTAATGATTAAGGGATGATTTTATTAGGATATTAATAATAATAGTCATAGACTATGGAATTCATATAGTTAATTGATATAAAATATTAAAGGCTAACCCCATACAAAGGTGAATGACATAGAAAGAGTGTAGATAAGAGTCATGTATATGTACAAGTCTTGTATGGTAAAGATAGGTCAAGGTTGACATTTTCATGTATTTATACTATATTTATGTTTTTAAAAATGTCCCCCATTTTATTTTAGTATTAAAAATGCTAAAGTAAAAGGATGAAGAGATTATGTACATTAATACAACCACACATTATCTTTAAGAAAATGTTCTAAATGTCAAACTTTTTCTTAACCCCCAAAAATATAGTTATCAAAAAAACATTCTTGAGGGTTAAACTCTTAAATTCCAACACCAATTCAGTATTGTAGCATACATTTAAAAAGTAAAACTATCTTATGCACACACATTCTCAACAAGGATATAGAAAACATCTATATTTTATTAGATAAGGATAAAAAGTGGGATTACAGTCCCATATAGTTACAAGAAAAAAATATTTTCAACATAAATAAACAATGATATACATAAATAAAAAACCCTGAGGGTCAAGAATAATGAGGTTGTCTTCAACCAAAAGTACTACAAAAACTTACAAAAAGGCACCAATTTCAACAAAAAATGAGCTACCCAGAGAAATAATTGAATTTGATAGTGATTTTCCTCATAATCTGAGTAAAAAACGAGTTTCCTAATAAATTTATAGTTCTTATATTTTTTTTGGGATGTCCCTTGGTTCTATTACTTGATCCTTGGGAAGAATCTTCAATCATGATTTTATTATAGATTTATTGTATCCTTTCCTCTAGTTTCTCATGCTTTTTCTTCCCTTATTCCTTTTTCTCAACCATTTTTACTCCATCTTTATTTTTCTATTGAGAGGGTTCAATCTTATTTCCCCCACCTCCTCAATGGTTTCCACCTTTCTTTTGCATGTGTTTGTTTGGGTTTTAGCTTCATATAGAATCAAGATTGCTATGTATCTAGGGATATGATATATTAATGTATATGGGTTGATGGAGATATTGACATGTGGCACACATCCCCCTTATTTACTTATATGGGTCCAATATATTAGGATAATAGAGTAACTTTTGGAATTAGTGTATTAGGTAATGGTTGGCCTATCATGGGATTAGGAGGTCACCCATCAATTTTTAGTTAGATAGAGGTCTATATAAAGTATATTATTATAATTTTAAATTAATAAAGTAATAATTGAGCCTTATATTTTAAGAGGATATTGTAGGTTGTCCTCTCAAAGATACATTATGGAGGTATTTATTGCTAAAGGAATATTGTATGGTGTCCCCCTACCTTAACGGTATTCTATATATATATATATATATATATATATATATATAATATTTGGACCTCATGTTCCACAAATATATATATATATATATATATATATATATATATATATATATATATATATATATATATATTTGTGTAGATCTACATTATATTCTACACTATTTCCAATTATTAAAAGTGTGGATCATACCAAGTGGCATTAGATCTTCAATTTGGGAAATTTGTGTGGAGTGAAACCTTGTTTTTTATAATCATCATTATCTTTCAAATATATTATGATTTTTTTCACAAAATTTTTACTAGATAAGAAAAATATTTCAAGGAAGTCTCAATAAAAAAATAGTCTTAATGATCAGTTTTGAGGGAGTTATTCAAAATTTAGTGTTTTTACTCATTACATCATATAGTCCTAAATATAAGTAATTTTGTAGTGAAAATTTTAATGAATATGTATCATAATATAAGAAAGATACGAACAAAATTTTATTTTTTTCAGATATTTTTGTAGTGAGTTATTGTGATTTTATGGTTTTTCATATATTCACTCTATAGACCAAAATTTGTGGAATATTTTCACAAATTTTTTTTTGAAGTTATAATATCATAAGGCAAAAATAAATTAAAAATTTGGAACTATTTTGATTATTTTACAATGAGGTATTGACATTTTAGGGTATTTCATTAACCCTAGTTTTTTTTGTGGATCATAAAGTTACAATTATTTTTAGGGTAGGATGATATTGATGCTAGAGAATGGTGGGTCATTTTTAAGTAAAATAATACTCAAACAATTTTGTGTTAAACATGTTTGTATCTTATGATGTGATGTAGATATATATACTAGTAATAGTAGTTCTCTCGAAACTAGTTTGGACAACATTTGAAACTAGTTTTTTCCTGCCAAGTTGGGCCCCCTAGGTGTGACTGATGGGATCATAGATCCAATGGAGGATACTACTGGTGGCAGTGCCTCTAGGGATATTTTCAAAAATATGGTAGTGGATAGTCCATCCAATAGATGGAAAAAGGCACTTACAGGTGAAAAGATGTGCCCCTCAAAAAGCATGACAAGCCTCCCTATTATCTCAAAGAGCACGGCCCTACATATTCCAAGTGATCTAGTGGAGGAAATCATGGAATCCATGGACCTTGCATTGGTAAGTAAGTTTTTTTTCTTTCTATCCTAGTATCGAAATGATTAGGAAATGGGTTTTGTCTAGGTGGAAAGTTAAGGGTAGTGTTTTGATCATTGCCATGACAAGAGGCCTATTCCTTTTTAGTTTTATGAATAGGGAGGATATGATCACTACATTTACTGGAATACCATGGATATATGGCCCACATTGTCTTTCCCTATGCTCATGGACACTAGGATTTGATCCTAACTCAGACCTTAATAAGTCTGCTCCTACTTAGGTAAGACTGCCAGGGTTCCCTTTAGAATTTTGGGATGAAAAAATTTTCATAGCTATTGGCAATTCTATTGGCCAATATGTCACTATAGATCATACAACTAGAACAAAGTCCAGATGTGTGTATGCTAGACTTTGTGTCAATGTTGAAATAAATAGGACTCTCCCTATGACCATAGAGCTAAACTCTAAATATGGGACCTAGACTCAGCTAATTACTTATGAAAATGATGCCACATTTTGTCAAATATGTAAGAGAAAGGGACATTTAATGACATAATACACAGCAAAGCAAAAGGGGAGGAAAAATGATTCCTAGATTGAAGGGGAGGATCAGGCTCTCAATTATAGAAAGAATAGCAAGCAGGAAATGGAGAGTAATGTGGAAAATCTTGACAACATAAAAAAGGGAGAGGAGGAGACAGGAAAGGAGGATATCACTAATAGTGAGGGAAAAGCTATCCCCAAGGAATATATAGTATCAGATGATAGTCGAAAGGCTATATTTAACACAACCAACCCTCTAGAAAAATAGACTATTATGTCTAAGGAAGGAGAAAGAGGTAACCTTTTGATATATGAATTCAATGAAGAAGATAAAGTTCCAAGAGTTAGATAGGAAGAAGTAACTCCAAAAAGTCCCACTAAAGGAGAAGTAGACCCATAGCTAAATAAAGACATTTTCCATGCTCTAGAAGTTGGAGACCAAGTAGTAAACTACTTAGCAATAGGTGTAATAGGACAAAGTGGTAGTAATGAACATGAGGAATGGGTTACCCTAAAGAAAAAGAACCAAAAAGGTAAAAAATCTATAGATGTTGGCACTGAGCCCAAACAAGGGAAGCCAACCCTAAGAGAAATAAGACAAAGAGAGATTGCCAGGGAGATTGCCAGTGGTAAACAACAAACATTAGAGAACCAACCCCCCAAACCCTCTAAATGAGAATATTATCTTGGAACTTGAGGGGCTTTAACAGTCCCTCAAAGCAGTTTGAGGTTAAAAACTACATTTTAGATAATAAATTATATATTTTATTACTCCAAGAAGTCAAGATGAATGAGGAGAATTTTATAAAAATTGCTACCTATATATGGCCTAAGGTAGCCTTTTACATTAGTCCTGTTGAAGGGGATTTAGGGGGGATTTTCACTATGTGGAATAGTGCTAAAATCTAGTGGTCTCTTATGGCTTATAATAAGCACTTCTTGATTACCAAATTTTCTATGCAATCTTTGAATTGGTCATTGATCAATGTCTATGGACCAAATAACAGAGCTTTGAGACAAAAATTATGGATAGACTTAAGCAATTTCAAGAATAATCCCTAGAAGATTAGATGGATGTTAGCTAGATATTTTAACACTCCTCTATACCCTTCTAAAAAGTATGGTGGAATTATGGATTACTCGGACATCATGTTTGACTTTGTTGACTTCATCAATGATTGGGGATTATTGGACATAGAGCTGCAAAACCAAAATTTTACCTGGACCAATAAAAGAAGAGGAGCTCAAATGATTCAGGTTAAACTAGAGAGATTTCTTATATCAAACAACTAGAAGGATTACCATAATATGTAGGCACAGGCTTTCCCTAGAACCATATCTGACCACTGCCCGATCTTCCTCAGTTGGAGAGAATAGGGACATTCTAGACCTTCACCATTCCATTTTGAAGCTATGTGGATCAAACACAAAGACTTTAGACAAATGGTGGCCTAATGGTGGAAAATTCCTATTCAAGGTACTCCTATGTTTAGAATAGTCAAGAAACTCCAACACATTAAATAAGAAGTTTATGGATGGAATAGATAAAACTTTGAGCAGGTCTTATAGTAGAAGAAAAATATAGTGGGAAAACTCAAGGATATATATCAACTAATAGATCAAGGGGATGAATCTGAGGACACTTTTGAAGAAGAGAATATCCTATCTTCAGAATGGAAGAATCTTATGGAAAGAGAAGAGGTTTTTTGGAAACAAAAATCCCATGTTCAGGGCTTAAAGAGGGGGATATGAACACTACCTTTTTTCATATCCTAGCTATGAACATAGGAAAGCCAACTTAATAACTAAGCTTGTCCTAGATAATGGAGACATTATTACCAAGGATAATGAAATAGGGGGAAAATCCAGGGCTTTCTTTTATAATCTACTTACGGAAGAAAATAATAATGATAGAATCGATGGACCTATGAATCATTTTTTTGATAAAATCCCCTATTTGATGATGAATGAAGATAATCTGGAGATGTTAAAGCCTATATCTAAGGAATAATTCCATGCTATTTTATTATCCATGGGTGCTTTTAAAGCCTTAGATCCTGATGGATTTCCTCCTATAATCTATCAAGAATATTGGGAGATAGTAAGAGTGAACCTCACGACTGTTGTGCATGATTTTTTTAGATCAGGTAAAATTTTGAAACAAGTTAATGATACCTTCATAGTACTTATTCTTAAAAAATCACAACCTTAACACCTCACTAATTTTAGGCCCATTATTCTATGTAACACTATGTATAAGTTATGTACTAAAATGCTGGTCATGAGGATTCAACCTTTGCTAGACAAAATTATTTCTCCTGCTCAAAAAGGTTTCATCCTGGGTAGGTAGATTCTTGATGCTGTGATCACCACACATGAGACTATTCACTCCATGGATAAGATTAGAATCCCTAGGATGGATCTCAGACTTGATATTTCTAAAGCTTATGATAGAGTCTCATGGACTTTTCTGTTCCAAGTGATCACAAAATTTGGGTTTAATGATAAAATGTCTCACTTGTTATGGAATGTGGTCTCTTCTATAAAATTCTCAGTGTTGGTTAATGGTGTTCCTAGAGGTTTTTTCTTATCCTTGAGAGGAATTCATTAGGGAGACCCTCTCTCCCTATACTTATTCATCATTATGGTTGAGGCACTGGGAAGATACATACAAGCAGATATAGCCTCAGAAAAGCTAGTGGGCATCAAATTTGCCTCCTCCCTTCATTATATGGTGGTACAGTAGTTTGTGAATGATACCATCTTCTTTGGCATCTTATCGGTGATTGAAGCTAGAAGATGGAAGAACATCTTAAATAATTATGCCAGAGAGTAGGGACAAAGAATAAATTTCTAGAAAAGCAATGTGTATTTCTTCAGCACTCTTAATGAACTTAGACATATAATCATTGATATATTAGAATGTGTTAAAGCTGGCCTACTAGCTACCTACTTGGGTATCCCACTCTTAGTCAAAGAGGTATCTCTTGGATTTTGGAATGGAATTGTGGAAAGAATGTAGAGGAAACTTCTTGGTTGGAAGGGGAAACTACTCAGCAGTGCTGGTAAACTACAACTTCTTCGGGCTTTGCTGCAAGGTATTCCTACATACTTCCTATCTCTTTTTAAAATTGTGGCATATTTTACAAAGAAATTGGAATAGTCCAAAGGAAATTTTTATGGATGGGAGTGGAAGACAAATAGAGAATGTCTTTAGTCATATGGGAAAAAGTGTGTCTTCCAAAATCTCATGGTGGACTTAATATTAGGTCCATCAGGAACATGAACAAAGCCCTGCTCTCAAAATTTAGTTGGAACTTGATCCATAAAAATAATGATTGGGGGGAAATAATGTATGATAAATACATACATAACATTGATGATTCCAACTTTCTTCAACAAAAAGGATTACCCTACGGATCTGTGATATGAAATAAAATGCTAAAAAGTAAAAGCCTTCTCAAATAGGGAAATAGATGGAAACATGGAAATGGTTGGCATATTAAATTTTGGGATTATATCTAGTTAATGGACAAGGCTCTCATCACATAGGTAAATTATGTAGAGATTTCTGACTTGACTACCTAGTTTTTTGGAGATAGGGTCAGTGATTATATTGAAAATAACAATGGGATGAGGAGCTAGAAAAATCTTTTGGATTGTTGTGTGCACTGGCCTAAGCTTTTCTCAAGAGTTTGGGAGATCCAACAGTGCATTCAAGAGATCAGAATCCCTCTCTTTCCCTAGGAGGATGAACAATAATGGTGGCCAGATAAGAATGGATCATTCTCTATCAAATCTTATTACCATCTACTCATTCCTAAAGCTCAAAATAAAGATGTATGGAAAAAGGTTTGGAATCATAAACTTATTCCAAAAATTAACATGTTTTAGTGGGCTACTACTCATAACAAAATCCTTAATCAAGATAAACTTCAAAAGAGAGGGTTTATTTTGGTTAACATATGTTTCCTATGTGGTTCAAAAGAGGAATTAGTTTCACACTTCTTTATCCACTATGATTTGCCTAGGAATTATGGGTCACAATACTTAAAAACTTTGGTATTGAATGGGTCTACAATTCTAACCTTAAAGATGTAATTCTTGGCTGAAACCCAACCTTCACACATCCCTGGCTTATGGAATTATGGAAGCAAGCTCTACCATGTTTGATTTGGACTTTATGGAAAGAGTGCAATCACAAAATTTTTAGGGACACTGCTAGAAATGCTTCTCAGGTGTTTAACTCCTTTTCTAAGACCATTATGGAAAGTGTTACAACAGCTCATATTCATGTTGTGAAAAAACCTTATCTCAAATTGAAAGCCAAATTACAACCAAATGGAAGGTTTTAAACCAGATCCCTAGGTATAATAACTCCAAAATACTACAGAGACTTAATACTAAATGGATCCCCCTTAAACCTAACTAGATGAAACTCAACTTTGATGGGGCATTCAAGTTGGATGGTAAAGCTAGTGGAGAAGGAATTATAAGGAATGATAAAGGATGGATGTTTGCTATTTATGCTAGTGGAATTGGATGCCAAAGCAATAACTATGCTAAAGTAATGGCTTTACTATGGGGATTAAAGTTAGCTATATCCCTAGGAATAAGGAACTTGAATATACAAGGAGACTCTAAGATGGTCATAGATGCCATTAATAAAGCTTCAAATGTGGGAATCAAGCTAAAACACATCATTACTGATATCCAATTTATTTTACAAAAGTTTTTTGAAGTTGAGATTTCCCATACCTACAAAGAAGGCAATAGGGTCATTGATGCTTGTGCCAACCTTGGGCAGCAATTTTTAGGTTGGAGGGTGTGGTGAAAATGTGTTCATATTCCCTTAAACATTAGGGATATCATTCAAAAGGAGATGACTTGTCAAGAATGAGGCATATTGATGTCAAGGATAGCTTTCATAGGCGGTCCACGTGGAGAGGGCCATCAGGGATCTTGAAACTTGATAACCTTCATACTATCTTGGTAATCATTAATAATTCATTGTATCATGAGGTTGAGGTTCATGAGTCTCATCATGAAAATCAAGGGGAAATTATTTTCAAGCATGGGAGTAGACAACGTCATTGTTGTAGGGCATTTCGTAAAGGTTACTAAGGAGTAGGGTGCTAACACTATGAGAACTACTGACAATAAGGGGAAAATGTATGTTGAGGAAGCTGGTAAGGGAAATTAGAATGAGACTAATTGGAAAACTAAAATTGGGGCCTTGAACGACTACATTCAGAAGCTGGAGAAGGTCTTCACTAAAGGGCTTTGTAATACAATTCTGTTGAACATGTCTATGCTAGAAGTGGTGGGTAATATTGGGTTTGTTGACAATGTGAAGAATGAGAAACTTAATGATCTTATCAAATCAATACATATGTAAGGGGAGACCTCTCTAACTCTGGTCTTCTCATGGTTGTGTTTTGTTTCTGTCTATTGTTTTCGGCTATGTTGTCGTCTCTCTGAAGGCATTTTTTATTTGTTTGCCTTCTTGTCTTTTTTGTCTGTATAGGGTTCAACCCCTAGTTTTCCACCTTAATTTATCAAAAACATGTTTGTATATTTATTTTTTTGGGCCTAAAAAACATTGGTTTAGTCAATTGAGCTTCATACAAGGGTATTCTTAATGAGAAGAAATAGAACAGGTGTTCCTAGATCAATGGGATATAAAAGTAAAAGAGGATGAAGAAGAGGAAGAAAATAATTATTGTAATGAATAAGAGAAATAATGTGATGAATAAATTGAGCTTAATGATAATGATGAGAGGAAATATGGTTTAGAAAGAGAGGTAGAGGATCTCAAAGAAGAAAAAAAAGAATTTGATGATAAGGGTCTAGATAATTTGGCTCTAAAGAAATTTGAGTCAATTTTTCAATTTCATGGATGCATTTAAAATAATAAGGTTGTTATGTCCATAAACCCTACCAACAAGTATATCTTCATCAACATGAATTTGTCTAAGCATCTACATGTTCAAGCAAATAATATAAATGAGGTTCAAGTGGATGGTAATAATATTCCATTATTTGAAGATTTAAAGCTCATTATGGAAAAATATGTTTTGTATTTATATTTTTATGCTTTGGATATGAATGATGTGGATATTTGTCTTAGATATCCATGGTTAGAAACATTAGGACCAATCAATATTAATGTTCAAAATAAGTTCATGAAGTTTTGGTATAGGAAAAATGTCACTTTATAGGATATCATAGTGGGAAAGACACTAAAAACAATCAAGGTAGATCATGAGGATGAGATTAAAACAAGTGATGAAGATCATGTTAAATATTCATATAAAGACATAGATGAAGAAATAACACAAGCAAATAAAAATAATTCATCTACTCAAGAGACAAAGCAATCACCAAAGAAAAAGGTGGAAGAGGTAGAAGAAAAGGTTGATAAAGTCAAAGTATCAAAAAAAGTTAAGGTATATAGACACCCACATCGTTATGAGATGAAATAGTCATAAAGCCATGTGAGGTAGCACCATAATAATAGGCACTTTGTCTATATAAAAAATCAAAGTTATAATAACTATGGGTATTCATGGAATCCAAAGAATACCTACTATGGTCATGGATTGAATCAGATTAAGACAATAAAATATGGTACATGGAATCACAAAAACAATAATTATACATGGACATCAATGTAGTATAGTTATGATCATGAATGAAATAAAATAAGCACAATAGAATTTGGAAACAATATGGGAGAGATATCAGCTAAAAATAACATATATGGATGGCTAGATGATCGAGATTAGAGATAAGTGTGCAATGATTTGAAGCACACTCTTTATTTTGTATCTTTGTATGTTTGAAGTATGAAACAAGTCAATGAGGGAAGTAATTCCCTCATATATAGGAATATGATATATTAATGTATATGGGTTTATGGATATGTTGATATGTGGCACATATCTCCCTTAGTTATATGGGTCCAATATATTAAGATAATGGAGTAACTTATGGAATTAGTGTATTGGGTAATGATCAGCCTATATTGGGATTAGAAGGTTACCCATCCACTATTAGTTATTTAGAGATATATATATAAAGGAGATGATTATAATTATAAATGAATAAATTAAGCATTGAGTGTTCTATTATAAGAGGATATTAGAGGTTTCCTCCTCAAAGAGACATTATGGATCTATTCGTTCCTAAAGGAATATTGTATGGTGTTGCCCTACCTTAAGGGTATTCCATTTCTACATATATTGAATATTTTTACATCTTGGTCCTCCAATGTCTATTGTGTTGTGTTGATCTACATTATATTATATATTATTTTCAATTATTATAAGTGTGGATCATACCAAACATCATTTTCAATTTTTTGATCTCATTGACCATTTAGATACAAATTAGTTTTTGCATGGTAAACTTTTTTTTAGATCCTTTCTAGATTACTTTTCACCTCTTCAATCTTAATCCTCTTGGTGGTTCTGGGGTTAGACTTTAAATAGCCTTGGGATCCAATATGTTTCCCTCAAAACTATTGTAATGGTGGTTTTTTCAATTTGTTCTTCCCCCTCAGAGTCAAAAAAGTCATCTCCTTCCCCATTTTAGAACCCTCTTCATTGTCTTCCTCTTACTCTTCCTGCTAACTAGGAACATCAATGGGTTAAATAACTTATTTCCCCCATAGGGGCTCTCCTCTCTTTATTATTAATAGAAATAGACCTTTGTGTATGAGGTCTAGAGAATGGTTTGCCTTGAATGTTATGATAGATAATCCCATAGATTTAAGTAGGAAAAAAGTAGACTATTCTTATGCCACTTGAAATGATTCATCAATAGAGAATGATGTGAAAATATGATCATGTGCTTACCTTCCAAGGTGATATATCTCATAATATGGAGACATATCTTAGGCCACTTTCCTGGTCAATATGCTCTAAGTAACCTTTTTTGAGCTGAGGTAATCAGTTTCTCATTTTGGAAGAATGTTTTCATCAATTTGTCCTTATTTTTCTACCCTTAAATGCTTTAAATCCTTCATAACTCATGCCTATTATATCTCCAATTACCTCTTCATTAATGTTGATGTTGAGGCCTCTCATCTTGAAAAATAATTCCTCCTAACCTTTAGCAAAATAATTGGATATAGAGGAGTTGTGCCCCAAAATCCTTTCCATGAATTTTGTGAGGTCACCTTTGGATAGTTTTTTCCAATCTTCTATATCTTCCTTTGGATCTACATATGAAATCAGCTCAACCCTATCATGATCTCCACCCATACGTATATTTTTATCATCTCTCATAATATTATTATAAGTGAACATTTTTCCAACTCTAAGTGACCCATTTTTTTCAAATCAAAGCTTTTAATGTTGAGTATAGCGTAATTCTTCCCATGATTCAAACTGATTACGTTTATCTATCAATGATTGTACTCCTATTTTCTCTTGTATTTGTATATTCTAAGATAAATCATATGTATTTTATTTATGATTATTCCAAACATGGGAATGGCGTACTCTCCTTTTTAATAATCATTGTAACTTGCTTTGGGACTTTGTCCTCCTTCAACCAATGTTGAAAGTAGGTAATGTGTACCCAATTTTCACAATTATATCCACTCCATTGCCTTATCTATAATTTTGGGTGATTTAAGAGCCCTTAAGTTTAAGGATAATTATTTTCTCATCTTCCACTTCATTTGAAATGGTATAATATTTGTTAGATATACCTTTTAAGAAATTAATGATGTTGAGAGAGTCAACTTTGATCTAGAAGAGTTTAAAGCCCAAGATTATTACCAATTTTATGCCGCAAAGAAACAATGATGCTCTAGTTACATGGTTTTATTAACCCTCAAAATACTAACATAAACATCTAAAAGTTTTCCATTATCATCCCTTATAACTCTTCCCCCTAGTCAGGCCTGGGTTAGATTTTATAACACCATCACAATTCATATTGAACCAATAGCTAGGTGGTCTAAACCATTTAACCAAATATATATCCACACTCTAATTATAAAATTTCTATTGAATTGAGATTTTATAGGAGGCGAGGATGGGGAGAAGATGAAGAGGGGGATGTCCTTGAAATCAATGTATAATGAGATCCATTTATCTCTTATCATATACAAAATCCTTTTGGATGTGGAGGGGAGACAAGGGATGTTGTTATTGAGAATGTATGTATTTATACACTTTTATATTCCCTATAACATATGTGGAAGGGTAAGGTCCCATAGAAAATACAAGGGTGGTAAATATTAAGGGGGTTTCCAACTAAAGGATAAATTGTTGGATAGAGTTGGGTATAGAGAACCTCTATGTAAAAAGAATGTTTATCTAAATTTTTTGGCATGGAAATATAAATTATTCAAGATTGATTTAATTATTCATAACATTATCATGTAAATATACTAGTTATGAAGTGAAATGCATGACTCACAAGTATTATCTTATCATAGTAATTTGAGTCATAAAAAACTTGAATGAAATAAAAATGAATTCATTTAAATTTTTTATCTCCATGTTAGTGTTTCAAACAAGAATTCTCATTTAAACTTACTCTAGCTTATTGGTGGCAACCTTGACTATAGATTGAAATAACTTTCTCATAGATGCTTAAAATTTTAGATCAAACCATTCTAGTTGTTTAAATAAGGTAAAACTATACCATGCCACCAAGGTAATTTCCACTATCTAACCAATAGGTTTTTACTTCTAGTGTATTTTAATAACTTGCTAACCATTTTATCTCACCAATGAGGTTCACCTTAAACATGACTACTTACTAATTTTTCAAGTAATAAGAAAAACACACCAAAACTTTTAAATAGTTTCCTTTGAAAGTAATATGAAATATAGTTGTCCCTACTACCATATTATGTGTACTAATTTAGAATTAAATGTCCACAATTATGTTTTCTAACATAATAATATTCAAGGTGAGTATTAACATACTCATCTCAAATACTATTTCTGATATAATCATATGAAGTTTCTAACTATAATATTGATTTATCACTCAATTAACACCCATATAAAGGTTCATTTAAATAATATTCAAAAACATGTTAAACAAGTTGATGGAGTATTAAATGAATACTCTTCATTAATAACATTCCATTTTAATTTTTAATATCGTTACCATAACATTACACTTAATTATATCTAATGAAATAATAATAACACAAGTGATATTTCTAGATAAGAAATAATTATTTTAACCATACATAATTTTTTTATCTTCATTAGCTAAACTACTTAGGGTAAATGATTTTTGTTGCATAGTATTAAATTGATTGATAAGAACCTTGATAAATAAATAAGTCTAAACAAAAGACTTATTTAATCATTCACATATAATCCCATAATTAATAGATAAATTGAATATAGTTAATTCTAAATTATTTTTCTAGTAATGATTTAGATAAAAATGGATAGAATATTAAAATTAAACCCATTTACTTCAAAAATTAGATTTATGTAAAATAATGAAGAGACCATTGTATAAAAATACACCAATACTCCATATTCATTACTCAAGTTGAGTGTAAATTAATTTTAAATCCAAAGAGACAAATGGCCCTTCCCATGTTAATTTATCCATAAATAAATATGTCATAACATTATTTCAAACCACATCTAATAAAAATAAAGGTCTAACTATATACTACGGTTCAGTGCAAAAGCTATTACATATATAAAATCAATAAAACCAAATGAATTACCTTCAATATAAATGGAAATATAACACAATATCATGTTCAAACTCAAAGTGAGATACATTTGAATAATTGAAATGAAATTAATGTCAAACCATTTTAATAGTTATTTCTCAACTAACAACTAAGTTATTAACATCCAGTACACATTCAAGAATACACAAAATCAGTCAAGATTAAAATTTATGTTTTGTAATTTATATTGAAACTATTGAATTCACTCCCTTGAAACTCTACATGAGTCATTCGTATTTATATTTAAAAATTAAGAGGGTCATAAAATAATTTTGTGTATGAGCTAAATAAAATAAGTATTTTAATGAAGATCCAATTGATCAGGCCTTAGTATAAAAAAACCGTTATTTTCTATGAGTAACAAAAAATAAGTATACCTACCAAAATATAAAATATAACATAATTGAAATATAAATTCAAAAATGAATTCATGCATTTAATTAAAATAGTCATTATAAATTAATCATGCTCAAAATACTATGTAATTATAAACATAAATCAAAAGAATATGTAGGCTAAGTTACTTCCATACTTACATTAACACATAGCCATAATGTCAAAATAATTTCCCATATATATATATATATATATATATATATATATATATATATATATATATATATATATATATATATATATATATATATAAGAGTTGAAACCATTTTCCCCTTTGCTTTACACCTTCCATAATATCATAAATGAATAAATTTCTAGTTATGTAGGATCTCGATCAAGAGTATAATAGTTACTAAATTGATAAAAATGATAAGAAGAAATAAATCTATTTACCCATATAGATCATCCAAATAAATGCAAGCTTAATTTTTATCAAGTAATTTGATAATTCAAATAATTTAATTAAAATTATCATAACTACTTAAATAGATAACATAGTTACTCATAAAAGGGATTGATTGCATTTGTTCTAGTTACTAATTCAATAAAGAGTAAAATTGACTGGTTAAGATAACCATATCACTTTATAAAATTTATTAGTGCATATTCTTCTATTTTAATCTAGTTTAATACAAAACACATAAATGCATAAATTGAATCCAATCATCATTACCTAGTAGAGACATTAAAACCCATGGTACCAATATTGTTTCAAATAGTCAAGCTAAACTTAATTAATTCACACATGTAGAATTTTAGATGACTAAATTTGATATACTATAATATACAATATGTTATATTTTATAATTTTTAAAACAACCATAATCCCAGTTTAATACAAATTTAAGTCAAGAGGATCATTTTTCTTACATATATATGAAGTATCTTTAAAAATCATAATAAAGTTAACTAGTCTTCTTTATAATCCACATTAGTTCCATCCAACAACTAGGTAATGCAACTAAGTTACATCTATAATACAATAAATATGGTTCATTAAAATTATGTCAATTTCTATAATGATCCCATCCATTAATGGGTTATCCATACCCACCTCGACCATCAATTGGGAAGGGAAACAAACACCCAATGATGAAATTGGAACACATGGATACTTTTTCTAGTATGATGTAGATAGATTCAAGGTAGTAATTTTGGGCTTCTAAGACAATAATTAAACCCATAAACAAATAATAAAACTAAATGTCACTAAACCTTAATGACTATAAAATAGTTTAAAATACCACTCCATACAACCATAGTTCAAAAAAATTAATAATGTCCTCCTCAAAATAGGGTTTGAAGTCAAAAGATAAAATAGCAACAAAATTTCCAAAAAACACCCAAAAAATAAAACATGAATAACTAGTCATGCTTATCATTTTCTCAGTTCACCTATACACCATATAGAGCAAGGTGCAACCATACAGTCTCACCCACAAGGTATTTCCTTGATTGATTATTATTCAATTTAG
The DNA here is from genome assembly GCA_037957365.1 of Torreya grandis. Lineage (NCBI taxonomy): Eukaryota > Viridiplantae > Streptophyta > Pinopsida > Cupressales > Taxaceae > Torreya > Torreya grandis. Next base: position 446,870 of record JARHVA010003839.1, read on the forward strand.
GTCTATTTAAGAGCCACTTAATGCTTCCAAACCACAAAAAAAAATTGTTTAGAATTTACATGTACCTATTAAAATATTCATGCCTAAACAAAAATGTGACCACTTACTCATTTAGCTATACAATGTAGCACTAGAAAGAATATAAACAACTAGATATTTCATCTTTATTATTTTTCCATCCTATTTTCTCTCTTTTTATTTGTTATATTCTCCCACACCCTTTTTTAACCATTACAAATTCATATTTAACAATAGTTTCATCTAGTATAACTATCTATTCTGTAGAGTGGAACTCCATTAAACATAATAATGGATAGTTAACAATCCCATTACCTAGTTTTACATACATGTTGATGAGTTTCAAACCCTTGTTAATCTACATGCTTCCCATAATATCCATACATGACATCTTAAAAAACATATATTAGTTTCCAACAAAAATGAAACCCTAATAAATTTTTTTGACATAATTCAACTCCCACATTACCATATGGTTGAGTTTATTAACCTCAAAAAATATTCCATTGACCTACATATTTTATGAATTATGGTTTGACTAATACTTTTAAATAAATACATGGTCCTTTATTAGTATTCCTTCATCCCTTAGTGGAATTAAATCAATGTAACCATGCACTCATACCTCCAAATGGTCTCAATATCAATGTACACCAAATACTTAAATTCACAAGACCTCTTATATCCATATTTAATTTAGTCAAAAGCCAAACTACATCTCAATATAAACAAATCTTTATTTATTGATGTTATAAATATATTTTTCATAATTCAATATCAACTAGTTATTTTATGATAATAAACAATAGCAATCAATTAAATGACCAAAATTTTATTGCACATAACAAACTCACAACACATAAATCAAATCCAAAATCAAATAATAAAAATAACTAGTTCGGGTAGTGATTTTATTTACATCATGCTTTTAATTTTACCTATAGTTTCTACCTTTTTCACTTCTCACAATCTTCCACATCCATCATAGTTTAATTTTGTCAATACCTGAAACCATGCCAACAAAAGTTATTAGTATTATTAATCTTGTATAATCAAATCACAGATAAATGAATGTAATGTTAAATTAAATATCCAATAATGATAATCAGTCTAAAATATGATAATGTTTTAAAATTAATTAAAATATCCACCATAGAAAATCTACAACAAAATATCAATATAGAATAACATTCTAATAAATAGTCATAGTCAAAATTCTAGGTAGGTATGGTCATGAAATCCATGCTTACTTAAGAATGTCTCCCTCTTTAGAAGCTAAAATAAGTGAGGATAGTTCTTTTAAAACCTATAAGGAAACATTTATATATCAGTGTCCTCTAAAGATAATTAATCTAACATAATCCAGATCATTGAAACATAAGAAATTGAAAATCCAAAGAATAAATAGACCATATAGTACATAAACCAAGTTACAACATGTTAAATTTTTTTGTAGAATGTCATGGGGTGTTTATGCCCTAAGGAGATGCAATGGCTAAAACCATGAGTTGAGTATTTTCAATGCATTGGATACCATAATAGAAATGAGTGATATAATTTGAATAATGTATAAACCTCAATCACATTACCCAAATATCATAATAATTATTTTGTGGCCACTAATATCATGTTTATATATCAAATTGGAACCCTAAAATAGGTTTGTATGTCGAAATGGAACCCTAATATAGGTTTCTATGTAAAAAGATCAAATGTTTCAATAGGATTGTAGATATAAAGTTCTTATATAGCACCATCACTCCCCATTAATAAATAATATAGAAATATAAACATGTTTGCATGAGCAACATTCATTCCCTAAATATTATCCAAGTATAACTCAAGGTGATATTTAATACCATAATTTTCTTCATAAAGTCATATAATATCTCTTATTTATCAATTTGATCATTCTAATAAATGTACTTAATCTGACCCATATTATTTTTCTCCAAATATGATAGAATACCTAAATTATTCCTCGTAATTATGAAAAATCCCCCCATATTTCTCATATTTATCTAAATATGCTCAATTTTTCCCATCTAAATCTTGTCATTTGAAAACAATTGTGAACTATCTATCTTTCATAGATTGAATCTCTAAGACAAACAAAATATATGCCTCCATTTTCAAATGAGTGATGAATCTTATTAATCACTCATCTTAAATGAAATATTTATGTGTACCATATGTTACATAAAAAAACTAATCATGTATATTCTATATACAAACATGATAATATATGTCATGATATAGATATTCAATCCTCAAAGCATGTATGAAAACTTTAATACAAGTCAGTGGGCATACATGTGTCATGTCAAATACATATATAAATTAAGCATGAAATAATAAGAATAATCACACACAATAAAAATATAATGATACAAATCATGACACTAAGTTCAACAATAGTCATATATGCAACCACACACATGTTCATAATATCATGATCATGAATCACATAAGCACTTAAGACATGACTTGACTCTATCCCAACATAGATACTACATAGAATTAAATTAGATTAATGGATTCTATAATGAAACTAACACATGAAGTGATAATATACAATCAATGAAATCATAAAACTCATAGTATAACATACATTATTAATCACATAGGGGAATTTAGGCCCAACTGGAGTAGGTACCTTGATCAGATACTCTTCTAGAAATATGAAAGTGGCCTATGTAGGGCCCATGAGGATCCAAATTACCCATGTTTCTAAAGCTACCATGGTTCTATGGGGCATAGAGGAGGTGGTTATAATTTTATTTGAGCTCATTAATTTAGAGGGGGACTTGATGAATATCATAAAATGCCTAATAGGGATCTCTCCACCTTCATGGAATATATTCAAAATCATCAATGATGCCAAAAACTTGATAATTTGATTCAAAGGAGTCCTCATTGAGCATGTCTACAAACAAGGCAATAGGGGAACTAATTACTTGGAAAATATTGGAGTCCTTAGAAGTGATTACATCACTTGGCATGAGTGTAAATCCTTAGATGACATCATTTGAATTATTGACATTGATAAAGGATATGTCACAAAAAGTCATGATTGTTTATTTTATTATGATTAGGTTGAGGGTAAAACATAGTGTTTTTTTATCATGTGACACTCTTATTACTAAGGATTTTCACAAGTGGAAGGTTTTTATACTTCAATTCATGATTGTGCTAGGTTTTATATCCCCCATTCATCATTTATCCCTCCCAAAAGAAGTGTTTAGTACTATTAGCAATAGTAAATCATAGAGTAAGAAAATGGGAGGGGACAAAGATCTTGTCAAGCTGATCTATTATTTTTATGTGAAAAATAATGAGCATCAATGAAATAAGATGGTTAAAGGTGGAATCACTCTATTCATGGAATGCCTGGTGGGTCACAACAATATGCTATCTAGGGATTTTGCTCAAGGGTGGAAAAATCATGAGGTGAGAATGCATAGGTTGAAGATTCAGATCATAGAGGAACTAATTAGTGAAACACTAGGATGGTTTGTCATCAAGTAAAGGATTTCAAAGAAAAGAGATGCAAGGAGGAATTCATTAATGTTTTATTCAATAAGTAAAATTACAAACCAAAATACATCTCCAGAAAAGGGTTTATGCAAGTAGAGATACCAATGAAATGGTCAGAGGTTTGTATTCAAATAATGAAATATATCATGCTTGAGGGTAAACACACTATTCTCTTTTCACACCATTTTCTAATTTTGAATCATTTCAAGGGACATTATATCAGTAATCCCTTTTTCCTACTATAATCCTTAGAAGTGTTTGTTCTAAATTTCAAAAAAAATATGGTGATCGATTTAATCCACCAGGGCCTTATCCACTTACTCATAAAGTGAGGGGATCTAGTCTAGTCTAAAATTATCCCCAATGTTATTGACATTATCAATGAAAAGGAGGACTTAGAGGAAGAAGAATAAGATTATCATTCCCAAGTAGATTCTAAATAAGAATAGTAGGGGTAAGCTTTGGGGAAATTAGAGTTTCAAGAGCATGTTCACCCCAACCCCAATATGGGAAGACCTTCAGTTATTATGACTTCTTCTAAAGGAAAGGTGGTCTTGGGGAAAGTTATAAATGGGGGAATTGAGGATTCTCTCTAGAAAATCCACATCAAAATAGTAATTCAAAAAATCCTGTGTGTAGAAATTTTTAAGGAATTTGAAAGGCTTAGATATTTTATCTACCCTAATAATTCTAACAATAATGATGAAAACACCCTCTTGGCCTGTACCCCCATAGTATATCTTTCCAAAAATACAAACAGGAGGAAGGCTTTTGGACTTATGAGGAAGACACCTGAGAGACCCTTAACTTAGATCCCAAAAGGAAGAGAATTGGAAAGGATGAGGATCATTTCATTGGGAGTAGGACTAGGGGAAAAAGAAATAAAAATGCTAGTGTAGAGACCAATCAGCTAGTTGCTTACTCTGATTTGGATTATCATGTCTCTCCCTATTTTCCATTTTGGTTTTTTGGATGATGGGTGGCTCATGTTTGGCTACCCTTGGGTTAATATATCTTTATTTATCTCTTATTCCTTTTCTTTAGTTTGGTTAATCATAACTATCTTTTGGCTATCTTTGTAAAAGGTAGAGGCCCTTCAACTCATCTTGTACCTATCTAATTAAAAAAATGATCACATAATGTCATAATCATAAAATCAAGCATGCGAAAATTAAGTAATGTTAATTCACATGATCAATCAATGTCATCATCCAATATAACAAAGCACAAAATCTATAAGAAATAACACTATAAAAAATATGAGAAAGAGCAAGTCATGTGTAATAGTCTACCATAATTAATGGACCTGTATATAAATATACAACATTATAAATGTGCAAAGATTCCCCCATATAGACATGATTCTAATGTAGAAAGGTTTCCCTTATGTTTAAATAATTCCAAACATGTCTATATATCATATGTAACATATATGTCTTACATCTCACTTATGTATACCATGAAAAAATGTGTTTAAAAATTAGATATGTAATTCACCATGCATATGGTGAGTAACATTGGTTAATTATGTGTACTTATTTTACCTTATTTTAGATTAAATATATAAATAATTATAAAGTATGAAAAATTAGATTGAATAAAATATATCTAAATAACATAGATATGATTGTAAAATTAGATGTTCAATTATACTTTACTATTTATTTAAGTTACTAATAATACTAGGGTACTTAGTTTATTACTATTTTATCTAAGTCTGATGCTATTCATATGTAACACAAAGGATTAAAACTATAACTTAAGTTATTAAGTTATGGAAATTAACTTGAACCTACATATACAAATTTATAAATGGATAGACACTTGTGGTAACTAAATTCATCCCATATAATATGTGTTAGACCATTCTAACATAGATTATTACACCTACTTACTATAGATCTAAAATCCAATATTAAATACTTGAAATTGATAAGCTTTACACACAATTAGCATGCATGAATTGAGTGCACAAACATGGTCTTAATACACCATTATCTCACACCTACATGTTATCTTAGGGTTTTTACCCTTTGGTTATACTATTACATACCTATATGAGCCTCATTATATATTTTAAACCAACTTGATATCCTACACAAACATCTCTGAACCTTTATTTCAATTTAATTTTACACTATTAATATTAGGTTAAATAACTATCACCCATAAATATTGACATGATATGGTCAATGATAACCCTCTCTAGATAATGAATAATGTTAGAAGTCAAACCTTTCATTAGGATTGGGACATCTTCCTTGCATATTAGTGGCATGAGAAATTACCCAACTGGAATCATATATATACAAGTTAAGCTCTAAAATAATATGGCTTTGACACTTATATAGAACACATATATACACTTTGAAAATTGAACAAATATACCCTATTATTCCCAAATTTCCAATCTATCACTAAGAATAGTCACAATCCAAATATTAAGCATATCAAATCCACTTTAAATAAATCTTTATCAATTATGAAATCCAAATTATTAGTTTCATATATATAGGGAAGGATCATGATTTTATAATATGCATATGCTAAAATCATGTATTAATTATTTGATAATGATAAGCACGGCACATATTTGCCACATAGAACTTGAGCACACAAACATGGTCCTAACTTACCATTCTATCACACCTATATGTTACCTTATGAGATTTCCCATTCCATTATACAATTACACACCTACATGATCCTCATTTTATATTCCAAACCTTAGTAATATTATTCATATAAATCTCTATAAAATTCAGTTTGGTTTGCATGTATAAAGGTTAGTTTTATAAATTTCAATCAATATCATCAATCGATATTTCCCTAATCTAGTTAGAACCAAACCTCTCCCAAACATGGATACTTTTTAAAAACAAACATTTCCTTAGGGTCCTCAAATGTACCTAATGTGTAAATTTCATAATAAAATACACAATTAGACTCAAATATAAATAAATCAAGGTCTCACTTATTAGGGGACTTTGGCACTTATCTAGTACACATCTATATACTATTACACATTAATAAAACAATCCACATTCTTCCCAAATTTTGAAACTATCACTAGGATAAACCATAAGACAAGTATGAAGTATACGAAATCTAAATCAAAACAAAAAATTTAAAGTATTAGATCCAAATAAATAGTTTCACATATATAGCAAAGGAGCATAATTGCACAATCATAGCATGTCAGAGAACTACGTGTGGTTTGATTCCCCTCCTCAAACAATTAGATACATAGGAAGTATTAGTCACGAAATGAGGGTTATTTGTGTCATATATACCCATTAAACGTTCCTAATTGTTTTAATTCTTTATCCCTCATAAGCATAACTAAGATTTCAAGGCAAATAAGGTTGAAATGTGGATTTACACACATCATTAGGGTTTAAGATCACACATATAAAGCATATAGATATAATCGAAGGTGATTTTATGGTCATAATCAGTAATTTCCATAAAATGTATTATTGAATAGCATGTTTTAGTATTGATAGTCGATATTTGACAAAGATTCAATAGAATTGACCCTACATAGACAAAAACATAGTTTCTAAACTATATTAACCACATGATTGTGGTAGTTTGATTTCCACTTTTGGAATATAGTCATAGTTATACAATCAACACAAAATATAGGTACACATCCCTTTCTTTTACTTATTATATTTAACATATGAAAATTTTTAGAATAGTGCAATTAGTTTTAGTATTTTTCATTCAAATGTATGCTTGAATGTTATAGGTATCAATCTAAATTATTAGACTAGCTTCTATCCTAGTAGGCTTCTAAAACCAAATTATGGTAAAACATATTGTTGAATATGTAAACTAATTAAATAATGTCAACCCCCTAATACTTAGGGTTTCATCATTTAAGGGTTTCATATTTCAATCTTAAGGTTCTATTTTTAGACCTAATTTCTAATTATTCCCTAATAATACACAATATTCATGGCTATAATGAATGAAAATTATTGATTAGCACAAGTCCTGAAATTAATATTTTCATATTAATCTAAATGGGTAGTGTATCTTATTCAAGTCAATAATTTAACAAAATGGGTCAAAAATATCAAAACCAAGAACACTAATAAGGATAAAATTAAGAATGAACAATCCCGAGCCTTCCTCCAATATTATTGTTGTAACATCAAATATTAGTTTCCTTATGTTACTAATAGACATCAAAGGGCATGCATGAAAAAATTTCTTCCTCTCTCCCCTATAAATGAAGGTTGTACTAGATACCATACAACTTCCATTATGTTTAATTTGATTATTTTTGATTATGTGATCCATGATATCAACACTAGATGAGGTAGCATTCCCCATAATGCATGAAACAACAAAGTTAAATAGCATGTTCCTAATCAACCACCTCCACCTCCCAAAAATTAATTTAATCAACCCAAAGGGTATGAAATCCTTGATCAACTAAATAACACCCATTCTAAATTTTATATCTTTTAATTAGTTATGATATTTATTATATATAAACATATCTCATAGAAGGCATTACAAACAAAACTCTCATTATTAATAGACCTACATCCATTTCCTCTATAATGAATACATTATAAAATAACATAAAATTCATCACCTTTGGTAAAAAATGCATACCTACACAACAAATAATAGATTAAAATATACCATTATTCACTTAAGCTCAAGTGCAAAGCAACTCAACAAAATATATGTTGGTAGATAACGGTTCTAGACTAAAAATTTGTAAAATTTCCTTCTTAAAACTCTTAGGGTTCACCTTATTGCTATTATAAAATTAGATCAAAACATAAATGGATTTGAAAACATTATGTGTTAAATAATTAGAACCATATCATTAGATTTGAAATTAATTCCCAATATGGTACCTAATATATTCCATGTTATACCTAATCAGTTACACCATAACTTGATTTTGGGGTGACCATGGATACATGCTATGGAAGTAGTACCATCAATATTACACAAATGTATCAAATTTAGGAATGAAGGATATTATTATTCAAAACCAAAAAATGAAGATACTTTGATATACTTTAACATCATAGAATATAATAATGAGGACCAATCATGATTATAGTTATAAGATCATACTATTATTCCTCCATCATAACCCATTTCAGTATCTCACATACATATATGTGAGGTGGGTGAATTAAGTACTTAAAATGAAGAATAACCAATCATAACATACAAAGTAGCTATACATCATGAACAAAAAACTAATTAAAAGTATTTAAAGCCTATTCTTGATCTTTCTATATTAGTAAGTTCATAATATCAAAATGGCATAGTCACATATTATTAAGATAGTGAGGATGAAGATACCAACATGATGGATAAAATAAATGATCAAATACGTAAGTTAAAATTCAATCCTTGAGAGGAATATTTAACTCACACTTAATTCACACCTATTTGAGTTGGATAATATTAAGAGGATTCATATACAAAAAGAGGGACAAATCAAAAATTAATATTCAAGAATAATCATCTAGGGGAAAAGGAAAGGAAGAAATGGAATATCATGAGTACATTTTAAATGCAAACAATATTTTCAATATAATTCACACTATACATAGACAATGTTGAAATCAAACAAGACTTGGAAAACAAATAAATCATGCAATTAAATAAATTATTTAGAGATGGTAGAGAATGTGACTCCACCATTATAAGTAATAAGTATTCAAGATAAAACAAGAAAAATATTTCAAATTTTAATTGATCATAATCTCATCACATTACCATCTACTAGACATCCAACCATGGGACATCTTTCACATCAAGAAATAAGATCATATTTTGGTTATCATAGAAACATGGTACATGCCAGAGATCATTATGATGCATTAAAAACTCATATTGAAATATACAATAATGAATGAATTATTAATGTAATATAGATTCAATATAAACCACTCACATCATGCTCCACAAAGACACCATCTAAAACTATTACAAGCAAGAAACATTTTCAAAAAGAGGATTTTACCATTAGAATATACATGAAATGGGATTGTTATATGAACATTAAAATTGATGGCAACAAATAGAAATGTAATTTTATTATTATAGGTTTATGATATGGTGCATGATATCAATCAATTACAACATATCACACATTGGAAATAACCCCTTGGATATATTATTTTACCAATCAATTGTGGGCTAAAATTGGTAAATGCACACATATGGTCATGTCTCCTACTTATATAGTTTCATTTACCTTGGAACATTAATGTTCAAAAAATCATGTTATGGTAAATCAAATAAATAAATATCTTACTTTCTCACATGAAAGAAGAGTGATCATGATTCAACATGATAGTGATTATTACAATCAAAAAGTACATTCTTCTAAGATGGAAAAAATTATATAATTTGAACAATCATCAATATAAGATGAAATGTGATTACATAAATTCAAGGACATGATAAGATAATTTGAGTTTAATCCTAATGAGGATGAATTATTCTTTTATTCATTATAACTATCATCAAATATTTTAAAAATACAAAAAAAATTTAAAACATCTAAATATTAAAAATCAAAAGTTGAGCATGACATGATTTATATGTTATGTTATTTATCACATTTTTTTTAGGTGGAATATTATTTTATTATACATACGAATTTCAAAATATATGAGTGCGATGAAAGACCTACATGTTACACACACATACACAAATACACAGAGATGTTTGTGTGTGTGTGTGTGTGTGTTAGAATTTCCTTTATCTAGTGGCCATGTTGATAAAAAGGGAATATTATTCCATATCCTTTACTATTACATGTTATGTACTTATACAACCTTTATACCATGTTGATCTACCTATAATACTTACATGTCTTTGTAGTTACTCATAGATTACACAGTGCTACATGGATATGATATTATACTAGGATTTGACATTAATTCATATGGATGGTTTAGGATAGCATCTAATTATTTTATGACATTTTTATGTTGTTACTCTCTTACATTATTAAATACTTTGTGCATGTATATTAAGTGTGTCCCTTTGGCTTTGATTTTGACATATTTATGTCCCTTGTGTGAGGCCCTTGTAATGTTTGATGTGAAATTTTTTATGTCCATTATTTGCAACATATCTATGTCCCATTGTATGTGGCCCTTGTATTTTTTATTATGAAATATTAAATCCCTTGTATGTATACTTTGTCCTTGTGTGTGACACTAACATTTAAGCTTGTTACACTTGTTCAACTTACACATTTATTATGTAGTCTTATTAATATATCTTAATATTGTGTTATTTTTTGGAATCAAAACCATTAATATTGGTGTTAAATTAGTGTAAAAACTTTTATTTCAAGTCCATAATTCATTCATTAACGTTTGAAACCAATAGAGTAATCAATCAATGTATAGAGAAGCACTCATATAGACAAGAAGTAAGATATAAACACATGAACACAAGAGATATGCAGGAAATCCTCATGGGGGATAAAACCCAATAAAAAAACATTTTTACTATTGTCTTATGATAAATGGATCAGTATTTAGTGAGGCACCAACCCCACAAGGAGCACCAACCCTTCACTAGTCAAGCACCAATTCAACTAGTCCTTTAACAAGTTCTAATTTGTTAGGAAGCTCGAACCCCCTAAGTAAATTGGCACTAACCTAGAAACTTAAATGACACTTATAAAATATCCAACATTAAATTCATCTCCAAATACCTCTTTACTAATCACCAACTCAACCAATATAAGCTTGATCACCTTAAGACACCTTGTTAGTCAACCAACAGATAGTGACATCTTCTTTAGCTCTCTATATTATATCTATGGATTCAACTCTCTATCATACACATGTAACACACCTATTATTATTATATCATTTTATCTCAATATCTAATCAACTTATTCATCTCCAGTCAACCTTCTACCTCTCTCAAACATCCTTATAGGATAACTCACTCAATATGCCTCTTACTAGCCTAATTAAGTCCATTGACCTTGTCATCTATATGAAAAAATTCTAATGGATGTTCATGAATGATCATAATATCCAATTTTATGGTATACATGACATAATTATAATCTTCAAAGATCTATTTTCCTTTCTTAAGTTTTCATATCCTTAACTAGTCAAAGTAGGCCTAATATGCCTTGCATTTATACCAATCACTTGCTCTTACCCATATTCATCAGACAAAAACCTATCCAAACTTGGATTAAAATTTTAATGAGTCATTAAAAACTTTTCACCAGTGAAACAACCATCACATAACACTCACAAGGAATGAAACCATTGTTATGCCTAAAGGAGACCTAATGCAATTAGGTTTGTCTCAACAACAAGTTACACTTAGACTATCTTAGAACATTTCGATCCTCTAAAAATGCATTTAAAACTTAAAATACATATTAAATATACCTATTATAGGATAATTATGGTTCCAAACCACTTTTTATTCCAAATCACTCCTTAAACCATGCCATTAGGCCTACTTGTCATTAGGCATTTACACAGCGAAAACATTTTCCTTAAAAATTTGAATCATATGACGAAATATAACACAAAACTATGTCCTTATAATACATTTATATAAAATTAATTACCCAATTATTACCAACATGTACATTGTACATTCCTAAATATGGAAAAGACCTCAAATACACTCTTACAACATGACCACTCAAGACTATCAAACACTACCAATGTATAGTCAAGAATATTTGACTTCTACCATCTACATATGTACTTTAAAACACTTAAAATGAATGAATTAGATCCTATTTTATATATATACATACATACATACATATATATATATACATATATACATATACATATATATGTATATATATAGATATACATACATATATACATATATACATATCTATATATATATGTATATATGTATGTATATATGTATATATGTATGTTAATATATATATATGTATATATGTATGTATATATATATATATATATGTATGTATGTATGTATATATGTATGTATATATATGTATGTATATATGTATGTATGTATGTATATATATATATATATATACATACATACATATATACATACATATATATATACATACATATATACATACATACATATATATATATATATATATATATATATATATATATACATACATACATACATAACATAATATTATTTTTATGATAAAAAATTGGTCAATATGACATAGGAACATCAAACTCACTACCCTATAGAAAACTATATATAGCTTAAAAAACATAGTCATGTAGAACATTTTATTTATCACTTGTGATGAAAATTTAATGAATTATAATTAACATGAATACATAATATGTGACTTATATAATATAAATAAATATATAATACTTTTGTTTTTATGTCAACCATTGGTCTTACAAACCAATTTCTCAAGCCTATCTTACACAACCCTTACAGAGCTAGATAAACCATTTTGGCTTCCATAACTCAACTCCTTAAAGAGATTATAAACCTTAAATAAATCATTTAAATATAATTTACGTATTAAAAAAACATAATATTATTTATATGATTCATCTAAGTGAAAATATCCTCCAACTCACCATTCTCACTCACTTACTTAGGACTGTCATTATATCTTAAGGACCAGTCATGGTGAGCATAACTTACAACACATGTGTAGACACCTTTATGAAATATTTATACATTTGGATTATCCTTATGCATAGTTTTAATATCATTAAACCCAAATGTGTGTGTGTGTGTGTGTGTGTGTGTGTGTGTGTGTGTGTGTGTGTGTGTGTCTAATATATAGACCAATATTTTAAACATACACCTTCATTGTCCACTCTCTCTATAGAAGCCATCTTGTGAACAATATTTACAACATTTTAATGATATTCAAGACATATAATCAACATGTACATGAGGTATAGGTATTTAATAATGACCTCAATGAATTTTATGCATTCCTAATCCTCTATAACCAATCCCTAAATACATTCTCACTCTGACAGGTCTTTCTCACTATCTTCACTATTAGCCTAGATATGTGGTAGGTCAACTTGAGTGACCAAAATATTTTAAATAGATGATATAAATTGATAAAATAAGACCATTGACAAAAAATAATCTTAAGATTCAATCTCCATTTAGTTACATTATTTGACCTAGTCAACCCTTCTTGTTATATCAAATTTCTGAAAAAAGGGTCTTTTCTAGGTTTCACTTACTATATTGATAGACCAATTCAACCTATAGATTCATAATGGATTATTATACCACCTATAATCATTAATATAGCCATAACAATCCATTCTAGGCCACTTCTAATAAGATTTTCCTTATCGGATCACTATAAGGGTTTTAGACCATCTTTCATTCCAATTGTTTGTTCATAAAAATCTATCTTAAAACCAAATATTAATTCTTGGAAATAATTTCTAGGACCCTTTGAAATCTCTCCCCAATACCTTAGGACACCATGTAAAGTTTACACATTCCAATGAGCATTAGAATTTCCTTCTTTAACTTCTCTCAATACTTCATCAACATGTCATATGACCTCATACCATGCTCACATAAGATTGGAAGCCTCCAACCCTAATAATGATGCCTCATCAAGTACACATAAACCATATTAATGCTCAAGTACTACCACACATAATTACACATACCTAAAATCACTTATTTCAATAAGCCACCTTTTTGTAAGCCAATACTTGATGAAAAATAGATGACATTAGAGCCAACCCTCACCTAATAGACCCTTATTAACATTAATGAAATTGAAGAAACACATGACATAAATGATAAGTTGCAACAATATCCACCTTTGTCATTGATGGCAAAGATTCTATCAAAGTAGATCAATCTCATCTCTCCATGCTGGACTTTCTCCCAATCAAGTCTTTCTCCCCCTTTGACATTAATGATAAAGGGTGATATACTATGAAAAGTTCACTACACATAGTCCACTAATCTTTGGACCTAACCAATCATAGAATAAGAAGGATCCTCCTTTGTCCATACATAATTCTCTTTAGGCTTCTCAAAAAGACTTGAGTTAGCTCCCCCTAACTCCATGCTCTACCTAGATCAAGTCATTTGAAACAATAGACCAATTATTTAAAATAAATACATAACTCATTTGATTACCTATCAAAAGCTCCATTAGGCCTTAAATAGATTCCTCAAGTCATTAGGACTTTAATCATCCCATGACACCTTCAACATATCACCTCAACCAACTAGGTCTACATACAACTTTATAAGCATTGTTCTTATAGGAACAATATGTTGCATAATCTTCATTAGGTATATAGCATCCATAAGATATTATTCAATCCTTATCTTAGTCCTCTATAACTTCCACAAGTCAACACTTTCTTTAAGTCATATGATCATAACATCCTTACCATACTCTACTCACTAAATCTATGAGACCTTATCTGTTACAACATATCTCTATTATACTTTTACATATTCATGATATACCATGTAGATTATACATTATGTCCATATGGTAATATAAAAACATTATTTATACATCATTATATCTTCTTTATGACTAAGAATCCATCATAGCTTAGACAATATCATAACACCCTTCTTGGTGTACTTTGCCTACTGAGCCAACTAATCACTATGGATGACTATTGTGGTCCTTTTCCTAGTAAAAGTAACATGTTGTCTTGCTCATGATGAACCTAATATTATCTTCATTGGTTTCCCTTGTTCATCATATTATCATAGACTTATAGACCTATTCTTATGCTTCGAAAAACATTTCATACCTTCAAAACATAATAACTATTAATTATTACCATGAATATAGACAAACTAATACTCATTGGGCTTCAAAACCTATCACAAGTACATCTACTTCATAAAGGATCCTTCCTAGGATTTATTTTCTTAGAACCCTCATACCTCTATTTTCAAAAATTTGAGATTGATCTTCATATCTAAGATAAATTTGATCATATGTAATGGATCTACAATAGCAACAAGACCTAAATAAAATTACTCAACACTTTGAGTAACCTCCTTGAGTGACAATAAATACTATACAACTCACCAAGATACTCCTATC